>JAHRHZ010000056.1:25267162-25284833 GCA_024137785.1 Ginglymostoma cirratum | reverse complement strand
CAAGGGTCTAGGCCCGAAGCGTCAGCCTTCCTGCTCCTCTGATGCTGCTTGGCCTGCTGTGTCCATCCAGCTCTACACCTTGTTATCTCAGATTCTCCAGCATCTGCAGTTCCTACTATCTCTTTTCAAATGTTAACTACCTGCCATATGATCTTCTTCATTTCTGAATGCGACTGAACTACACTTACAAACAAATACACTTTTAAACAAACAATCGGGGGTGGGGGGCACAGTGACTCAGTGGTTAGCACTGCAGCCTTACAGTACCGGGACCCAGGTTCAATTCCACCCTTGGGCAACTATCTGTGTGGAGTTTACATGTTCTCCCCGTGTCTGTGTGGGTTTCCTCTGGGTGCTCCGGTTTCCTCCCACAGTCCAAAGACGCGCAGGGTAGGTGGATTGGCCGTGCTAAATTGCCCGTAGTGCCCGAGGATGTTTAGGTTGGATGGGTTAGACATGGGAAATACAGGGGTAGGGGAATGGGTCTGGGTGGGATGCTCTTCAGATGGACGGTGTGGACTTGTGGAGCCGAATGGCCTGTTTCCATACCGTAACAATTCTACGAAAACACTTAGAATAGAAACTTGAACCACAGGAGGTGGTCATCTGGTCCATTGTGCTGATGCCGATTCTTTGAAAGAGTCATCCAATTCAGTACTACATCCAGTTTTGACCCTGCATAGTATGCCAAATGACCTATACAAAGTTACAGTAGAATCTGCTTTCATTAGCAGTGATTAATAAGATTTCTACACCATAATTGAACCTAACTGAATTTTTTGAAGAGGTGACTAGGCGTATTTAGTTCACTTGGACTTCAAGGCTTTTGATAAGGCCCTACATTGGAGACAGATAGTAAAAGATAAGTGCCCATGTGATTCAAGGAAATCTGGCAAATTGGATCCTCAACATGCAGAAAGTGAGGGGTGTTTTTCCAGTTGGAAGTCTGTATCCAGAGGGGCCCCACAGAGTTCATTGTTGCAGGCCCTTGCTGTTTGTGTGATTCAGATTTGAATGTAGAAGGGTTAATCAGGAAGTTTGCAAATTCTCCAAAAACTGGGAGGGTGATAAATAGCGAGGAGGATGACCTTCGACTATGAGAGGATATAAACAAGCTAGTCAGATGGTCTGATCTGGGGCAAATGAAATTCAATCCAGATAAATGAGAGGTTGTGTGGCGTTATGCAAGTGTCCCTACCCCTGGATCAGAAGGTCCAGGTTCAAGTCCCACCTGCTCCAGGAGGTATGTAATAACATCTCTGAATAGGTTGATTAGAAAAAATATGAATGGGAGGAGGCGCAATTCTGCGGGACAAACAAGGCAAGGGAATACATGAAGGATGGTGGGACCCTAGGAAGCACCAAGGATCAGGGGAACGTTGGGATGCGCATACATCAGTCCCTTAGGCTATTAGGGCAGGTGGATAGAGTGGTTAAGGTGGCATATGGGATACTCACCCTTATTAGTTGAAAGAAGAGGGTTTAAGGAGAAATACGTACAACATTTGTTTGGTCAAAGCTAGAGTATTGTGTGCATCTCCCCATTATAGGGGGGACGTGAGGGTGCAGAGGAGACTTACCAGGCTATAGCCTGGCAGAGGTTCAGTCATAAAGGGAGATTGGACTGACTGGTGGTGTTTTCCTGAGAGCAGAGGGACATAGGGTGGACAGGAAGAAACTTTTCCCCTTGAAGGTGAGGAAAAACATTTTCACCCTTGGGTGGTGGTGTGGGAAATTTAGAACTCTGCCTGTAAGAGTGGTAGACATAGAAACTGTCAAGGCATTAAAGTAGTATTTAGATGTGTATTTGTGATGCTAAAGCATACAACGCTATTGTCCAAGTACTGGAAAATGGGATTAGAATAGGTAGATTGTTGTTTTTGGACTGGCATGGACATGAGCCAAAGGACCTTTTCTGTGCTATAGATCTCTACTACTCTATAATTACGCACCCCACTCTCACCCTCATCGTGAATAAGGCAATGGCCTAGTGGTATTATCGCTGGACTATTAATCCAGGGACCCAGGTTCAAGTCCCATCACGGCAGATGGTGAAATTTGAATTCATTTTAAAAAATCTGGAATTCAGAACCTAATGACGACTATGAATCCATTGCCGATTGTCAAAAAAAAAACCCATCTGGTTCACTAACGTCCTTTTATGGGAGGAAACTACCATCCTTAACTCGTCCGGCCTACATATGACTCAACAGCAATGCAGTTGACTTTGAACTGCCCTCTGGCCAAATAGGGATGGGCAATAAATGCTGACTAGCCAGCGACGCCCTCATCCTGTTAATGAATAGTAAAAAAATCCTTTATGAAAGGAAGCAGCAGTCAATGAATTTAAACATCCAGGAAACATGACAGAATACTCTCCATTTGCCTGGATGAATGCAGCTCCAGCAACACAAGAAGCTTGCCACCATCCAGGACAAAGCAGCTCCCTTTATTGGCAACAGACCCAAACCATCCACCACCGACGCTCAGTAACAATAGTGTGTACTATCTACAAGATTCACTGCAGAAATTCACCAAAGATCCTTAGATTGCACCTTCCAAATCTACAACCCCATAACTACTTCCATCTTGAAGGACACGTACAACAGATATACGAGAACACCACCACCTGCAAGTTCCCCTCTAAGCCACTGACCATCCTGACTTGGAGATATATCGCCATCCCTACACTGTCACTGGCTCAATTTCTTGAAATTCTCTCCCTAACAGCATTGTGCATAAACCAACAGCATTTGGCTGCAGCAGTTCAAGGAGGCAGCTGACGACTATCTTCTCATGGGCAGGTTGAATGCTAGCCAGCCAGCAATGCCCAGGCCTCATGTGTAACTAAGAAAAGTCTAAACACTCCAGAAGAAAGCTCTAGGGTGCATGTAGTCAGAAAACCGGAGTGTTTTGGGACTTGAGATAAAATAACAAAATGATCAGATTCATACACATACATAATTTTTCTTATTCTTACATGGAATGAGAGCATCACTTGCAAAGCCAGCACTTGTTGCCCATGTGTAAAATAGTATGCAAATGTGAAATGCAGTCAGAAACAAATTTGCATTTTAGTATAAAAGTTGACCAGACCGCAAGTACAACTCAGACACTACAGTATATGTCTTTCACCAAAATGAAGGACATTAATAGCGCCTGAGATCTACAGTCTACAAACTACATGGTTCTTATCATCTTGTTTTCCAATTGTTAAAGGTGCACAGCTTCTGAGCAAAGTACTTTTTGTAGCTCATACACATACTTTGAAGATGGCAAAATGTCAAAAATGGACCCAGGTATGATGATACTATTAAAGAGATAAAAACACTTGCATCATTCTCTAGACACATCAGCATGTATGAAATCATACCAGTGCACAAGTACACAATTTTAGGAGAAAGGTCAGAAGGAATATGGCAAATACAAGCTCAGTTTAACTTTATTTAAAGGTGAAACTTCAACTCAAAATGACGTGCATTGCTACCAAAAATTCACCAAGTTTTGTTTTCTCATAACAATAAATATCTTGGAATAATCAAATATCCTCCCCCAGGTATAGAGAATCTTAGCAGAAGTCCAGCGGAACCATCGCAAGAAAATGAGAAGTGATTGGAGACTTTTTGTTCAAACATTTTATGGAGCAGGAAGCTTGGAGTCCTGACCACTGTTTATTCCTTAACCAGTTCACTACATGCACACTATAATCAGGCTCAATCATTATAATCTCACAAAAAAGATCACTAAGGCACCACAACAACAGTTCTGATAAAGAGTCATCTAGACTCGAAACGTTAGCTTGCTTTCTCTCCGTAGACGCTGCCTGACCAGCTGCGATTTCTAGTCACATCTTTGTATAGTGCCCTCAGATGCATTAAACTTCAAATCAGTGTTATGCAGCAAAATATAACAGCAAGTTACATGAGGCGGCACTGGAATAGTTGACTAAAAGTACAGTGTCAAACCAGTAGGTTGTGAGGAGTGCCTTAAAGACGAAGGGCAAGATAGAAAAGCAGAGCAATTCAGGGATGGAATTCGAGTTTTAAACATGTTGACTGAATGCAAGTGATTAAAATCAGGGATGGTCAAGTAAGTGTAAATAACTCTGAGCTTTGGAGACTGGATAAAATGAGAAATAGGGAGAGGTGAGAGAGGCCATGAAGAGATTTGAAAACAAGAATGAGAATTTTAAAATTGAGGCAACTGTGAACTGATGTAGGTTAGGCAACACAGAGGTGACTGGTGAACGTAAAGCATTGAGAAAAATCAGTACGTCTGGCAACATCAGCACAGAAGGAAACCGAGTTAATGTTTCATGTTGAATATGATTCCAACGCGAAATGTCAACTGTTTTTCTCTCTCCATAGATGCTGCCAAACCTGCTGTTTTGCCAACACTTCAGTTTTATTTCAGGATTTCCGACAGCTGCAGTATTTTGTTTTTACTGTATTTTAAGTGGACGTTTGAATTATCTCAAGTTCAAAGAGGGTAGTTTGTGGGAAGCTGGTCAAGGGTGCATTATATTGGTCAAATTGGGAGGTAACAAAGGCACAGATGGTTGCTGCAGTTAGAAGAGCCAAGGTAAGCACAATGTTACATACATGACAATAGGCGGTCTTCGTGTTGAAGTTGTACAGGGCATTGGTGAGGCCACTTTTGAAGTACAGTGTCCAATTCTGGTTGCCCTGCTATAGGAAGGAGATTACTAAATTGGAGGGGGTTCAGAAAAGATTTACCAGAATATTGCCAGGACTGGAGAGTTTGAATTCTAAAGAGAGGCTGGATAGGCTGGGACTTTTTTCATTGGAGCATAGGAGGTTGAGGGACTACCTTATAAAAGTTTATAAAATCACGAGGGGCACGGATGACTAGCAAAGGGTCTTTTACCTAGGGTGAGGGAGTTCAAAACTAGCGAGGTGAGAGGAGAATGATTTAAAAAGGGACCCAAGGGGCAACATTTTTAATCACAGAAGGTCGTTCATATGAGGAATGAACTGCTAGACGAAATGGTAGATACAGGTTACAACATTTCAAAGACATTTGGACATGTACATGAATAGGAAAGATTTAGAGGTACATTGACCAAACACAGGCAAGTGGGAATAGTTTACCTTGGGAAACCTGGCTGACAAAGACAAATTGAACCAAGGTGCCTGTTTGCATGCTGTATGACTATTTGGGTGTGTGGTCAGATGATCATCTCGATGTCAAATATACCATGCTCTGAACAACCTGGTTTAGCCTGAGTCAGTGGCTAGAGAACAGATCATGGCTGGGACCAAAAACATTCGGCTATCCTGTATTAACTGTGTAATAATTTAAAGCAATCTAATAATTTAAAGACAGGCGAGGAGTCGAGAGACAGTAAGGTACAGTTAGGTGTCCTTGGTATACAGATTTGCCTTCAGATCTCACCACTAAGAGGCAACACATGGACGTGAAAGAGCAAGAGCAAAAGATAGATCATTGATGGAATCAAGAGGTAGTAGCGTAGAAGCAGGAAGACAAGTTATTGCAGACTCTCTGACTACAATTAAACAGTTAAGAATGGAAGTTGGCGAGGACAGTGCCAGCTGGGCAACTACTAGAGGAGCACGCTTTTATCAATTGTATCAAAACCGGAGGCAAAAAAAAAGGATGCAATTGGGACTTTGATTAGAGCCATTTCAGAACTGTGGCGTGGTCTAGAGGCACAACAGAAGAAACTTCAGTTCAAGAGTCCTACAGCCAGCCATCATTAAACTAGAAATGCCCAGCTGAAATTCCAAGCTCAATACAGGGTACAGCACCAAGTTCCATTGGTACTACCAGAGTTTTCCAAACCAACCATTTAAAAATGCCTTGGGATATTTTTTTCAACATTAAAAAGGTATTATACAGTTGTTAAGTATAATGATTCAAATTGAGCTTTGATTGGCCAATGGTCTAAATTACATACATAGTCATACAACGTAGAAACAGGCTCTTGGGTCCACGTCTATGCCGACCAACAAACACCAAATTACACAAACCCCATTTAACGGCACTGGGTCCAAAGCCTACAACATTTTGGTGTTTGGCATTTTAAGTACTCATCCACATTTTGCTTAAATATTGCCTGTCTCGACCACACACTCGGGCAGCATGTTTCATATTTCTACTATCCTCTGGGTGAAAAACAAATTGCTCCATTCTCCTCTAAACTACTTACTCCTCGCCTTAAACTTGATGAAGGAGCAGTGCTCCAAAAGGTCATGATTTCAAAAACATTTGTTGGGCAATTATAACCTGGTGTCATGTGACTTCTGACTTTGTCCACCTTGGTCCAACACCAGGACTTCCACATCATAATTTTGTGGACCTCAGTCACATCCCCTCTCTCAGCCTCTTTTGCTTCAAGGAAAAGAGGCCCAGCCTATCCTAACAACAGAATTTTAATCGTAGGCAACATCTTGGTGAATCTCTTCTGCACCCTCTCCAGTGTAATTGCATCCATCCAATAGTATGGCGACCAGAAGTGCACACAATATTCCATCAGTGGTCTCATCAATGTTTTATGACATTGTAACAAGACATCCTTGCTCCTATATTCTATGTCCTGGCCAATGAAGGCAAGCATCCTGAATGTCTTCTTACCTGCCCTGCCTTCCTGTGCTGACACCTTCAGCAATCTATGGGCTTCCACAACAAGGTTCCTTTGTTCCTCAGTACTCCTGAGGAATGCACCATTCATTGTGAATATCCTTCCCTTAACACTAGTCCCAAAATGCATCATCTCATACTTATCAGGATTAAATTCCATCTGTCATTGCTCTACCCAATTTACCAGCTGATCATCACCACACTGCAGCCTGAGACATGTATATGTTTCGTATAGTACAGTAAACAATGGATGCTCAGCTAAAACTGAATGAAAATCTTATCAATTGAATTCACCATTTTAAACCTCAATTTCCACAAAGCTCTTGCATATGAATTAACTTTGAAAATAATTCTGAAAATTATCTGAACAGAGAACAATTTCAGGGGACATGCTGGGATTACGGAACTGACCAAGTTGCTGTCAGGCTGTGTGGCCTCGTTCTTTGCTGTATTCATTCTATGGTGCTGATTCACCAAAGTTACTGCATTCCAAAGTGCCTGTCGACCTGAAATGCACAAGAATTTGGAACTTGTACAATTTCCTTCTCTAATGCCAATGGGTCAAAATATAATCCAAAAAAATATCTGGGAAAAGATAACAACTGATCTGCAATGTTTTAACCACAAAAAAACTAAACCACTGGAGAAAGTTGCTTATCACATGGAAGAACAACAGAATGGATCCTCAACAATAGAGTGTGAAGAATTATAGAAATAAAACATGATAGAAATAAAAGTTGCATGTAGCAGGGATGAAGTATAGCAGGGAAGAATTAGTTGTCATAGCAGCAGTTAAAAGCAATTACGATTGCAGAATGGAATTGTATGCGAGGGCCTATCAAGGCATTGAAAATCAAAACCAAGGTGCGAGGACGGATAGATTCCTGAAAATGGAACAAGGTAGATTTTGGGAAGGCAAAACAATTATGGGAATTTAATTGCTGCTGACATTGGGAGACAATAATAAGAGCACAATCTAGGTTAACTAAAGTAATAAAAATTAATACTAATGATTGTTACGATCTTAGCAGCTCCTTTACATACACACAAACACAGAACAGTGTCTCAATATAGATTTTTCAACTGTAGGCACAGTAAAGATTTGTCAGGTAGTTCAGTTTCTCATCCATCACAAATTAAAATAATTTTGGCTTGTACACAGACCAGGAAATGCTAAAAAAAAAATTGCCTGCCTTGAACAATGTGGATTATGATTATATTCATCTCCCAGAATTTTAACATCGTTGATTAAAGTGATTCAGAATATAAAATACGTGCATACTTTGGATCCCACAAAGCTACACACACAAGTGCATTAACTGCTCAATTTCTTACAGTTCATTGAACCATTCTTTTCCAGATTTTGGTTTGTGCAGTGATTAACCAAAAAGATACTTCACCTTCTCTATTTATTCTGCAAACTTGAATTTATAATAAAGGGATGCTCAACAATTTCAGTTAAAGAAGTAGTTCTAAAAGCCTAAATTTATTGATAAAATTTGGCCCCTTCCTCATAATATGTTTAAACAACAGATGTTACCTTTTTCTCTAGTTCAAGTATCCTATTATAGTGAAACTTAATTCAAACCTTTATATGGAAAGGATTCATTTGGGAGTATATCATATTGGGAATCTATGACATTACATAATCAATAACTAAGATTTTCGTGGAATATACCCTTTTCTATTTTCTTCAGTTCCATGACCAATCAGCCCACTGTTAACCCACTTGTTCAATGTATGCTGTTCCATTAGTGAAATACCAGGTTGATCTAAGACAACAAGACAAAGAAAATAAATGTGGATCCTGTGAAAACTGAAATGAGACTGCAGAAAAAAAAAACCCAGTGAAATGGGAAACCTTGGTTTCAATTTTGGCAAATATGGATGCTTTTCATCTCATGAAGCAACAGTTATACACAAACTTGCTACCAGAATATTTTTACAGCACCTAATTTGGATGATTTCCTCCACTGCAACCCCTCCCCTCCAGCTGTGAACATATTAAAAATTCAGATCAACAGGGCTGGTTTGGATAAGATACACAACTCCTCTCTTCTTTCATCTGTCTTTGCAATAAAATTAGTTCTGCACTGCAGCTAGAATGAAACTAGTGCCACATGCCACAGCAACCTATGTCTTAAAGAGTTCTATCTTATTACCTTCCTTTAGCAAAACATTCTTAATTACAATCGGTACTTTGCCTGCATACCGCAATAATAACCAGCCATTTTGTTTCCATTGTATAAGAGACAGATTTGCCATTCTCTCTCATTAGCATATCATATAATTTAGGCAGTAAGCCATTGAAAGAGACACGTGCTATAAATGATGATTTAATCATGGAGTAAGTTTTGCATATTCTGCACTGCTGGCATTTGATCTACAGGTCGACAGCAGCAGCCTGTTACCCTGATTATTCTTTATTTTCTCCTCAGTTTTATTCTCTATTTCTTTCTGCCTCCCACTAACAGAATTCTAAATCTAGTCATCAGTCAATATTTTGCACCACTTCACCTTACTGTTTTTGCACAATAGTCCTCAACTGCATTTCTCTTCACCCGTTATTCTATGGATACACTAAATACACATCACACTCACTTTTTGTCATCTCCATTTACAAGACACCAATTCACCAATTTTCTCTCCCTTTTCCCAAATTTTCCTTGTTCAATACAGCCAGCCTCCCTCTCCCGATCTCCCTCCTCTATTTTACTCGTCGTCATGCTGTCCTGGCATCTGATACACACACACAAATATGATTGAGTACAAAGATCCAACCACAATTTCTTAGGAACTATTCCCCAGAAAGAATGTGACCACCACCCACCTTTGTACCACACTCACACTGAAGGTTACACAAATTCCACTGAAGGAGCCACTGCAGCATTTTCGACAGGAGACAAAGACAGCAGCGAACTGGTCTAACAGCAGAACAAATGGAACAAAGCAGCAGGAGCTCCAGCCATTTACTGCAGTCGTTGTGCAGAGAGTACCGTGCTTTCGACACCACCAGGTGTCTACGCAAAACCTTGCAGCTGCAGTGGGACAGTAAATATCTTGACGCTAAAACATCTCATTTCCTTCACACCAACTTAACCCTTTCACGAACAAACAAGTTGTGGGAAATATTATCCCGTATTACTTCTGAAAAGCTCTTCAGAAAATGCTAAAAACATATAAACTGCATGCGATATGCACAGAGGTAAATTAATGTTTCGCACAACCTGCTTTTCAGCATTCCCCACCTTCCAGTTTAAATCACAGCCTGTAGTTCTAGCTTTAGATTGAATAGAACTACAATTATCTAAACCAAATCACCAATTCAACTTATTGCCAGTTGAACAAAACAGGAGGCACAAAGCCTTCTTTTAAAACAAGCATCTTGCATTCCCACCTGCATCACTCTCTACTCCCATCTTGCCAGCAGATCCCTACTTAAGCCACTTCACAATTGGCCAATAGGTGGTGTACAGAGTTACTCTTCCTTCCCCTGCATACACAATTAATGTCTATTTCCTCATCAATGAACTGGGATTGTCAACCCAGCAATATGTAGAGTTCTTGCACAGGCTTATATCCTTCCCCATCACCCCCATTCGATGGTTCAGCACTGCTTTAAATGTAATTTGTTGTTTATGATGTTTATCAAGTTCCTGAAACATTAAATATTCCAAAACACGTCATCCACGGAAGTATGCTTCAGTTATACAGGACATCTGCGAGACCACATTTGGCACACTGTGTACAGCAATGTTCACCATATTTACAGAAGGATGTTAATACATTAGAAGCAGTTCTGAGAAAATTTATTAGACTTACATTTGGAATGAGTGGATTGCCTTATGAAGCAAGGCCAGGCCTGCGTTCACTGTTGCTTAGAAGAGTCAGAGGTGACTTAATTGAAACATAAGATCCTAAGAGGACTTGACCAAGTGGACATTAGAAGGATAGGAGAATCTAGAAATAGGGGTCATGGCTTAAAAAATAAGGAGGTGCCCTTTAAAACAGAGATGTTTCTCTCAGAGGTCTTTGAAATTCCCTTCCTCAACAATCAGTGGATACAGATTCTTTGATTTTTTTTTGTCTCTAAGGCAGAGGTAGATAAATTCTTGATTGCCAAAAGGATGAAAGCTTTCAGGGATATGTAGGAATGTGGAGTAGAGGTTAGAATCAGACCAGCCGTGATCTTACTGAATGGCAGAGTTGGCTCGAAGGGCCATGTTCTTACGCATGCTAACACAAAGGTATGGTACGGCAAATTCAGTGGAGAGATTTCAAGATGTGTCAAGGGGTTTAAACTTAACATGCTGACTGTATGAAACAGCGTGGATCAATAGAAATATGAATGATGAGAGGGTGGGATTCAGTCCTGAGACAGGTTGAAGCTTGTGTGTATGGAGCACAGGAAGCCATTGAAAAGGGCAGAGAAGTAATAATTGGTAACAGAAGTAACAAAAGCCTCAGTAGACCCTTATGGCTGAGGCAAAAACAGGTGGTAGTGGAATAAATGTGAGGTCGTGAATATCTAATTGGACCATCAGACAAACTAACAGTTGTAGCCGATCAGTAAACTGTAACACTTCCCACCGTCGGGGCACTGTTGAGGCTTATTGCCTAAACACCAAAGTTGAACTTTATACTTTAAAGTTCAGCATGTAAATGTCTCATCTGATGGGACAACTGAGCAATTGAATACAGAAAAAAGCTTTACAATTATTTATTGCTTGCATGAAACTTCTGTGGTAATGCAGGCAAAAATAGTAGCAAACTCGCACACAATGTTCCTACAATCAATAATGAAATAAATGACAAATTTAACTATTTTGATGTCTTTCCATAGGGAGAAGGGCAACTTCTTCAAAATAGGCATCCTCAGAAGTGGCTTCACAATGGGGATAAAACTGATTCAGAGATAGTACGAACTGCCGATGCTGGAGAATCCGAGATAACAAGGTGTAGAGCTGGATGAACGCAACAGGTCAAGCAGCAGATGAGCAGGAAATCTGACGTTTCGGGCCTAGACCCTTCCTTTTTTTTTTCTGAAGGGTCCAGACCCAAAACGTCAGCTTTCCCGCTCCTCTGATGCTGCCTGGCCTGCTGCGTTCATCCAGCTCTACACCTTGTTATCTCAGATCCTCCAGCATCAGCAGTTCCTACTATCTCAAACTATTTTGATGATGTCTTGCCACTATCACTGGTCAAAGAGAAGTGAACTGATGTGTTGGCTAAAATTTATACCTCAGCCAGCATTACCTAAAAGTACTAAAATGGGACCGTTTGTGGGACTTGCTGCGCACAACGTGGCTTTCATGATTTCCTACATCAGAAGTTCAAACAAAGCATTTAATTGATTGTGCTGAGATCATGAAAGATTCTACGTAAATGCAGTTGTTTTCCTCAGCTGTTACTAGAGGGAAGTCTGAACATTAAAATATGTTAACTTAAGTGTAGACATGTTTCCAGCCTACATAAATTCATGTCATCATGCTTTACCATATATTTCATTATAAATTTCTTTTCCCACATTTATAACGTAAAAATACAAATTTATCATGCACCAATTACATCATCCTCCTAGCAAGACTACTGGAGCACCTCAACTTAATATCTCTCAGTTCCTCAGCTGTATGACAGAGAAACTCCTACACTGCTACCACCTCTACGCTTGTTTTTAAAATTGTCATGTGTCTTACTTTTTAAAAATATAATTGGTACCTAATCCAGGAACATAAAAATATAGATACGTGCACAAATTCAAAATAGGGATTAAATCCACCCTGCGCATCCGTGTCGAATTACTGCCCGCTTTCTGATGCGGCTGTATCTCATGATCATTATAGTTATGTGCATTATAAGAATCCAAACAAAAAAAAACCAAAAATGTAAGCAATCATAAAATGTGAGAGGAGTAGAACATGCAGAAAGACACGCAAACGGTGTGAAATGAATTAACTGTCAAAATAACTTCACTCTGAAATAAGTAATAGAGTAAAGATAGCCTTTTTTAGTTACATTTCTGCTATTTGTTTTTTAAAAAGTACAAACATAGGATCAGGATGAGAACAATTAGCTGCTCAAATCTGTTCTGCCATTGTGTTAGATCCTTGGAAAGAAAAGTGGTGATTTAATAAGGACAGTCAAAATAACAAAGGATGTTGATTAAAAAAAAGCATGTTCATCAGGCAAGATGGTCAGTAACCAGAGGTCATAGATTTGAGCTAACTGGCATAGGGGCTGGAGAAGCAGCATGGGGAAATTTCCTGAGATATGAAATGCACTACCTGAAAGTGGCATAGATATTTTTAATCAACCTGTTCAGACACTTTAAGAACACTGCTTTGGAGCAGTGTGAACTCAGGATTTCTAGACCAGAGGTAAAGACATTAGCATTGTGCCTCAAGAGCTCTCCTGAAGGTGATAAAAACCAAATCCACAGAGACATCCAAAATGCAGCCTAAACCCTCATCCATGTCATTAGTACCTCTCGACTCAAAATTTCATTACACACCGAGCCAGTCATTCACAATGCACCCTCTATAAATTTGACATTTTCTAAAACTTGACCGTGTGTCCTAAATGACACTAAGTCCTGGTCACCCATCCAGGGACAGAAACCATGGGACTCAGTTCTGCTCCTGGCCTGAGCCTGTACCCTGTGTACAGTAGCTATCCCCCCGCACAGAGACCTGACCCCAACCAGCCCCCTGCCCAAATCCCTATGTGCACTGGTCTATAGTGACCCACAACTAAGTAATTTACCAAGTTTAAAATGTTCCACCTTACGTTCAAATTTCTTCATGCACTTATACTTGCCTATCTCTGAGCCCAACTCCAGTCACACCACTCCATGAGCTGGACACCTCTCATTCTGTCCTTTTGAGCATCTATGATTTTAATTGCTCCACCAGCGGCCATACCTTCAGTTGCCTCGGCCCCAATCTCTAGAATTTTCTCCCCAGATTTCTCCACATCTATTCACTTTTTTTTCTTCCTTTAAGGTGCTCATTAGACTCTGTCTGGTCACCTGTTCAAAGTCTATCCCATTGAGCAAGGTAATAGTGAGACATAACATGATGTGGGGATGCGGTTTCTCCAAAACTACTGGACAGTGGTCACTGTTATCAATACATTCATGGACAGATACACCCGTAACACGGAGATTGTGGAAAATGAGGTTAAGTTTTGTTTAACCTCTTGTTGGCTCCAAAAACCCCTGTGTAGACCCAGTCTAACAGCGATGTCCTTTAGTACTTGACTGGCTCAGTCAGCTGTAATGTGGTCGAGCCACTCTTAGTAATGGACGTTAAACTACCCCATTCAGGTCCTTACCAACTCTGTGTATCCTCCAAATGGTGCTCAGCATGGCAGAGAATTCATCATCTGAGACAGCGGACTGGTATGTGGTGATCAGCAAGGTTTGACCTAATGCCACAAGATTTCATGGGATCCCAGGTCAATGTTGAGGACTCCCTGGGAAACTCCCTTCCAAAAATATGCCATTGCGCCAACTCTACCCAGTCTGTCCTGCCAGTAACACAGAGCATGCACAGAGATGAAGGTGGTGTTGCCTGGGACATAGTCATAGTCACGAGTCACACCTTACAGACGATATCAGACTGTTGCTACATTAGTTAGTGAAATAGCTCTCCTAATTTCAGCATTCATCCTCAATAATTGGTGAGGGGTCTTTCAGAGTTGACCAATGTAATTTCAGGTGCCTAAGTTGATGCCAGGGCATCAATCAAATTCATCCCTTTTATGTTTAATAAAAGTGAATGACTTGCTACACTAATTTGGAGGACAGTTAAGAGTCAACCAGAGCTCCAACCGTCTGCAGTTACACATGGGCCAGATCAGGAAGGGGCCACACCTTTTCTTCTGTAAAGGATTTTAGCAAACCGGATTTTTTGTTACAACCATAAGATACAAAAGCAGAATTAGGCCATTCAGTCTTTCAAATCTGCTCTGCCATTTGATCCTGGCTGATATGATTATCAACTCCATCCTCCTGCCTTCTCCCCATAACTTGCGGTCTGCTGCTAATCAAGCCTTACTAATTACTATGTCTTAAATAAACTCAATGACATGGCCCCCATAGCCTTTTCTGCAGCAAAGGGTTCCACAGATTGAACACCCCCTCTAGTTGATGAAATTCCTCACCTCAGTTCTAAAGGATTGCTCCTTCACTTGGAGGCTGTGTCCTCAGGTCCCAGACTCTCCAGGCGTCTCAGTATTCTGTGAGTTTCAATTAGATTCCACCCCCCCACCCCCCCAATCATCTGAAATTCCACTGAGTACAGACACAGAGTCCTCAACTGCTCCTCATATGACAAGCCCTTCATCCCCAGGATTATTCTTGTAAGCCCCCTCTGGACCCCTTCCAACACCAGCACATTCTTTCTTAAATACAGGGCCCAAAACTGCCCACAATATTCCCAACACGGTCTGACCAGGGGCTTATACAGTCTCAGCAGGACAGCTCTGTTCTCGTATTCCAGCCTTCTTGAAATAAATGCTAACATAGCATTTGCCTTCCTAACTGCCAACTGAACCTGCAAGTTAACCTCAAGAGAATCCTGAACAAGGACTCCGAAATTCCTTCATGCTTCAGACTTACAAAGTCTTTCCCCATTTAGAAAATAGTCTAAGCCTCTGTTCTTCCTACCAAAATGCATAACCTCCCACATTGGCAAATGGAATACAGTTCTTTGCCCACTCTCCTAGCCAGTCTAAATCCTTCTGCAGCCTCCCCATTTCCTCATTACTACATGTTCCTCCACCCATCTTTGTTATCTGCATCTAATAATTGATAATCATTTCGTGATCAATCAACAATGATTTCATGATCATTAGACTTCTAGTTCCAAATTTTATAGGATTCAAATTCTACCATCTGCCAGGGTGGGATTCCAACTCCACTCCTCAGTTTTACTTTGGTCTCTGGATTACCAGTCAAGCAGCAATATCACAATGTCATCATCACTCCAAAGGCAGTGTGGGAAAAATAGATAAAGGGAGTAGAATATAGGAATGCTACTGTAATCTACTAAACCACAACAACAACCTGCATTTACACAGTGCCTTTGACTTAGCAAAACAGCACGAAGAGTGGTTTGTGAAAAAGAAATGATTTTTCTCCTTTGAGTCTACAGTTAATCACCAAGCTTTCAGCTTCAGCATTTAAATCTTCATTGCATTAACAAATTATCTGTGCTGCTGCAATTGATTTTGCTATTTATTTTCACATGGAGTAGGTACACAACATGTGGGACACAATTATGGTCATGCCAATATGGAAAAATACTCAGCTGAAGTTGCTGGCTTCCACACAGGGAATAGAGGAAGGAAACTACTTCTAGATTTCTTAAGCCAGGGATGTCAAACTCGATTTACACACTGGCTGTTATCTGCCGGCCTGGAACATGATTACAATGAACAACAATGTGCAACACCCCAAGGTGCTTCACATGATATTATCAAACAATATTTCAGCCCAAGGTATACAGTGGAGTGGAAATTACTGTTTAGACCCGATTTGGGTGCAAGAGGGCATAATACACAGCAATTTTCAATGAGTCTTGCACAAATTTTGCATGACAACGGATCATATCTCATTCAAGCAAAACACATTGGTCTTCACTATTTTTTGGACATACGTAGCCGTTGTCCGCAATCAGCATTCAATTAAATGTGCAAAGAGGAGCTCTAAAAAGTGCGTTTGTGAAACAGAGGTAATGGCCCTCCCACTGGGCGTTAAGGTCAAGGTTTCAATCCCACCTTCCACAATAGTGCATCATAACCTATCTGAAGGAAGTTCTGAGGAAGGGTCACTGGACCCGAAACGTTAACTCTGTTTTCTCCTCCACAGATGCTGCCAGACCTGAACTTTTCCAGCAACTTTGTTTTTGTTCTATCTGAAGGAGGTTCATTTCACTTAAGTGGTCTTGCAACATATCAGTAGTGTCCCTGCTTCTAAGTTGGAAAGTCTGGGCTCAAGTCTCAAACGTCCCAGAGACGCACGGTAACATATCAAAACATGTGATAAAAAAGCAATGTCTAGAACAAGGTAGGACAACTTGCTAGTAATTGGCTATACGTACCTGAATTAAAATCTGAATTGACAGAATGCATCATTCATGCCCATTAGCTATAAGGATTTCATGTCAAATGTGTTTACCAGTCTTAACAAGTTCCAAAACAGGTAAAAGCACACAGCTACCCCTAACTGAAGCTCAACTTCATAAGCATCAAAAAAAGTAATGTTTGGAATAATTAAAAATAAAACTCTGGTAGATAGACAAGTTCCTACCTTGAAATAGCTTGAGAGGCATTTCAATTATCTTGCACAGTACCTCAACTCAAAAATTGTTTAACCTTAAACCTCCTATATCATTACATAGACGATCTTCACTTTAAATATCAATTGTAAGAGCACACATTTGACAAGACGCGGGTAAATTTGCAGATACAAACTACAAAATTTTCAACTTCACACTACTGCACACAAGATATCTTGCATTCTCTCCAGAATGAAAAACACATTATATCCAAAATTCTCGGAGAATCCCACAATCTGTAATCCAGCAGCTCAGCAAGCGCTAAAGGGCAGACTTACAGCCAAGACCGGTTGCGTTTTGAAACAAACCTCATATGGCCTCCATTCAGTAAAGATTAACATTCTGGCAATTACCATTAGAACATTCATCCTCTGCAGTAGTGCTGGCCATCAGCCACAACACACACAACCTAAAAAAACGCTGATACACAAACATATGGAAAATTATTTTTTGATTATTGCAATGAGAATTATATTTCTCTGCTCATCTGTGTTTCTTTTTATTTGTTTTGGCTGGGGAAGTAGTTATAATTCAATGTCAGGATTAACAATCCGTCAACACAATGCTAATGATGTCACTGAGATAAAAGGTACTGCAGATGCTGGAGAATCCGAGATAACAAGCATGGGGCTGGATGAACACAGCAGGTCAAGCAGCATCATAGGAGCAGGAAAACTTGACGTTTCGGGCCTAAACCCTTCATCAGAAAT
>JAHRHZ010000056.1:25175795-25262162 GCA_024137785.1 Ginglymostoma cirratum | reverse complement strand
CTCTTCCCCTCCCCCATTTCTGAAGAAGGGTCTAGGCCCGAAACGTCAAGCTTTCCTGCTCCTATGATGCTGCTTGGCCTGCTGTGTTCATCCAGCCCCACACCTTGTTATCTCGGATTTCTCTGGGACTCTGAATCACAGCATCAAGTATACTGTAGGGATCATTAGCAAAAGGGTCCTGACAGCAAGATGCCTACTCGATGAAATCGCGCTACTGCCAACACAAGTCATATTTTAGAAACAGCGTTCCACTATTCGTCAATCGCATTATAGCCAATTTGCGTTGCTGGAACTTGAGTTATAGCAGAACCCCCTGTACATGAATTGGGCTGAACTTCATTCACTATCTTCAGACACACCTTTTTAACTCAAACAAACTCAAAACAGTCACATGCTGAAGTACTTAGCTTGGAGAAGGTTCTATTTTTTATTCACTTCAAGTAGTCAAGCATAAAATTTTAACCTCTGAATATTGCTTTATAAAATATGCTGTTGAATATTCTAGCAGTAAATTTAAAATCAGAGACTCTGAATGAGAAAGTGGTCCTCTTTAAATCAACAGCCTCTCAAAACTATTAACTTAGTTGAAATAATTAAACTCGCAAACCTCAAATAATCTAATTAAAGCACGCCATTTGATTTTACTCTACCAGTCTTCAAAACAGGTATATATTACAGAATATATTACAGAAGAAATGGGGGAGGGGAACCCTCTTCCCCTCCCCCATTTCTGAAGAAGGGTTTAGGCCCGAAACGTCAAGTTTTCCTGCTCCTATGATGCTGCTTGACCTGCTGTGTTCATCCAGCCCCATGCTTGTTATCTCTATATATTACAGAATATTAGTTAATAGCTGTGTACAGTAAAGGAGCAACTTCATACAGTGGGTTAGGTTTTGACTTTCATTCTAGCCAAGATCAAAATTACTTAAGTTTTCTATTGGGAATAAAACAAAAGGAATAAGGCAGGTACTTCTTAAATTAAATCAATAAAATCATTTTGGAAATTTTAAACCAAATCTGTTTCTCTCTCTAGCCTGCTGAATACTTCCTGCACTCACTTAAAGGTTTAACAGAGGTGACAAGGTTGAAGGTGAGAGGGGAAAGCTTTAGAAGGGACCTGAGGAGCAACTTTTTCCCCACAGAGGGTGGTGCACATATGGAACAAGATGCCAGAGAAAGTGGCAGAGATGAGAATAATTATAATATTTAAGACATTTGGACAGGTTTCGACAGATGTAGGCAAATAGGACTAGTTCAGTTTAGGAAACCTGGTCAAGATGGTTAAGTTGGGCCAAAGGGCCTGTTTCTGCGCTGTGCGACTCTGACCAACCCTCAGCAGGAAAGTTTACTGCTGTAAATGGAAGCTACTTTGGCAAATAAACAATATTAAGTTAACTTAACCCAAAATGGGAAGATCACCAAGATCTGATGGAGTAATAAACGTCTTGTGTGCAGGAAACTAGTACAAGACAGAAAATTATAGGTCAGTTAATCTCATTTCAGTTGTTAAACCAGAAGGAGAAACCAGTATAACTTGTGAATGACACATATCCATCTGACCAGTCTTGTACATTTCAAAATGGAGGTCCAATATTACCACTACACTCATTTCCAAGTATGACTGTTTTTAAACTTGACTTTCTCCTGTGGGAAGCTATTAGAAATAGCATTTTAGTGCAATTAATAAGAACAAGCTAATCAGGGTTGGCATGCACAAACTTGTAACTGGATAGACATTTCTGAAGAAGCAACATAATTAACAAAAGCAGTAGTTTACAGAGATTTTTAAGTTGCATTCAATAATATAGCACATAAGAAGCACATGTGAAAGATAAGGACACATGAAATTAAGCTGAAGGTGGTCATATGAATAAGTTAACCTAATGGTAATCACAAACAATGCTGGTTGTTGAAAAAACCCATCTGGTTCATTAGTGTCCTTTGGGGAAGGAAATCTGTCTTCCTTACCTGGTCTGGCCCACATATGATGCCAGATCCACAGCAATGTGGTTGTCCCTAAATTGCCTTTAGGGATGGGCAATCAACACTGACCTAGCCAGTGATACCCACATCCCATAAATAAATTATTTTTAAGGGTAGGCATAGAAACAAAGGACAAGGGCTGATTTAGGTTGACAGATACACCTCAAGGAGCTGCACGTATATTCGAAATTTGGAAATCTTTATGAAGCTATTTAACTTCGTGGTCTGTAGGAGTAAATCAATATAAATTTGCTCATTTACCCAAATACCAGCAACCACAATAGTCACAAATCATTTATCAATTCTGTCTATTTTTTCCACAAGTTATTTCTGCACCTAGAGAGTTGGCTCATCTGAACTCATGAAGACATCACACAGATGGTCCTCCAGCAGGTCTGCAATTTACCGTGGAGATTGGAATTTGCTGAAAAATTGCTGTCTGACACAGGTGTTTTATATGTCTAGTTCCATTTAACTCTTCACAAAGTCATACAGCATTGAAACAGGCCACTCAGCCCAACTCAGTCTCGCTGAAAATGTTTCCAAAACTGAATTACTCACATTTGCCTCATAACCCTCTAAACACTTCTTATCCATATACCAGCCCAAATGTCTTTTAAATGTTGTAATTAGTGCCTCTATCGCTTTGTCTAGCGGCTTGTTCCATGTACACATCACCATTCTGCGTGAAAAAGTTGTTCACGTCCCCTTTAAATCTTGCCCCCTTACCTTAAACTTATACCCTCTAGTTTTGGACTATTCACCTCATCTATGTCCCTCATGATTTTGCAAACCTGTACAAAGGTCCCCCCTCAGCCTCCTACATTCCTGGGAGGGGAAAAAAAAAAAAAGTCCCAGCCTATCCAGCTTCTCCTTATAACTCAAGCCCTCCAGTCTTGGTAACATCCTTGTACATCTTTCCTGCATCCTTTACAGTTTAATATCATCCTTCCTATGTCAGGACGACCAGAATTGTACGCAGTACTCCAAATGTGACTTTTAAATGTCTTGTACAGCCATAACATGATTTCCCAACTCCAGTACTCTATTGATGAAGCCAAGAATACCAAATGCCTTCTTCACCACCCTGTCTACCTACGCCACTTTCAAGGAACTATGTACCTGCAACCCTACATCTGCTCAACAGCAATCCCCAGGACCCTACAATTGACTGTGCAAGCCCTAACTTGGTTTGTTTTACCAAAATGCAACACCTTGCATTTATCAAAATTAAACTCCATTTGCAATTCCTTGGCCCGCTGGCCTAGTAGATCTTGATCCTGTTATACTTACAGAAAACCACCTTCAACGTCCACTATACCACTAATTTTGGTGTCATGCACAAACTTCTTCACCATGCCCTCCTATATTCTCATCCAAATCTTTTATACAAATAATAAACAACAGTGGGCCCAGCACCAATCCTTGCAGCACACCGCTGGTCATAGGCCTCCAGTCTGAACAACAACCCTCCACCACCATTGCCTTATACTGTCAAGCCAATTTTGTATCCAATTCGTGAGCGCTGTCTAGATCCCACGTGATCTAACCTTACTAACCAGTGTGCTATCCGGAGCCTTGTCAAAGGCCTTATTAAAGTGAACGTAGACAATGTCAACCACTCTGCCTTCATCTGTCCTCTTGGTCACCTCTTCAAAAAATTCAAATTTGAGAGACACAATTCCCCACACACAAAGCCGTGCTGACTATCCCTATACAGTCCTTGCCTTTCTAAATGCATGTAGATCCTGCCCCTCAGAATTCCCTCCAACAAATTACCTACGACTGATGTCAGGTTCACTGCTCTATAATTTCCTGGCTATCCTTGCAGCCTCTCCTAACTCACAGCACAACATTAGCCACCTTCCAGTCCTTGGCACCTCACCCGTGGTTATCGATGATACAAATATCTCTACTAGAGGCCCCACAATTTCTTTCCCAACTTCCCACAATGCGCTGGGATACACTTTATCAGGTCCTGGGGATTTGTCTACCTTTATGCGTTTTAAGACCTTCAGTAAGATTTCATTATTATTTTAGATAGACTTTCATTTTGTAGCCCTTTTGACAAACACAGGATGGCAAAACGTGATTTACACCCAAAATACTTTCAAAGTGTGGTCAGTGCTCTACGTAGCAATCAATATGCACACAGCAACTCCAACAAACTGGAATGTGGTATAGTCAGATAATCTGTTTTTGAGATATTGATTGAGGGATTAATATTGGCCAGGACAGAGGTAATTGCCATATTCTTCTTTGATATAATGTCATTGGATATTTTAATCTTCGTAAACAGGCAAAGCCTGTATCTATCCCATCAGAGACATCTGACACATAGCTCTCCATTAGTAGGGTTTAAACCCAGAATCTTATGACTCAAAAGCAAACAGTGCAGCATCCATTCACAGATAATGGAGTCAGCATGACAGTAAAGAGCACAGGCTCAGTTTTGTTCACGGAATACACCATCTGAAACAATATGGTAGGTACAAATAACAATTGCTGCAGTGACCTACATGAACGGAGAAAATTATAAATCACAGTTGTGTGCATTATGATTGTTATCATTTGAAGCTCACCTTTCTTCGTGCTCAGCATTTCACAAATGTCCAGAATGTGATTACAGACACATAGGAAGTCTTCCCTCTGGAGCCAAAATAAGCTTCACTTGTTGGAGGTTGAGGGGTGACCTCAGAGGTTCACAAAGTCATGAGGGGCATGGATAGGGTGAATAGCCAGGATGTCTTTCCTAAGAGGCAGGTACAAATCCAACATTTAAAAGGCATCTGGACGGGTACATGAACAGGAAGGGTTTAAGAGGGACATGGGCCAAATGCTAGCAAATGGGGCCAGGTCAGATTGGGATGCCTGGTCGACCTAGACATGTTGGACCAAAGGATCTGTTTCCCAGCTGTATAGCCCTTTGACTCAGTGAAGGTTCACAGATCTCAGCAGGTATTAAATGCAAAACCAGACTTTTGCTGTAGTACTCAGCACCATTTTCCCAATCTTGAGCTGAAGGTTTCTATATTTTCTACTTTTCCTCTCGCATCAAGTTCAATAAGATCCAAGTAGCCTGACAACAGTAAATTTACAAATACCAAAAGAACTAGTGTATGATCCACTGTGTAATTTATAGTTATAATTCAATTCATTATCAATATCTTATTTATGATAATTGCTAAACGAATTTGAAAATTTACTGTTGAATATAATTAAGCACCGCAATAGTAAAGTCACGTGAAGTCTGACAGAGATAACAGTATTTGATTTCAGGCTTCAGTCAAGAATTTTCCTCCAGCTTCAACAATAAGTCACAGTTAATTAGCCTATATTTAATTAGTCACTTTGTACAAGGATTGTAACGCAATGCAATTCTCTACTGAAGCTTGCAAAACTTCCCATGTGCTTACCCAAAGCAGATCCTTTTTAAGTGCAGAAATTTTTAGTGCCATGTGTACCATGTGGATTTACTTAGGGATTTAGTGACTAACTTTGCAGTCTAAAGATTGTGCCTTCATTTCATTTTCAGTTTGTGTTTTTTGTAAAATCACACTAAATTAGTCATCAACAGAAAAATAACTGAATAAAACATGTTAGTTATCTTTTAAGAAGGGCTTCTGTTAAAAACACCAGCATGAAAAGCTGAATTGTTCATGGCACCTTTGTAAACTGTAACAAGGTAGTGATTATGACGAACATCTCATTTACTTTTTCTTTAAATGTAAAACCGTAATCTCCAACTAGTTAATGGAAGGATGGCTACAGTATTAAATATGACATTTTGAAGCAGATTAGAACTCTGAAAATATTCCATTATCTTATTTGTCTTCCCATTTCCTATCCTAGCAACCAGGAAAAGTCTGCCAAAAAAACTGGAAATACGTTTCCACTAACCAGAAATGCTGACTCTCAACTACAATGTTTTAAAGGTTAAAAGGAATTTAGTTTGGGGTGAATGCATTGAATATATTACCCCGTGTCAACCATGCCTGGTTTTGTCTTTGTTATAGGAATTGAATTTATAGAGCTCTGTTGAATGGCTACCTACGTCCATTTTAGCAGAAATGACATATGGTAAAGGAATTCCCTTACCAGAATTTAGATATTTTCCCCCACCGTCTTTGTCTGATTCTGTTCACTTTTGGCATCTTTTAAGAAGTATCCCATGCAGATGAAAATGCAGGTTCAACCCTGTCATTTCTAAGAAACAAGTTCCCTTTCATCAGTGTCACACATACATGGTGATAGGGTTGCATTTCTAGTTGTCTGTGCATTACAAAGTTCCATAAATTAATGTTTTATAAAGAACAGCACAGTACCAAAGTAGGGATCTAGAGGGATTACATGCTTACAATTTCACCAAAATTCTGATTTTAAGCATTAACATATAATCAGATTTATTGCAACACAGGAGGTGGTCATTCAGCCCATCACATCTGCACAAAGATCAATTTACCTGGTGCCGCTCTCTAGCCTTCTGCCCAGAGTACATTCTTGCTTTTCAGATAACAATCCAATTATTTTTGAGTGCCTCAATTGAAACTAACTACATCGCACTGTGCATTGGCAGTCCAGTCCAGATTCCAACTATTCACTACATGAAAAAGTCGATCCTTATCCCTCCACTGCTTCTTTTGCCGCTATCTTAAATACATGTCCCCTTATTCTTGAGTTGTCCATGTTTTTCGCTATACCTCCCCAAGTGTCTAATAATTTTGAATACCTTCATTAGATTTCAATCTTCTCTTCTGCAAGGAAAACAGTCCTGGCTTCTCCATCCGCATTACAGAAGTCCCACATCCCTGGATCAGTTCTCATGCATCCATTCTGCATGCTACCTGATGTCTTCATACCTTTCCTGAAATATGGCGCCCAGAATTGGATGCAATACTTCAATTGCAATTAAGCCAACAATCAGTCCAAGTTTAACATAATCTCTTTGCTCTTGTACTCAAAACTAGTGGAGCCTAAGTTGCTGTACATTTTGTCATCTCTCAACCTGTCCTGTCACTGATACTGGCTATGCACATATTCACCCAAGGTCTTCTCCCACACTGTTTTTAGAATTGCGCATTTTATTTCACATTGTGTTCTGCCTCCCAAAATGAATCTTCTCTACATTAAATATCTGCACCTTGTTCACTCATTCCATACATACACCCACCCGTGTTCAAAATACTTTCAACTTTCATACCATTTGCAAATTTTGAAATTGTACCCTGTACACCAAAGTCTAGGTCATTTATATGAAGAAAAGCAAGGGTCCTCACACTGACACTGGAACAGGTCCATCAATAACCTTCTTCCAGTCCAAAAGCCATCCATTTACTAGTAAAATAATGCAAGGAACTGCAGATGCAAGAGACCTAAAACACAGTAGAATCAAATCAATGCCCGAGTTCCGAGCAGGATCAAACAGGCATCCAAGAGTTTAAGGAGAAACTGGGGTGACAGATTTCTAAGATGTCACAGTGCAAGTTAATGCAGTAAAACTAGAGCAGTCATCAGGTCACTAGAGGATTTCATTGCTAATTGTATAACAAATTAAGTAAACTGACTCACTACTCCAGTTTGACTAGAAACAAATTTGCAGTGGAATTCCCTTCTGCTGTAAATCTAGTAGAGATAAGTGGTGCAAAGAAAATACTCATTTACAGAATGATAGCTTTTGTCGCTGACTTTCTCTATTTCAGATCAAATCTATCGCTAATTGCGCTTTAGTTTCTTGATCATGCTCTCTCGGAAGCCTAAATTTCATTTCTCCTTATCAAGCTCTGGTTTCCTTTAAAAGAACAAAGTTGAATTTTGACTTTTTTTTTTAAATTCACTCATGGAATGTGGGTCTCTCTGGATGGGCCAGAATTTATTACTCTCAAGGCAACCAGGGATAAGCCATAATAGGCAGCAGAACCAATGATGCCACATCCCATAAACGAAGGCAAAAAAAAAAAACTTTCATACCAATAGACATCCCAAAACAGTTCAAGGACAATTACTTCTTCAAATTTCTTGGATGAGACATAAACTCTTGATATTCTGATTCTCACAAAACTGGTAAACTAAGTTGACAAGCCAAGTCAAACAAACATTCTATACATTTTAAACTTCAGGAAATTCAATAGTTCAGACTAGAAGAAAGTGTTTTTAAGCACAAGATTAAGTTAACAAGCAAAGTAATTGACGAGGAAAGCAGAAACTACAGTTCGATAAGAGTTCTTAAGTCTCTCGAAGGGGGGAAAAAAAATCAAGTTTAAAAAATTTTTTGGGAAAGGAGGGAATAGTAAACAGAAGTTCACCTTTCACCAATAGGGTGAAAGAAGCAGTAAACGAACAATAATCTGTGGCAATAGAGTGAGAATGCAAGAACAGAGTTGAAGATGATGATTCCGGAGAAAAGGTAGGCTGAGACAATGTAAGGATTTGAAAATGAAGATGGGATATTTTTGCAAACTTAACTACAGATCGGCTAAGATTGACTTGTAATATCTAAAGAAAAATGCATTAGAGAAGCCAATCTTAAAAGATAATGAAATGATAATGCAAGGTATTGACAAGTCAGGAAATTAAGGTAAAATTCCAGAGGTGGGGAGAAAAAGAAAAAAGACCTTGACATTGGAGGAAAGATACTTAGAAGCAGATAGTTTGCAATGAAGAGTGGCTTTGTGTTCCTGAACTCAAAATTATGCCTTGAGGTTTTTGTCTGTATGGATCATATTTTGGTTTTTAAAATGTTAGATCCAGTAAGGTATCAATGCATAAAAGTTTGCACGGAACTTTTTTTATATAAATCAGAAAGTCAATAGACTGAATTAACAAAATAGCAAAAAGGTATGTTGACTGTGGTACTGAAAACCTGTGCTCCAGAATTGGCTGCAACCAGCCTCAAGTCAGGCTGTTCCAAGTACAATTACAACACAAGTATTTATCCAAGAATGTGCAAAATTGCCCAGGCATGTCTTATACACAAAAAGCAGGACAATTTTGATCCATCAGATGTCTCACCCAGGTCTGCACTTGATTAACAGCAACATGTTGACATGATGGTACTATCAAGCGCCACTTAGCAACAGCTGCTCATCAATGTAGTTTGGGTTTTACCAGGTTCACATGGCTCTTGGACTCATTACAGTCTTAGTCTAAGTAAGGAGAAAAACAAGAGTTCCAAATGTGAAGTTAGAGCAATTGACATCCAGGTGCTATTTCACAACGCGCCATCAAGGAGCTCTAGCAATATCAGAGACAATGGAAATGAAAAGTCTCCAATCACACAAAAGAATCTGTTGTGTAAGCCAATCATGTAATACACCACTTTCGGGAATTTCTCAATTTTATTTTAGACCCTGTCTTCAGCTGATTCATCAATGGCCTTCCTCCAAATACAACATTAGAAGTGACGATGTTTGCTGAAGGATTCAGTGCAGTCAGTTCAATTCTCACATACCAAACCTGACCTTGTCGACATGGCGACATGGTGACAGAAAGAGAGTTACAGGTTTTTGACACAATAAGATCAAAAGGAATGGCAATATAATTCCAAGTCAGGTTGGTCTGTGGTTACAAAGGAAACTAGCAGGTAGTGGAGTTATGATGGTCATGTTATGTCTGTAAAACTGACTGGGAAATGGACACTACACAGTGATAGGGAATATTGACATTGTACGCTCAAAAAAGGGACTCCAGAAAGTTAGGTGACTCCTGTGACAGACAGAGACAGACAACCTATTTCTGGAAACGTGTCTGAAATCTCAAGGTATCAACTGACCATCTCTCACCATTTCGATGACGCCCCCATGAAGATGGGATTTCAAATAAAGTCAGTGAAATAATCATAGCTGGACCCTGTTAAACATTTCCCTGTTTGTCAATTATATTAGTCAGCGCATTGAGTAAACAATGGGGCACATGAATACAGCCATCACGTGACCGAAACTGGCTAGAGGCAGCAGATACCTTATTAGCCCACATTCAAATCATGCAGAAGTAGATCACTCAGACCCTCAAGCCTTCTAATCATATAATAAAGAGGGTCTTGAAACTGTAGAACCTCTCAGGCTATGTAACTTACAAATAATCTATACATTTTTGGCAATTTCAGATTTGAAATTCTTTGCCTTGAGCTGACACAGAATGCACACTGTAAACATGAAAATTATTACAATCTTATTCAGTCACTAAACAGTGGAAATGTTGTATGAGGATAAATTGAATTTTATTGCAAATTATACTGTGCTCAAAGTCAAACTGTTAAGTAATATTTTTTCACAAATTCAATGAACAAAGCATATTTTTAGAAAGAAGTTTTCTTGTCCTTAATGCTGACAAAATGCATAGTTTAATGTCACCGTAGTTTGTTAAAAATATGTTAAAGCACGGATTTGTTCAGTTCATAACATACTTTGTCAATGTGCTCTATAAATTGAGGTGAAACATTATGTACAGAGATCATACTAAAGTGGGACATTCATTATATCAGCAATTTGCAGAAGTATGCCATACTTTAATATTTCATTGTTGCATTCATGCCAGTGATTTCAGTAGGCTATTTCTTGTACCGTTAATTTACTTCCCAAAATATGAGCATCCTTACATATTATATTCTTAATCTTTATGGGTTTCTGCATGGAAATAATTCTACCGAATGTGTTTTGAGGGAATTATGTAGACTTTATATTTTGTTTTAATGCAATAAACCTGCATTTGTGCAGCTAATTTCTGGGGAAATTGTACTGAAATTTTACTGTTTGTTCTTTAATTAACCTGACAGCCGTTTAAATTTCATTGCCAGGATTTTTGTAAACCCATCACTAGACAAAAGGACTACATGAGTTTTTTATGCAGTTTTGTTCAGTACTTTGCACAGAAAGGGATTTCCAGTGATCTTTTATGGGGCAGCATCATAGTTTTGTTGCATGCACACGTTTAATTGTTGGCTTAATGATCTGGAATTCTCATTTTGCAGGAAGGAAGAAAAGTGAGTTGAGTTTTGTTGTGCAGTCCGTGTGCAATTATACATCTTCATTCAATCCTTCCAAAAATGGCACAGCTTTAATTTTTTGTGCATAACTAAGCTGTACATAAAGGAATGGAAAGACAGCAATTACAAATATGCATATTGTGCCAGCAAGCTCAAGCAACATTCTGTTCCTTGTATACATTTGTAGAGAACACCATGAATACAAAACTTGCTCCGTGGAAATTTCAAAAATAAAATGTATTTGCAATTACATTGCACCTTTCATGATCAACTCCCTAAAATGCTTTAACGAATACTCTTGAGCAGTACCCACTGGTGTAAATAAAGGAGAACTTGGCAACCAATCTGTGCAAAATCCCATAATGAGGTAAATGACAAATAATATTAAAGCTGATTGAAATAAATGTTGCCAAGACACCATGAGAACTTCTTTGCTGGTCTTTGAACAGTTCTATAGAATCTTCTGCATTCCTTTGAAATGCTTGACAGATCATAACGCTCATATAGCGCACTAATCCTCTTAAGTTCTGTTGTCCATGCAGTTTATGTAACACATTTCTCTTACTTGTTTCTATTTAATTGAATAGTATACAGATAGTCTTACAGACGTTGAAAATCCCCCACAATTACTGCTGACAAAAGGCAGTAGTTAAAAGAATGGTTTGAATATCTTTAATGAAAAATGTTACCACTGTTATTTAAAAGATTAAATGGCAAATCAGTTATCAGAAAATAAAATATATCTGACATAAAAGCAGAAAATGCTGGAATTACTGAGCAGATCTGGAAACATCTTTGGAGATGGAAACAATTAATGTTTCAGGTCTATAATCCTTCATCAGAACTGCATTCATGGGGTTGATCTGAAACTTAAAGGTGGAATTCTTGAAATCTACAGAGAATAAATCAGAAAAAGATATGCTGCAGAAAAAGCAAGTTTTGATAGATATGGACAAAAGAAGGGAAACAGAAAGCAATGAAGATGAACTAGGTAAACTAGACAAACATAAAACTAGAATTTCATCAGTATGGGCATTCATGGAGGAGAAACGGCAATGAATTAAATATCAATACTAAAAAGTAAAATACTAGGGATGCCGATAGTTTGAAATACAAACTGAGAATCTTGGAATTACGTAGCAGGTCATAGAGTTATGTAGGACATATTGCACAAAAACCAGTCCATGCCAGTGTTTATATTTCACTAGAGCCACCTCCTGTCTTTTCCCATCTAAATCTAAGTCCTCTATTCCCTTCGACCAAATATACTTGCTGATCTTTGATTTAGTAATAATCATTAGTAAAAAAATTCCAGATTTTCATTCAATTTAGATTTATTTCAGCATCTGAACACATCCCACAGCATTAGTGCAGGATTCAGGATTACTCATCCAATGGCATTACTACTATGCCATCACCTCCTCCGATGAATCTATTCATTCTTCTACTTAGACGAATTTTTAATCAGTGAGGGACTCAGGGGCTCTGGGGAAAGTACTGCAAAGTTGAGTTGAGATTACCAGCCATGATCTCCCTGAATGATTTAGCATACTTGATGGGCTGAATGGCCTATTTCTGCCTCTATGTATTTTTATCTGATCTAGCTAAACAATACAACTAGTAGTACAGTTTTCTTGAAATCCATTCATACTATTTGCTTCAATCATTTCCTATTATCTCCAAATTCTCACCGCTTTTTAGGTAAAGACGTTCCTTTTTAATATCCTATTAGGTTTCTTGGTGGCTATCTTGTATTGATGGGTTCTGCTAATACTTTTCAACTACAAGAGGAAACATTTATTGCTCAATGTTTCAAGTTCATGGCCTTTTGCCAGAATTCAATTTTTATTTCAGATTTCCAGCATCTGTGGCATTCTGCTTTTATATAATATTTTGTAGTTTTGTATTTGGCCAGTACGCAGCTCATGACTGCAGTTTTATAATTCCTCTAATATACGGTCAAATCTGTCTGAACAATACAATTAGTATTGCAGCTATTTTGGTACGTGCTTCAGTATTAAAAAGATATGCTCATTTCTTTCTTCTTCAAATGGCTACAAAGCATACACAGTAAAAGTTTGAGCTTTGGAGATCTTAACTATATCATTCAGACAAGGAGATCTGAACATTAACCATGCTGCCAGACTACAAGTTTAATTTCTGCTTTCTAGATAAATAGGTTTGATTAACATTATATCCATCAAAATATGTTCTTGCTTATTGTTTTTCAAACAGTCTGTTGCCTTTCTGCATCAATGTGATGTTGCAACACTGATTGCATGCACACACAATTTGTAAAGTTTGTCAAGAAGGAAGACTTTATTATAAATCATCCCTAAGACAGGCATCCATCATATAATATTTTTTGGTTTTTTTCTTGAGAACATAATTCCATATGTGCCTTGACTCACTTTTAAACTGTGTAGCTTGAGACCAAAATACAGAAGGCAGCATTCATATTGCAAGCATGGGGCTGGATGAACACAGCAGGTCCTATGATGCTGCTTGACCTGCTGCGTTCATCCAACCCCATGCTTGTTATCTCGGATTCTCCAGCATCTGCAGTACCTTTCATCTCTGATACAATTCATATTGCAATCTGACTGCAATTTCACTTTAGCAGTTAGTGGGTCATGTCGAAATGAACTGTTTCAAGTTTCTTCAAAAAAGTGACCTTCTTCACCCTGGTCTCCAGTGGGGCACAAACACCAGCCTGGACTGGTGGGCTGAATAGTCTACTTACATGCCATTCAGCATATACGTTCATCCTGCTAAACACACCTCTCCAAGGTTTTGACATCCTTCACAAAGTGCAGTGCACATAATTGTCCACAATACTCCAGTTGAAGATTAACCTGTGATTTGAGAAGCCTTTGCATAACTTAATTGTTTTCATATTAAGTATGCTGGCTCGCCACATATTCCATACAATTCCTGTCACATCAGCTAGCCTTGCCATTTTCAAGGATATGTCCCTCCATCCATTCTGCTCTTGCTCAAGGTAGTATCATTTAAATGATACTGCACCATAATTTTGTTCCTTTTAAACTACATTACTTCGCATTTATGCTCGCAAATTGTATCTGCCATGTTCTATCCATGTTACTAATCCAGCAACATCAAGTCAGCTATTATCCTGTTAACTATTTATTATGTTGCCAAATTCTTCATCGGACACTATTATGATACTCCCTTTGACTAAGTACAGTTAGCTTATGAGATAACTCTCCAAATTTTAGCACAGTTCCCCAGATATTAGTGGGGATGATCTCTCCAGGATGCTGGACAGTGTTTGTGTTAGTCTTATCCACTGCCTAAGTCAAGCCTGGTGATCAATCCACCTTTATTCTCATTTTATGTTTCCCCATTGTGGCCAGATACAAACCAAGTGATTTGTTCAGCCATTTCACAGGGCAATCAAGAGTCAACCACATTGCTGAGCGTCTAGAATCTCACAGACTAGACAGGGCAAAGACAGCTGATTACCTTCACCAAAGAACACTAGGGAACTAAATGGATTTAACAATAATTCAGTAGGTTCATGATCACCAATGCTAACTTTCTATTTCCAATTTATTCATTAATTGAAGATAATTTCATCAGCTGCCATGTTAATCAATCCTGAAGTAATATAACTGTGCCAAATTGGAGTTATGCTTGCCTTTACCTATTGTTCTCAAAAGCAGCAAGATTCAGATTTCAGAAATTCAATTAGAAGAGATGCCAAGTGAAATCTAAATACTTCAACTCAGTGAAACAAAGGAGGGATGACAAAACTGAAATTGTTCTCACAACACTACAGGTGGCTAGAAATTATCAATATTTTCTTCCATGTTCAATTCTGTACCAAACTGCAGAACTTAACAGCTGGGAAAAAGACTAAGAAAACCCCCCACTAATTTGCCATGCTGAATATTTCAGCTGCACAGTCATTTCTGAACAGCAAGTGTAAATGTACTTTGTTTTATCTGACTGCTTGTAAACAATACCTCTACTTATTCACAAGTGAACAAGGAGAGTACCAACATTCTCTCACAGCGTCAGAAACGCACAGCCACACAGCTAGCTGCATGATTTTGCAACCATGTTACATACGAATCATGTTCTTTACAAGATGCACACAATGTTACACTGTCCTTTAAAATCAATCAGGTGACAAACAGGGAATTTAGACAGAAATGGTGACTACCATGGAACATCAATAGTTCTACACATTTATTTTAAACCCAAGTAATGCATTGGAGGAACATCATACCTTCTGGATTTAAACATTTTGGCCATAAACTAATCTGGCCATCAGATAATCAGAAGTTGATGGAAAAGCTCAGCAGGTCTGGCAGCATCCGTGAAGAAAAAATATCTAGTTAACATTTCGGGTCCCATGACCCTTCCTTCATTCTGATTTGTTCCTGATTTACAGCATCTGCAGTTCTTTCGGTTTTCATCAAATAATCAGCCTCCATTAGAATTTCGAGTAACATCTTTTCAGATCAAACAATAATTAGCAAACCACAAAATAAGAATGTGCTAATACACATGGGTTCAACAACAATCAACATAGCACATTTTTATTAAAATCATTCAGGCTGATCATAAAAAGTGTTATTCATCACGAAGCACAGGATTCTGTGGCGAGCAGCTTGCTTCCTAACTCCCCAAAGCCTCTATCATTTACAAGGCACAAAGGCAGGCATGTGATAAGATGTAACAAAGTATGGAGCTGGAGGAACACAGTAGGCCAGACTGCAAAGAAACAAGGAAACTGACGTTTCGGGTCGTGACCTTTCTTCAGAAGTGATTTCAGATTATCCACCATTTCAGTTCCATTAGAAACATTTATGGTTTTCATTTCATCTGATACCTGTTTGCTCTTGTTGCACTGACAAAAAAAAACCCACCTTCACTTTTCAGTTCCACAGCAGTGACTTTCGCCATCCAACTGATCATCTTTAACATATTGCCTGCATATTTCAATATTCATCACAATACATTCTTCATCTTTCATCCTGCAAAACTGTACAGGCAACATCTGCTCTTTCACTTATAATAAGTTTATTAATATTTTTGACATCAGGTTTACTAACCCATGTATTTACCAATCATGCACACTTAGCAAAATTCTTAATGGTGTTCTATTTGTCCACAACCAAAGTCTTGATCAAACCCTTTTAATTGCTTCCAGTCTTATCATAACCTTATATTTAATACGTTGTTTTTCTTGCACCCAACTAAAAAGTCTCACCCCAGGCTCCAACCATTGGTTCTGCTCCAAACTAACAGAAAACTTGTCGGAATCGAATTCTTACACCCTGACCTTACCAGTGAGCAAATGCAGATGACGACTTGTACAACCATCTTAATACCAGCCCCTGTAGCACAGGGGTCAGTAACACGGAGGATTTCAAACTCAATGCAGCACAAAGATGATTAAATATGTGCCTGTTTGATTTCAAGTATAGCATGTAAATGGAAGCAATGTGTAGCACATTCATGCTTTCTGTTTCAAACAGCAACCCAGTGAATAATGAACAGAAAAACATTTCAAACCTGCAAATGGTATTAAAGTAAGGGTTAATATACTGCCCAAGAAATAAAACTGTCTTTGCACCAATGGTGGTTGGGGGGGGGGCGGTGGAGAGGTGAGGAAATCACATAACAGGGAATTACCCACTTTCAGTCTAGACACGGTCTTCGTTCTATCCCGGTTCAAATCAGTGAGAAAATTTTCAAAGCACAAATAATAAGAATACAAAAAATTAACACCACCTAGCTGCATAGTGGAGAATAAGATAATGATTTAGCTATGCAAGGCTAATAATCCATAAGTATTGTAGGTAAGTAGAACCATATTAACAAGTATAAAACCGACCACATTCAGCATCTATACTTATCATAAATGTAGTAATGATAACGAAACATCATCTAATTCATGTCTTACAGGAGTGCTTACAAACATTATTGCCAGAAGGAAGTGTGGGCCGCTTTTTGCAAGGATGGAACACATTACTCGTACATGCATATTTGTGCTAATATTGTACCTATTTATTAGGTGTTATCTCATGGCTGACTCATGCCATGATTTGAATCACACTTGGAGATGTCTCCCATAGCTCACCAAGTTTACACTGAATTGTCTTTTAATACCATATAATTATTTAATACTCATTATTTCAAATATACACAGATACAGCATTAAAAAGCAGTGATAGTCAAATCTAAAACATCATTCATATTGTATAAATGGATAATTTTAGCTGCTGACATACTCCTAGCAGTTTTACTGCAGAAAATTAATAGTTTACCAAGAAATCAACACATTAGGCAAATTACAGTAAACACTTATGGCCACACAGATAAATTGTTACAATTAATTGTACTTTCCTACGGTGTTGAGATCCCAATGCTTACTTGAAAGAGAATTATAAGGAGACTTTGCATCTAATTTAAAATTGAAAACACACGTGAAATGCCACGATAAGTTACAACAAAATGCCAGTACCTGTGGCTGTGAAGTCAAACTCAAGGGAAGCAGAAAATTTAAGGCTGTGATGATGGATACAGTTTAAACATATTCAAAAAGGAAATTTTGTGGAATTCAAGAGAAACCTGGAACATTTCAAAAGCCTCCAAAATTTGGTAAGAGATCTATATAGGGCTGATTTGTATTACAGCCATCTTTGGTTAAATGCATTCATGTTGCCCACTATACAACATGCTCAAAAAACAAAAAATGTTTGGAATAAATGCAACAATAAAACCGATCAGTAACCAAGTTACGCAATTAAAAACGTCAACAATAAAATCCAGACAGACAATCAACTGTGACTCAGTAGTCTCATTTACACATCCTGCAATAAACCATGATGAGTAAACTGGGTAGAAACAGATCATTGATTACAAAAAGAAGTAGTCAATATTTTGATAAAATTATGTTCTTAACCACCACATTTCATCTAATTTACCAGTTTAGTTATAGACTGAAAGTAAGGACTACAGCTCCAGTTCCCTATTGTCATCCAATGAAACAGATTATTCAATGTTGATTGAATCTTCCTGTGGTTGTAGGAAATTCACATTCCAACATAACTAAAAATTCATGTCGTCACACAAAAACTTGCATTAATATCCTCCTTTAACACAGAATATTCTAAGGTGCTTCACAGCTGAAGGAGACAAATAACTTAGAGAAAAGCAATGTTAGGAAAAGTAGTGAGGCTAGTTAATATGGTACATTTAGAGAAGGCTTTCAAAGTATATTAAGAAGGGAAAAGCAAAGTCTCCTATAATACCATGGATGAAGGAAGCAATCATTTGCAGGAGAAACGTTTGCAAAGCTCAGGAATTTATATTTTTCATTACCATTTCTACTAAAGTTGAGAAATGTTCCCAATGATACTGATGCTATAATAGACTCACCTAAACTCGTATAGCAAACGATCAGCTTGGGTTCCTAATAGTTCATGAGCAATTACCCCTGTCTGAATATGAAACTAGTAATCCAACTACCTGATAGAGTTTTAAGCCCTGAATGAAGTACTTTAGCAAGGAATGGAGGTTTAAAGGTGGCAAGAAATTTAATAAAATTATTTATTAAAACATTATGACATTGCAATCATGCAAAAGATTTGAGTAAAGGTAAACAATTTACCATTCATTTTATTCAATTTCCATGTAGAAACAGGAAATATAATGGTATTAAAAGAAACTGATAAGCAATTTCTCATGGGGTTATATTTGAGGTCAATTTAGAGCCCAATAAGCAGTTCTTAGTACCTCAGCTTTTGCTGAAGATAATCTAGCTCTGTAAAAAGTACAAATTGACCCCAACTTCAGCCCAAAATTTCAAAAACAGCCTACTCATCCATACGATCAGAAAACCCTGCTACTGAAGATGGTGGTTCAGCTCCTTATGCCCATGCATGCCAACACATGCTGTCATGGGTACAACACTGCTGATTCACACTACGTTCCTGCCAATCCTGGTGACTAATATGTGATACAAACATATGAATTAGGGAGGAGCAGGCCATTCATCTCAAGCCTGCTTGGCTATTAATTAACATCACGGCTGCTCTGACTGTAGCCTCAAATTCACACACTGCCTTAATAACATTCAAGGACTCTGCTTCCACAACCTTTTCAGGAAGTGTGTTTCAAAGCCTCTTGACTCAAAATATTTTGCCTAATCTCTTTAAAGGCAACCATGATTTTTCAAACAATGGCCTGAATTCTAGATCATCTGATAAGAGGAAACACCTTCAGATATTCCCAGTCAAGGCCAGTCATGCATGTCTCAATCAAGTCACTTCTTACTCTAAACTCCAGCAGATCCAAGCCTAGCCTGTCCAACCTTTCCTCAAAACAACCCACCCATTTCAGGTATTAACATAGTGATCTGCTTCCAACGCATTTATATCCTTTCTTAAATGAGGTGACCAATACAATACACAGAATTTCACATGCGTTCTCACTGATGCCCTGGATAACTGAAGCATAACCACTTTTTTTTTGTAATCAATTCCCCTCATGGTAAATGATAATGTTCTACTAGCTTACCTAATTACTTGCTGGACCTATAAACTAATGTTTTGTGATTCATGCACAAGGACATTCAGATCCCTCTGCATCTCAGAGCTCTGCAATCTTTCACCACTAACATATGTTTCCTTTCCATCCTTCCTGCTAAAATTGCCAATTTTATATCTTTCTACATTATACTCCATTTCCCCACTTAGTTCACTTAGATATACACATATAAACACATTCAGTCAGTTCTGCTATAACGCATGTTCCGGCAACACGAATTGGCTATAATGTGACTGACAAATAGGGGAACGCTATTTCTGAAACACAGACTTGTGTTCGCTATAACGTGATTCCATCCATGCACACAGTCTCTGTGCCAGCATTACATGATCGTTTTGCAGGCTTTGCCCTGAATACGTGCAATGGATAAGGACAGTGTTCTTCAATTTTGGAAGAGCTTTAACATTAAGAATGCAATTGGCATTATCATGGAGGCCTGGGGTGATGTCAGTAAGGACTGCTTGCATGCTCTTTGGCAGCAGCTTCTCCCAGATTTTTTCAAGATTTTAAAGGCTTTGATCCATCAGAGGAACTCCCAAGAATCAAAGAACTTTGTGCTGATCTTACAAAGCAAGTTGGATTTGAAGAACTGGACAGTGAGGAAGTTCAAGAGCTGCTTCAGTCCCACTGTGAAGACCTTTCTACAGCAGATCTACAACAACTTGTTGCTGAGGGGGAAGTGGAAGCTGGAGATGAACATGAAGTAGTCCACGATGCAGCGCTGAGTGCTTTCCACTTCTGTTTTGTCTTTTATCCTGAGGGAAATTGAGAAACAGTTGCACCTCTTATAGGACAATGATTACAACGCTCAATGCAGCAGGATAGCAGCTCATGGAATAAAGTCTTTATTTGGCACCGGTGAACAGCTTCCTCATGAAAGAAGAAAAAGGGAAAAGCAGCAAAAACTGCAAGTCTTTAAGCCAACCCACAAGAAACAGTCAGAAGACAATGAACCACAGCCATCCACTTCTGGATTAATTATTTTTTGCCCTAACCTTACAGTCACAACTGCACTTGAAGGTGGTGATGACGATGACGACGACGCTCAGACTCTGCATTAACAACACAGCAACCTCAAAACCTCCTCCCCCATTAAGCCATCTTAACATTTTTAGGGTAAATTTATTTTTATTTCATTATTAGATACGAATTAAACATTTATCAAACTGTGCTATCCCTTGTGTTAGGCTTTTGAGCGATATTGAGTGATATTTTTAGTAGTCAGCTCTAACCCTGCTTTTCCCATAGACCCTGCTATTTCTATAGCTTGATTTTCTATAACAAGATGTTGTGCAATTATTGTGTTGTAGCATAACCAACTATACATACACAGACAATCCGTGTCAATTTGGCATCAGAAAGAAAAGGTAGATTCACCACTCAATTCAAACTTAAAGTCATGGAGACAAATCAAACTACTGTCATAAAAACAATTTGACTTCTTTGGCACTACGTCTGATTCATTAATGGAGGTTGGGGGGGTGTGGTTGCTTTTCAGACCGGAGGTCTGTGACCAGTGGTGTTCCACAGGGACTGGTTCTTGGATTCTCTTTTTGTTCGTCATTTATATAAGTGACTTGGATGAGGATATAGAAGGCTTGATTATTAAGTTTGCAGATGACACCAAAATTGTAGACAGTGAAGGTTACCTAAGATTACAGAGGAGTCTTGATCAAATGGGTCAATGGGCTGAAAAATGGCAGATGGAGTTCAATCTGGATAAATGCAAGGCATTGCATTTTGGTACAACAAACAAGGGTAGGGGGCTTACACAATTAATGGTAGGGCTTTGAGTAGTGTTGTAGAACAGAGGGACCTACGGGTGCAGGTACATAATTCTTTAAAGTTTGTGCGACATATAGATAGGATGGTTGAAAAGGCAAGTGGCATACTTGCCTTCATTGCTGAGTCCTCTGAGTATAGGATTTGGAACATTATGTTGAAGTTGCACAGGATGTTGGTGAGGCCTCTTCTGGAATACTGCATTCAGTTCTGGTCACCCAGTTATAAGGAGGATACTATCAAGCTGGACAGGGTTCAGAAGAGATTTACCAGGGTGTTGCCAGGTATGGAAGTTTTGAGTTATAAGGCTAGGCTAGATAGGCTGGGGCTTTTTTGACTGAAGCACAGGAGGTTGAGAGGTGACCTGATAGAAATTTATAAAAGAATGAGGAACAGATAGAGTTGTTGGTATTTGTCTTTTCCCTAAGATGGGAAATTTCGAAACTGGGGGCACATTTTTAAAGGAGAAGAGAGAGATTTAAAAGACATATGGCAAACTTTTTACATAGAGGGTGGTTCAAATTTGGAATGAACTTCCTGATGAAGTGGTGGATGCAGGTACAATTACAATGCTTAAAAGACATTTGGGTGGATATATGAATAGGAAGGTTTGGAGGGATATGGGCCAAGAGCAGGCACATAGGGCTAGTTTAGTTTGGGATTATGTTGGGCATGGACTGGTTGGACTGAAGGGTCTGCTTCCATGCTATGTGACTATGACTAACCGATAGCAGCTTGGAAAAAGTGGTACTTTTGTTCAAAACAAAATCGGAGGGTAGGGAGAGAAAGGGTGAGGAGGGTGGACAGGTGGAGATGGGTCGGGGTGTGGAAATGGAGGATGAGATGAATGCATTACATAAGCAAGGAGTTTATGGATAGCAGGCCAGCACAGAAGAAAAGCTGAATAAGTGATAATAAGAGTTAAGAGTAGGAAAAAAATAGGTGAGCTGTACTTAATGCAACCCATACAATGTGATAATAAGCCTATGAATAGGTGAGAAGGGGTGACTGTGCTAAAAAGCAACCTATGCCATAACAGGACCAGGTGTGGCGTGGTAAAAAAGACGCAGAAAGGTGGGGTCAGGCTCTAAAGTTATTGAATTCGACATTGAGTCCTAGAGGTTGCTAGGTCTCCAAGTGGAAAATGACATTGTTCTTTGAGCTTGCACTGAGGTTCACTGGAACATAGCGGCAGGTCTTTGACATAAATGTTGGTGTGAGAACACAATATTGTGTTGAAGCAACTGAAGCTCATTCATTTTTACAAGCAGAAAAGCTGTACACACTGCACACTCTAATACAGGCATACTAGATCTTGTCCTCCAAAGAAAACAAGAGGCCAAAGTGCACAGCTAATTTTTTATTTGCTCATGGGATGTAGACATCTCTAACAAGGCAAGCATTTATTCCCACCCCTAATTGCCCAGACAGCAGTTGAGAGCCAACACATTGCTCTGTAAGTATGGAGTCACATTTAGGTCATATCAGATAAGGATGATGGATTTACCTCCCTAAAGAAGGCCACTGAACCAGGTGAATTTTTATGACAGTCTTATCCGGCTAGTAGGTTTCCCAGATTTAATCAAATTCAGACTTTACCATCTGCCTGGAGGGATATGAATCCACACCCCCAGTCCAAAGATGTGCAGGCTAGGTGGATTGGCCATGCTAAATTGCCTGTAGTGTTCAGGTGTGTGTGGGTTATAGGGGGATGGGTCTGGGTAGGATGGTGCAAGGGTCGGTGCGGACTTGTTGGGCCGAAGAGCCTGTTTCCACACTGTAGGGGTTCTTTTAAAAAAATTAGATAGGGGATGTCTAATGACTCGGCCTGTGACATTACACCATAATAAAGCTGCCCCCAGTGACAGTGAATCTCATAACCACTACTTTTCCTGAACATTTTCAACTTCGATTTGAAGAGGGTTCAATCTGACTAGTATTTATCTACTGCTCTAGCAAGTAGTATTCTCTCTGTTGCGAGATACAAAAAACTCTGGCACTGGCCAATATCTACACTGATATTCAGATGGTTCTTTCAGTTGTCTGAACATCCATGCACACATACATGGCCAATCATATCTTGTTGTGTTGTGACGATGTAATAATAAAACAAAGAGTTAGACAAATCTTTGACAAATTTACTTGAGGGCTATTCTGCAAATAAGGACTCGAATTAGGTCAATGCTAACATTCAGTCATCCATCTCAGGTCTGCTCATCATAATCAACCTATATAATTAGTGTAATAGAACCTAAAACTTCAAGAGATGCCCAAGTTGCATTGTGGAACAGAAAAGTGTCACGTAGGAGTAGTTGACACCTCTCAATAATTAAAACTGAAACCCCTAGAGAAATTACCTCACTGTGTAATCTGTTAAAGGAGTGGTTAAATCAAAGGAAATCCCTGATATTCACTTTATAAGCAATAAGTAACAATTTATTTATCTAACTCTAACAGTGAACAAATTAACAGAACTACTAACAAACTGAACAATCCCCCCCTTAACTACTAACTATTCCTGAATAAAAGAAAATTCTAATAGTATGCTGTTCCAATAAATACAAGTCCCACTTATATAAACCAAAGTAATAAGAAGAAATATATTAAAACTGGAGACTCTCGAAATTACAGCGAGGATAAGTATTCCGGAATGTTTTTTGCCTTCTCTACTATCCTCCAGTCAGGAACGCATTCTCCAGAATTCGTGTGTCAGGACTATTAGATAAACGTGTCATAGAACCTTTATTTAGATGGTGCTTACTCTGAGATCTTACAGATTTCTGTGAGAGCCAGTGATTTTTCTCTTTGTTTACAGCTGAGGACCGGTGAGACTTGTTCTTTTAACAGATGGCAGTTTGCTCTCTCACCAATTTTCAAATGCCCTCTTCTTCTTTTAAACCCTTGATGACCTATTAATTTCTTACAATAGGATTGGTCCAAGGTTGACAAAACCATCAGATTAAAATTTAATTGGGCTTTGGTACCTAGGGCTAGGTTTAAATTAATTGGCTCCTTTCAAAACATTTGTCTTAGTAAAAGTGCTGCTTTGACTGCTAACGGTATAGTCTTTTGACACAATGTTTCAATTTCAAGAACTCTGTGCATCTGCTGCCGCCATCTGCAGACTTTTTTTTAAATCTCCAAGCTAAAAAAATACATTTTAAATGGACCACATACTCTTCCCCCACTCCCCCCTCCCCCCAACTATCATTTCACAAACAAACTCCTATGGCCTGCCTTCCAATCCACAAGTACTAAACCAACTTTGCAACAGTTAGATCAATGTTAACATCAGTGATCCATCTCAGGTCTGCTCATCATTATCAACCTGTATAATTAGTGCTTTGGAGCCTAAAGCCTCAAGAGATGCCCAAGTTGCACTGTTGAATGGAATAGCCAGTCAACAAATAAAATATCAACTAATGCCAACTTTGCAGTCCAACCTAAGACGCACATTGAAGAAGAATCCGTTTCCAGAATCCATGCGAGCACGAGTGTGCCTTGATCAGTTGGAAAAGCTCAGCAGGTCTGGCAGCATCTGCGAAGAAAAAGAAACATCAGTTAACCTTTCAGGTCCGGTGACCTGAAACATTAACCTTGATTTTTTTTCTTTACCGATACTGCCAGACCTGCTGAGCTTTGAGCAACTTCTGTTTTTGTTCCTGATTTACAACATACGCAGTTCTTTTCATTTTTATTTCATGCCTTGATTAGTGTTTGCTTGTGATTTTGCAGACTCACCCAGTTCACCATTCTCCTTCTAAGCTAGAGCTAATTGAATGCTTCACCAAATTGGATCACAAGGGTCTCCCACTTCCAGGATAAATAAAACTTGAATATTCGGACTGTAAAAATTCCCTTTCAGCAATTTGGTTAACCAAGTGAAACCTTTGTTTTGAGCCTCAAACAGGATTTACACACAGTTTTTAAAAAAGCTGTGATGCTCACTGGTGAAAACAAAAAAATGCACTGTGGCTGAAAAGGATTCACAACACCCCAGAGTAAAGCAACCAGTGACATCAGCTATTATCTGTAGCCCTCTGTCACGGGCATCATCGTTCATTTGAATTGTTACCTTGATCAACTCAATGCAAAAAGTAAAGTGGACACATTTAAGCAGAGTCAAGGAACTAAAGTAGTATTACAAAAAAAAAAAATCACTGGCTAATTAGCAAATTTCCTATTTGTGAAATCTTACTATGTGCAAATGACCTAACAGATACCTTACTTTGGAAATTCCAAGAATATGAAAGGTCCTTATCAAAGAATTTTTTTTATGATAATAAATTTGGAGACTTAACACAGCACCAGTGGCAAAGTAAATACTGCAATGAAGTTATCTAACAAATAGTCAGATTCAAAGATAATTGCTCCCATCTCCTTTAAAAACTGTCTGATCAGTGAATTTAAAGAATATGAATTGTGCAGTGGAGGTGGAGGATCAGTTCAGTGACAAAGATGGCACCTGAAGAGTTACGAGTTCAATGTTGGTTGGGTCTGGTATAGTTGGTGGTGAAGTAGTGGAGGAGGGATGGCAGCACAGGTGTCATTGATGATGAGCTAGCTCAGTACTGACAGGCTCCTTTTAAGCTGTATCTTTCTTTCCTTATTCTTAAAGTATTCAAAACGGTGCTGGATCATGGCGACAGTGAAAAAGCTTTTCATCGTATTTTTACTGTTTTTCTCACTGCAAAAACATTGTGACAATATCACTCATATTTATTTATCTGTCTTCAAATTTCTTTTCCGTGCCTTTTTTCAGGAAAACTACAAGAGGCATGGTGATTCTTCTAACAACCTGTCTAAAATAAGATACCATTTGAATGCACTATTGCTAGAAAATAAATGTGTTTTGAATTACTACAGCAAAATAAATCTACTGCTAACAATCCTCAAATAGCCATAGAAATTAAGCTTCAAACTTATTTGAACATTTATTAATAGAGAGTTACAGATGTCCTCAGATTTGGCAAAATTGCAGAGAAACTAATACAAACTCTGGCGAAAAGTCAACCTGAAATGTTAATTAATTTTCTCTCAATGATCTTGCCTGATCTGCTGAATATTTCCAACATTTACTCCAATTCCCAAACTCCTGCGGCCAATGAATACAATACCATACCGTCTCCACTATCACATATAAAAATAATCTTTTGGAAAATATCTTAACTCTTGAACGTAGTCTTCAAAATTTTCAAAAACCATTTTAGTGCAAGTTTAAAAACAATTATAAAATAAAGTAGCCAGTTCAATGATAACTTTAAAAACTGCCCACTGTAATTTCCAAATGACCAATTAAACCTTAATTGGATGCCAGTAACAAGCACTCATTCAAGTGGTACTTCAATTTATACAGCGTCGCTCATGATCACGACATGCCTTAAGGCACTTCACAGCCAATGAAGTACTTTCCAAGTGTAGTCACCATTTTAATGTAGGAAACAGGGTTGTCAATTTGCACACATGCCCAAAAATATTAATTGCTGATGACCAGATAATGTTTCTATGATGCTGATAGACAAATGAATATTGAGCAAGGTAATATACAGGGATAACTCCCTGCTCTCATCAAAAAATTACCATGGAATCTTTTATATCCAGCTGACAGGGAAGATGCACTTCAGTTTAACATTTCAACTGAAAGGTGATTGCCCCACTGCAATGACAGCACTCATTTTCAAATATTTTTTGAGTGTGTGTTTATTAGGGGCCTATCACAAGCAAAACTCTTTAAGGCACAAACAAAAACAAGAAATTTCTGGAGAAACTCAGGTGGTCTGGCAGAATCCGTGGAGAAAGCAGAGTTAACATTTCAAGTCCAGTGACACATCCTCAGAACTCAAAAATACATCTGGCCTGCGTATTTCTGAATGACGCAAAAAGCACAAGTAATTTATTTTTAAACTGCTTATTTTCAAACAAAATTCATTTGTCTTATAGCCCAGATGTATTTTTACCATATGCATTATGCTCAAGTGATACATATGCATTTCTTCTCCGAGCAAAACAAAAAAGAACCATGCATGAGTTAATAAACTAAAAGAAAAGTAGAACAGCTGATTCAGATCTAGGTGATTTAAATTGGGTTAGATTCCCTTGTGTATATGGAATTGCAATGTCTTACAATTTCAGCTACACTGAAGGTATTTTGAACAAGAAAACTAATGCACATGTGAAATCTTCCAAAAGAGAGATACAAGTGTTAGGTCTTCCAAAGGAACAAGAGAAATGACAGACTCAAAAAAGCTGGAGAAGAAAAGTGCATCAAGGATTCTGAGAATTATTTAGTGAAAAAATTCAAGCAATTAAGTTTACATTTCCTAAAATAAAATGATAACATTTGCTGCATATTCCCTCCTCATTCTGTCCCTTCGGAAAATCAGCTCCCTCACATTCTGAATCTACTTTAAATTGCTCAACAAACTAAATGATCAGAAAATGAGAAACGGGAACAACAAAAAGTCAGTTGGTATACAACAGAAACGAAAGCAAAGAATTATCTTAAATTTAGTACTGAAGAACTACTTTTATTCTAAGAACAAATCCTCAGATAAGGAAACTACAAGTTGATAGCATGTGAAATTAACTACACTTAGTTTTCCAAATACAGTTTGGAATTACTTATTTCTATTGGCTGATTAAGCCTAGACTCTGAAGCTTCTGAAAGCTGTTCATCCCATATTCCTTCCCAAACAAAAAGAGGAGCCAAAATAATGTCTGGTCATCCCAGCTATCAGGAGTCTAAAGTAACAGTTAATGGAAATGGACAAACAATTTACAAGACAGTCACTCAAAACATCAACAACTGTGTCAATCATGTGTCTCATCAAGTTTAAAATAAAGATTTTCCCTTTACAAACATCTCAAGGAATGATCATGTGAAAAATGAACGCACGCACAGAGAGAAAGTGGCAAGGAAGTTGAAACTGACTGTATTAGAAATAAAAACTCCTAAAAGATCTCACTACCATTAATTTTAAGCCTACTAAAACAATTTTTATAATTTTTACTTCTGTTTCAATTCAAAACTCAACTGTAGATTTTTGCATAAAGTCAGGAAAATCCTGGAAATAGTAGAGAGAAAAACTAAGTTAGTTTTTCACAGTGACCTTCCTGAACTGGAAAGAGATGGACAGGTTTTAAGCAATTAGATGACAGGGAAGGAGGGAAATGGAAGAGAAAAAAAAAAAGGCATGTGATAGAAATAAAGCCTTGTGTGTTTGCTTGCTTCTTTCATTGGCCTTCCATTGACCTGTGGCACAATTTTAAGTGATTGGTGTTATCTGTAAATTCAGATGTTGCTGGTTGAAATTTATTGTTATGGGTCAGACCAGACCCCTCCTCCCCCAAAGTATATTATGGAGGTAGCCTCAACCCTAACTTTTGTATTTAGGTTAAAGGGCAAGTTAAAGACAACGTGTTCCAGATGGGATTCGATTGGTCCACCACTAAGCTTTAATCAAAACACAATTTATTGTTGCAACACGGTTAAAATATAACAAAAAGAACTCGCATGACTTTATTCTATTGAAATATTTAACTACCAATCACCAACTGATACAATATTGGCAGCATCCCATAAACACAGCCTTGGCAAAAGCAATTCAACAACAGAATTATAGTTAGTTATCATTCTCACATGCTGTCTCTCTCTCCAGTCCAATCGAAAGAAAACAAAGAAATAATTCCCCCTTTGAAAATCCTCTGATTTTTAAAAAGGGAAGCCTCTCTAAGACTTCACTGTAGCAGCACTGAGCTCAAGCTTTCAGCTCCAGCAGCCACTCAAACCACCAACTGAAAGCAAAAACCCTTTCTAGGTCTATGTGAGCCTGACCCTGCCCACTCATGATTCATTTATCTTTTTTTTAAAAAAAACACCCAGGGAGACTTCAAAGCTGTTTACGAACTACCTGTCTGAAGGAGATATTTCAGCACCAGTGACAACAACCCTCTGCAAGAGGAACAGGACAGAATACATCTCTTAAAAGCACAGTATCGTCTCATTACAGACACTTACAAATTTCCAAATGCTTGAGTAAAATCTCAGTAAATGATGGATGCTCCTCAATCCAACTTAATGTTGGGAGCAGAATTAATTGTCTTCAATGAGACTCTTCCCCAACCCCAATCTCAAGTGGAAGTTCTGCTTTGGAGAGTTATCAGCTAATCATCTCGCACATGCCAATTTTTACCATTTATTTATATTTAGATTACTTGTGTTTCTTGTATAATTCTACCATGTGTTTCTTCCACTAGTCCCCAACTCCTCAATCCACTAAATTAAAGCCTCTGGCACCTTCCTATAGAATCTAAAAAAGTGAGCTCTCAAGTTAAGAATCACCACCCACACCCTCTTCTCCCCCACCACCCTGCCATTCCAGAATCGAAAACTCAAGAAACAGGAGCAATTGAACTCCACGTAGACTGTAGAGGCTGCACTGTTTGTTAGTACTTAATTATCGATCTTGGAGTTGAACTCCAATTTCCTGTCTGTTCCCTATTCCCTTCAACTTCCTCAGATTTAAAAGTCAGCTTTCTTAGCATTACATATATTCCATAACGGAGCATCTATGACTCTCTGGGCTAAATATTTACTCAGTCCTAAATTAACACCTCACTTGTAATGGGGCTACGCACCGACATTTCACATTCCTCAAACCAGTAGAAACTACTTGTGTCTACACTGTCAAGCCCTTTCAGGATCCTGGATTTTCAATGAAATCAAAGTTTAAACAGTAAAGCTTAATTATACAATCATGCACATTAATTATTTTTGATTGATTTAATATGAAACTGGGAAATCACAACTCAAATTTTAGAAACAGTAAGCTAGCTAGGCAGCATTTGTGGGAAAAGAGATTCAGCAATAACCTTTGTATTAGAACTAACTAATCTAAAAGTCATCAACATGAAACAAACTCAATTCCTCTCTCCTCCAGTGTTTTTCAGTTCTTTCCGTTTTTAAATATGGGAACTTTTACAGATGGAAATCAAAGCAGCATCATAGAAAGGCAATGAAGTTATAAAATGACCAAAGGAGGAGACCGGAGAATCTCAATGTGTGAATTACTCATGTTGACTTTGACACAATTTCCTTTAGATGTCACTGACTAAACATCACCATGTATTGAAAGGGGAGCAAATTGGCCTAACTCAATGATAAATCTGATACCTATAATTGCTCTGCATCCTCTGTCATCACACACTGGCCATGTTAATAGCACAGAATTACCAGCAAAGCATACATCAGAAACTGGGTATTGAGAAACATAACATCCTTCTATTCCAAACTTCGCGGAGTACCAAACTTTTGGGTCAAGCACAACTGTCTAACTTTCCTTACCTTTCCTATATTTTCCAAAAAAAAAAACCACACTATATTCATAAAATTTACAAATGCAAAAATATGACTTGAATATTACAGTTTATATTCCCATGTTGTGCTATGGCTCAAATACCTTAAATAGCGACCTTTCCCCATTGTGCATCTGCTCTGGCTACCCCAAACTCTAATGCAACCCTCAGAGCACAGTCCTGGACCTTGGAATGTGCCAGTCTGCAATACCTGGTCGAGGACAAATCCTTTAACCGAAAGATCAGCAAATTTTTGCTTAAGCCAAAAGGAGCATTTTTCACCATGGTGACTATCCTTCATGGGTAGTCGATGTTAGCCTTGGTGTGCATCTCAGGCAACAATCCACACAAGTCAGATTCCTGCATGACAGACCTTCTTGGGATGAATCCAAACGGAAACCACTACATCTCTCTTCAGAGATAACAAGCATGGGGCTGGATGAACACAGCAGGTCAAGCAGCATCATAGGAGCAGGAAAACTTGACGTTTCGGGCCTAAACCCTTCATCAGAATCTCTGATACAATTTTAACATCTCTCTTCAGGATTTCTTTGCAAAAGGCATATTCAGAAGGAGATAGGTAACAGTGTCTTCCTCATCACAGCCACCTCAAGGGAAATATGTTGAATGGGTAAGACTTTGGACATGAGGAAGGATTTGACAAGAAGGTGCTCTCCATCACCAGCCGAACCATACTATGGTGCTTGTTTGTAAGTGGCAGTGTATAGATAGATCAGGATATTTCTGCTTAGTTTATTTTGCTGCACCCTTTGGCACTTTGTTACATATCTAGAAATCTGTGGACCAGCAGCTGAGATCCCCTGGTAAAAATGTGGTGTAAATGACAACAGCAAAAATTATTACTAGCAACGATTTGGAAAAATTGGAATACTGTTTCTAAATTTTAAATTTATGTCCTCTATTTCCATCTTTTGTTCATTTATCACAAACCTTTTGCCTTGCACCATCATCTCATGCTCTCACTCTCTCCTATCTTCTTCCCTAACACTAAATCTTCCCTTTATTTTATTTCAAGTCTATCATCTAATCTGCTAAGCATTTCTAGCATTTTCAGTATTTATGACTAATTTCCAGCACCCAAACTGTTAAGTTTTGGACTGTGGCGCATAGTCAGCAACATCTGAAAGCAAAGCCAAGAACTGGAGTAACAAAGGAATTCACATTTCAAATTTTTAATCCAGTAAATGGTGCAGCTTTGGTTTTAAAGTCGGAGACCATTAATTGTGTACTTAAACAAATCTATAATGTTGTTAGGCTTCAAAGATTCATACTTTGTTTCCAAACCCTGTCTGGGCTAGTTTCTGCTTCTGCATAACTCTGAACTCGAGTTCACTTCAGTTTTAAAAACTGTTCAAACCAAACTGAAATCTGAATTGTTGCTCGGCCTGCTGTGTTCATCCAGCTCCACAAATTTTTATCTCTGAATTGTTGGTGTTGCTTTGGAGAAATCTTGCTTGTCTCATGTTTGTTTCTTCCATCCCCTATCTTCTCCTTACTAGATTTTATAAAAACAAAGCTCATTATCAACATCCAATGACTGAGCAAATTAATGCAACGAGCAGCTGAACCAACAATAAAGTCCCAGGTTCACTCCATACACGACATTAATACTTGGTTTATTTCAGCAAACTTATAATCTCTGGACTTCTACATTAAATCTCAATGTAACTGGATTCCAGATCATTACCAAACAATTCCAGATGTATTTGAAGCTACATGGACTTTGGCTGCAGGGCCACAGATGAGCAACTTGCCTACATACAATTATCGTATTGCATGACATCATATTTCAATAAGTGGTCATTCTAGCAATAAGGGACAAATCAGAGTAAAAATTCCAAAGTACTAAAATCGCTGTAATTTCAGTCACTATTGTATATAAATCCCATACAATACTGTCTGTCTTTTCTGATATTGAAAACAATATTTCAAATATTTTAGTATTTATTGAAGTGACTTTTCTCAGCCCCTAACACATTCTTATATAGTGAAATAATGGCTCAGAATTTATAGTAATTTAATTTCCTTTATTTTTCAGCTTGAAAATTTCTGCACTGCAAATGGCTGGAATTGCATGTTGAAAGCAGCATGGTGAGAACAGAGAGGTAATTAGGACCTAGTAAATGATGAAACCTTCAGCCATGCGATTTAAGGATTGATAAATAAGGAGAAGTACGACAGAGTAGGAAATGGCATGATTAATGTTGAATCAGGTACAGAAAGAGAAACAAAAATAAGGGAAAAAGTATTGAAAGAACAGAAGAAGCAAAGTAAAAGAAAATCGTTAACATTTTTAATTTTAAAAATTTCTAATAATTATTTTTAACTGCAAAAATGGGACTTCACAATTTTAATAGCTCCCTTTCTTGGACAGAGAAAAGGAGTGGAATTGCAAGATCATAATATTAGTTACATTTTTTAAACTCTGAGGTTCAAGTAACAGCCCAAAATTTGTGCAGAGACAAGCTTAATTGGTAAATCATGTGTAAATTCAGTTTCTTGCACCTTGAGAAGTTTTCACAAAGCTAATAGTGGTGTGACACAACTTGTTGCTTTGGAGAAATCTTGCTTGTCTCATGTTTGTTTCTTCCATCCCCTATCTCCTCCTTACTAGATTTTACAAAAACAAAGCTCATTATCAATGTCTAATGACTGAGCAAATTAATGCAACAAACAGCTGAACTAACAATAAAGTCCCAGGTTCACTCCATAGACAACATTAATACTTGGGTTACTGATGGGTTCTCTCTTCCTCACTACAAATGGCTGAATAATCTTACCCATTAAAGTCATTGTAATTTCATCAGAGAAGTTTGAACCAATGTGATGGATTAATACAATGTTTAGTGAATGTTTACATACACACAATCTCTAGTATAAGACACTAACTGAAGTGCAGCAAATTTCGGACACTGACTGCTTGAAAGGGGCTGCAGATAAACATTTATTCAATCAATTGCATCCTGGCCAATGTACAGTGAACTTAATTTGATAATAGCTTTCTATGCCCAGTGTCACCATACAGATGTACACACACACACACACACTCCAGCCTGTTCCGTTATTCAATGTCAACTCCACCTTCCAGCATAATACCCATATCCCTTGATTTTCTTAGAAGTCCAATAGTTATTCAAACCCAGCCTTGAAAACGTTCAACAACTGAGCATCCAATATACACTATACTATAAAGAGCACACTGATCAAAGTAGCATCTAGTTAAAGGCACGTGAATGTAAAAACTGTCAATTCAGCATTTCGACTCCTATGTACAGTGACACAAGAAACAAACCACCTACCACTTGACCGATTCTTGCGGTTAGACTTCCCACCGCTGAGGAGCATCTTTAGGCTGTTACGGAACATATCTTCACCCCCAAGGCTTATCAGCGTCTACTCCAAGTTCTATCAAATAAAACAAACACATTTGTCAATGACACACATACATGACAATCTACTGCAATAAGGGATGTGCCTTCAAATATAGAATGCATACAAGAGGGCAAACCCAATGAAGTGACCACAAATGTTTAAGAATCAAAAATTATATTTCCATGTCCTTTTGAAAAGAGGACTTGTACTTAAGCAGCTATTTTCATTCACAATCTTAGAACATTTCAAAGCACTCTCCATCTAATGAAATACATTTCTCTTTGTCTATTCACAGATGTAGACATCATTGGCTCAGTCAACAATTGCTGTCCATTCTTAATTAACCTTGACAAAGTAGGGGTGAGCTGCTTTCTTGAATAGTTTCAGTCCATGGGAGAGTAGGTATACCCACAATGCTCTTTTAAAAGAAAGGGAATTTCAAGTTCCTGTCAGGATGGAGTGTGACTTTAAGGAGAATCTGTAGGTGGCGGTGGTGGTGGTCCTATCTAACTGCCATCCTCATCCTTCTAGGTGGTAGAGGGTGAGGGTTTAGAAGGTGCCACTGAATTCTTGATGAGTTGCTGCAATGCGAGAGAGTTGAAGTTGTAGGTGGCAGGGTGGATAGCTGATCAAGCTTTGCCCTGTTATGGTGATAATCTTCTTGAATGTTGTTGGAAGTGCACTCATCCAATCAAGTAGAGAGTATGCTATCACAGTCCTGACTTCAATCTTGCAAGTGGTGACTCAGATGGCATGTTAGTCATTGCCAGATTTTGGGACCTGCTCTTTTAGCCACAGCATTGTATTTGTTTGCAAACTGGTGCTTCTGTGACTGTTAAATAGTCTGGTCCTATACAATTAGTATGCAACTTGAGAATTAGTCAACCTTCTTTTCATTGAAACCAGGAACCTTTTTAACAAGCTGATTGTAATTGCTACTTTTCCAGATCTTACAACCAATTGAAAACCTAAGGTTATGTCAACATAGGATCATAAAGTGCAATTGGGCATGCACAAATGGTCACAGCATTTTGTTTTCGCATGGGAACATATACTTTGAAATTGCTTTTCTACTTTTGAGGGAAGCATGAGTAAAGGTGGATGACCACATTGAAGCAGGCATTTCTCCTGATCCATTGCAATGTCAGAGGTGAGGGGTCTAATCTGTTTGTAGACGCAAGAGATGTTTGAAGAAAAGCAGAGAGTTTTTCAGGCGTTCTGAATGAAGATAGCATCTAAATAAACAGCACAAAAACAGATTATCTGGGCATTGTCACATTGGCGTTTATGGAAGCGTACAAATCTGTTACCATATTTCTGATATGACCAGTGACTTTCAATGCTTAAAAAGTGGTTTGAGATGCCTGGTAGTCATGAAAAGCAATACATAAATTCAATAGTCTTACTTTTAAAATAAATACAGTCCAAGTAGCTGCATTTCACAGGAAACAACAGAATCAAACATCCCAGTAAATGTTAAAGGCAGGAAATTCTATATATCATCAGGGAGAATTGCATTTGTTATGAATCCATTTCGATTCCCAAAACAGCATATTTATCAAAGCAAAGGTTTGGAATGCAATTCTATGCAACAATGCACCAAGGAAGAGGCGGACAACATATTCATGGACGTCCCCATAACGTCAAAACAGAAAAAGATTTTAAATTTTATGATGATTCAAAATATTCTTGGATGATGTCTTTTGACAAACAATTTAAGAAAATATGATATCAGACACTACACAATTATTTAACTGAAATGATTTCATGAAGGTAGATAAGATATTAGGGAAATTGAAACATTTCCTAAGTATCCCCAAGAATGGCTCCTAAGCAATTTCTTACGGACGTTAACATTTTAAGAATCTTAAAGAATGCCACTACATTTTGGGGAGGCATGATTCTTTCTTTAACAAGTTGTAACTGTAATTCAGTTGACCTTTCAGTAAGTGGGTTAAAAATCTCAATAAGTGGAATTTTTGATCCCTGGATCTGCAGTACATTTGAAATTCTCAACAAAGTACAATTTATTCCACCTTTTCCCCATAACAGACAAGGGCAGAGGAATATAAAAGTCTTGGATAATAAAAAAAGATTATCTTTAAAACATTCTAAATTACGCAGAAAAAGGTGATAGTGTTTTTGAAGCTATGTAATGCAAATTCTATTAATTATTTTTAAACGAGGACTTTAAGTTTTCAGCTGTTGCAGGAGTCAAATTCTTTACAGCTCCCTTCAAAATCTAAATTTCAATAGTATTTTATACTATTTCTTTAAGCTGGAGAAAGGAAGTTCACATGTGCAGCTGAGAAAGATCTTCACCTCTCAAAAGATTTACTGTATTTTTAGAGTTGAAGCTCAACTGTGAAATAAACTATGCTGTAGTATGTTAATTGTACACCCTCTGAATCATTTCCCACATAAGTTAGAACTTTTAGGTTCTTTATTACGTCATTGTTAATGGAGCAAGCTCAATCTGTTTGTTATTATTTCAGTCACTGAAGATGCGCAGATGTAACTTTTCATAGAAAGTGGAAGACAGACCATTAAGGGGTCGGGTAAGAAGACAGGGAGGAAGGCAAAGACAGAAAGAAAGTACTGAGAAAGAGAAAAAGAAAAAGAGAAAGAAGAAAGAAAAAGGAGGGACTGGAGAGGGAGAGGAGGGAGCACATGAGAGAGACAACACTTGAGAGCACGAGAGAGAACAAAAAGGGACGTAATATAACCAGCCAGGATTCTGGATCCTGATCGCTGCTGGAAAAACACAAGAATAGTTAGAAAGTAGATACCTAATGTAGAAACATATTACATAAAAGCTAGAATTATGTAGAAATGTCATGTTTTATTTCTATCTTTCCATGGATGCTGTCAAACCTGAGTTTTGTCTAGCATTTTCTGTTTTTTTTAAAAATCAGATTCCAGCGTCCATTTTGCTTTTGCTAAAGAAGGACCCGAGCTCACCAGTCTTTTATGAAAGAGATGCAGAACGGACCAATCCCCCTCCACCGACACCCTCATCCGCCTAGCCGAACTCGTCCTCACCCTCAACAACTTTTCTTTCAATTCCTCCCACTTCCTACAGACAAAGGGGGTGGCCATGGGTACCCGCATGGGCCCAAGCTATGCCTGCCTCTTTGTAGGTTATGTGGAACAATCCCTCTTCCATACCTACACTGGCCCTAAATGCCACCTCTTCCTCCGTTACATTGATGACTGCATCGGCGCCGCCTCGTGCTCCCACGAGGAGCTCGAATAGTTCATCCACTTCACCAACACCTTCCACCCCAACCTGAAGTTCACCTGGACCATCTCCAACACTTCTCTCTCCTTCCTGGACCTCTCTGTCTCCATCTCGGGCAACCACCTAGAAACCGATGTCCATTTCAAGCCCACTGACTCCCACAGCTACCTGGAATACACCTCCTCCCACCCACCCTCCTGCAAAAATGCCATCCCCTATTCCCAATTCCTTCGCCTCCGCCGCATCTGCTCCCAGGATGAGACATTCCATTCCCGCACATCTCAAATGTCCTCATTCTTCAAGGACCGCAACTTCCCCCCCACAGTGGTCGAGAACGCCCTCGACCGTGTCTCCCGCATTTCCCGGAACACATCCCTCACGCCCCGTCCCCGCAACAATAACCAAAAAAAGAATCCCCCTCGTCCTCACATATCACCCCACCAACCTCCGGATCCAACGCATCATCCTCTGACACTTCCGCCATCTGCAATCAGACCCCACCAAAGACATTTTTCCCTCCCCACCCTTATCTGCCTTCCGGAGGGACCACTCCCTCCGCGACTCCCTTGTCCGCTCCACACTCCCCTCCAGCCCCACCACACCCGGCACTTTTCCTTGTAACCGCAGGAAGTGCTACACCTGCCCCCACACCTCCTCCCTCACCCCAATCCCAGGCCCCAAGAAGACTTTCCACATCAGGCAGATGTTCACCTGCACATCTGCCAATGTGGTATACTGCATCCGCTGTACCCGTTGTGGCTTCCTCTACATCGGGGAAACCAAGCGGAGGCTTGGGGACCGCTTTGCAGAACACCTGCGCTCAGTTCGCAACAAACAACTGCACCTCCCAGTCGCGAACCATTTCAACTCCCCCTCCCATTCCTCAGATGACATGTCCATCCTGGGCCTCCTGCAATGCCACAGTGATGCCACCCGAAGGCTGCAGGAACAGCAAATCATATTCAACCTGGGAACCCTGCAGCCCAATGGCATCAATGTGGATTTCACAAGCTTCAAAATCTCCCCTCCCCCAACCGCATCCCAAAACCAGCCCAGCTCATCTCCACCTCCCTAACCTGTTTTTCCTCTCACCTCAAGCCACACCCCCATCTCCTATCTACTAACATCATCCCGCTCCCTTGACCTGCCCGTCCTCCCTGGGCTGACCTATCTCCTCCCTACCCCCCTACCTACACTCACCTTTACTGGCTCCATCCTCGCCTCTTCGACTTGTCTGCCTCCTCTCCACGTATCCTCTCCTCTATCCATCCTCTATCCGCCTCCCCCTCTCTTCCTATTTATTTCAGAACCCTCTTCCCCTCCCCCATTTCTGATGAAGGGTTTAGACCCGAAACGTCAAGTTTTCCTGCTCCTATGATGCTGCTTGACCTGCTGTGTTCATCCAGCCCCATGCTTGTTATCTCAGTCTTTTATGCAGTGTTTCTTTGTCTTTTGCCCGGTCTCAATCCCCACAATGCACAGCCTTTAAGCATATGGTTAATTGTGAAAACATTTTTGGTTGCAAGAATTGGAACTCTTGATCCAAAACAAAAATAAAATTTTACAAATCTTAGGCACAAATCCAATCCTGCTAGCAAAATATCCTGATATTTTAAAAAGTGACCCAAAAAATTTATAGAATCTTTAACCATCTAAGACGTCCATTTATGGGTTATCTTTTACACCACATCATACATTTTATGAAAGAAATGCACGTAACCAAACCATAATTATACTATTGCAGATGACACCAAAGTTGGTGGTGTAGCAGACAATGAAGGTGGTTGAGAGATAATAGGTACTGCAGATGCTGCAGAATCTGAGATAACAAGGTGTCAAGCTGGATGAACACAGCAGGCCAAGCAGCATCAGAGGAGCAGGAAAGCTTGACGTTTTGGGCCATCTTTTTCTGATGAAGGGTCTAGGCCTGAAACGTCAAGCTTTCCTGCTCCTATGATGCTGCTTGGCCTCCTGTGTTCATCCAGCTCCACACCTTGTTATCAATGAAGGTGGTTATCACTGACTACAGCAGGACCTTGATCAGATTGGTTGACAGGCCAGGGAGTGGCAGATGGAGTTTAATTTAGATAAATGTGAGTCGTCGCATTTTGTTAAGGCAACTCAGAGCAGGACTTATCCACTTAATGGTAGGATCCAGGGGAGTGTTGCCAAACAAAGAGACCTTGAAGTACAGGCTCAGAGTTCCTTAAAGGTGTCTGTCTGTGGCTCCAGGGTGGTGAAGGTGGGTGTTCGGTACATTTGCCTTTATTGGTCAGTGTATTGAGTATAGGAGCTAGGATGTCAGGTTGTGGCAGTACAGAACATTGGTTAGGCTACTTTTAGAATACTGTGTTCAATTCTGATCTCCCCGATATAGGCAAGATGTTGCTAAATTTGAAAAGGTGCAGAAAAGACTTATAAAGGATGTTGCCAGGGTTGGAGAGTTTGAGCTATGGGGACAGGTCAAATAGGCTGGACGCTGGGACGTTGTTTCCGTTAGGCGGGGACACTAGGACACGTGGGCACAGCCTTAGACTTAGAGGGGGTCAATTTAGAACGGAAACGAGGAGACATTTCTTCAGCCAGAGAGTGGTGGGCCTGTGGAATTCATTGCCACAGAGCGCAGTGGAAGCCGGGATGTTGAATGTCTTCAAGGCAGAGATTGATAAATTCTTGATCTCGCAAGGAATCATGGGCTACGGGGAGAATGCGGGTAAGTGGAGTTGAAATGCCCATCAGCCATGATTAAATGGCGGAGTGGACTCGATGGGCCGAATGGCCTTACTTCCACTCCTATGTCTTATGATCAATAATGAAGTGCTAAAACTGAGCTGCAAAACACAAACAAGAATTAACCCAGTCAAACTGATGACACTTACCAGCAAAAGATGATTGCCAGAGCACTTTACAATAAAGAGCAATTAATTATTTTAAAATTTCAGTTACTTTTGCACTGTAAAATTAATATGTAGAAGTTTATGAAAAAAATCAGACGTTAAGTCTAACAGGTAACATCTTTAAATCCTCAGTTAATGATCAACTGCAGAGGCACCGTGGCACAATTAGTCTTTACCCTAATCTCCTTGAGTTTATTGGACAAAGAAAAAGTTAACTTCATCTTGACAAAAGAGCAAACATCTGTCGAAGTATCTTGACAGCACATCAAGAACTGATTTATATTTATCCTGTATAAACAACCGCAATGTAGATCATGTTTTTCACATACACAAAAATAGGCAACACTTAACAAGACACCCTAGCACTATTCTCATTTCCATATTTTTTGGAACATTTTCCTATTGATCTACATCTACAAGCCTCACAGCACTCACTTTCTTCTGCTACCAAAGACACAAAAAGAGAAGTATTAGTCAAATTCAGCAGAGTAGCAGAAAATGTCAATTATCATACTAAAAATAATATGAAAAAGGGAATGGATTTCATGAAATATGTAAAGGCTTTCAGGTATGTGCATTCACAGGGCTCCAACATAGGCAAATACTCCAAATTTGACTTTTTCTTTTCAGTCTATATAACCTGAGAATGTGTTACAGTCTCTTAAATGAAGTCACTATTAACCTTGCCCCCAGAAAATACTTGGATCAAACAGAGAAAAAAAAATTCCACGTCTGTGAAAAAGTTACTTAAATTTTATAAAACAATGGCCTTCTCTTGTAACATTTTGCAACCATCTTTAGCCGGAAGACACCGAATACTGCAAAGGCTACAAAACCTAGAGAACATCCCAGTTGTAGTACTGAAGACTTGTGCTGCAGAACTAGCTAAAATTGTTAGCTGAGATATTCCAGTACAGCTACAACAATGGCATCTTGCTGGCAATATGAAAAATTGCACACAGCCTATCGATGAAAAGCATGGACAAATCCAATAGCTCAGTCTACTCTCAAAGTGATGAAAGTTGTTGTCAACAATGCTATCAAGCAGAACTTAAGCTCAGCAATAAGTTGTCATCAACACTCAGTGTGGGTTCTGTAGTCGCCACTCAACCTCTGACCTAAATCAAAGCCCAGGTTCAAATATGGAAAGAGCTGAATTCCATAATGAGATGCCTTTGACATCAAGCAATGATTGTGGCAATAAGTAACTTGAATAAAATTGAAGTCAATGGGAATCAGGAGAGGCGATGGAGAGGACTCTCCAAAAAGCAGCAGTCATACCCAAGTAGAAAGGTAAATGGTTGAAGATGTTGGACACCAATAACTTGGTCCCAGAAATCCTCAAGGTTGGATCCTCGATCCGGCGACCTTCCGCTTCAATAATGACATTTCCTCTATCTTAAGGACAGAAATGGGGAGCGTTCACTTCCATTTGCAACTCAAAACAATGAAGCAGTCTGTGTCTACATGCACTAAGAACTGGACAACATTCAAGCTTCGGCTGATTTGTGAAACAAGTATAACTTGAAACCAACGTCAGGCACGTTCAATAGCATTACTGTCATTGTACAACATTATCAAAATCTTAAGGGTCATCCACAAACTAAACTGGACCAACCATATAAACATAGTGCCACTAAGAGCAAGCCAGAGATTGGGAATTCTGCAGCCAGTATCTTGACTTGTATCTCCTTAAAGTCTGTCCGCCATCCTGGTGCAAGTCAAGAGTGTAATGATTACCGCTCAATAGCTCCGACTTCAATAATCGCGAAGTGCTTTGAGGGGCTGGTCACGGCCCACATCAGCTCCAGTACCCCAACCTGCCTCGATCCCCAACAGCTTGCCGACCAACACAACATGTCCACAGAGGATGCCATATCCCTAGCCCTGCACTCATGCCTGGAATATCTGGACAAAGACACCTATGTCACACTCCTGCTCGTTGACTACAGTTCCACCTTCAACACCATTATCCCCTGCAGACTGATCTCAAAACTGTATGACTTTGGTCTCGGTTCCACCCTCTACAACTGGATCCTCAGCTTTCTGACCTATAGGCCGCAGTGAGGATAGGTAACTGCACCTGCTCCACAACAACACAACACTGGAGCTCCCCACCTCCCCCTCAAAGGATGCATCCTCAGCCCCCTACTCTACTCCCTGCACACCTATGAGACCGTGTTGCCAAATTCCAAATAACTGCCATCTACAAGGTCACTGATGACACCACTGTAGTGGAACAGATTTCTAAGAACAAGTCATAATACAGAAGGGAGATAGTGGGCTCAGTGACGTGGTGCTATGAAAACATCCTGTCTCTCAATGTTGGCAAAACCAAAGAACTGATCGAGTTCAGAAAGAAGAGGAGAATTAGCCCCCATCTACATCAACAGAACTGCGGTTGAGAGGGTGGAGCGCATCAAGTTTCTTGGAGTGATGATAACCAACGACCTGTCCTGGACTTCCCACACAAATGCAACAGTCAAGGAGGCTCAAAAACACCTCTTCTTCCTCAGGTGGCTCAGGAAATTTGGCACATCCATAACCCCCCTCACCAACTCCTACAGATATATCTTTGAAAGCATACTGTCTGGGCACATAACGGCCTGGTATGACAACTGCTCTGCCCTGGACCGTAAGAAACTACGGAAGGTGTGCACAACCCAGACCGTCATGGAAGCCAACCTTCCATCCATGGACTCTATTAACATGGCCTGCTGCTGCGGAAAGGCGGCCAACGGCAAAGACCCCTCACACTCCAGTAATAATCTCCAACAATCTCTTCTGCCAGGCAGAAAATATAGAAACCTGAACACGTGCACAAGCATGTTCAGGAACAGCTTCTTTCTGGCCATTATCAGACTATTCAATGGACTCTAGCCTCAAATTATGTAACCTGCCATGTAACCTGTATGTGTCTGTGTCTTTTTGATCTGTACATCCTTTGCTTGCTGTGATCTGCTTGTACTGCTCGTAAACAAAGCTTTTCACAGTATTTCAGCACATATGATAATAAATCAAAATCAAATCAGAATACTCTCCAATTGCCTGGATTATAGTGGCTCCACCAACACAAGGAGATCACTATACCCAGGACAAAACAATTTGCTTGATTGGCACCCCACTCACTACCCTGGAATTCACAAGTCTAACTATACACATAGTATGAGAAAACATTTGGTTAGCAACACAGAAAAGAAAGAATTAGCACCTAAGTATACTTTGGTTTAGAATGTTAACCCAAGCTAACTGGAAGGATTGGTGAATACCCAATTGATTTTAGAAATGGAAAGGATTACAGTATAAATAACGTTAATGCCAAAAGATTTATTCAAATACAACTTCAGACAAAACACAATTTATTATAGCCTGTACATAGAAGGACCTCCAAGGCATAAGACAGTTGTGGACTTATCTTTAAGTAATGAGTTCAGGTAAGTGTTTGAAGTATCAGTGTAGGATCATTTTGCAGACAGCAATCAAAGCTCCATTAGATTCACAATTGTTGTGGAAAAGGACAAGGATAAGCCTGAAGTCAAAGTTCTAAATTGGAGGAAGGCTAATTTTAAGATGATCAGAAATGATTTGGTGAGAGTGTGAACTAGGACCAGAGCAGCGGGGCACATTTGGAGGAGGAAATAGAGAGGGTACAATGCACTTGACACAAGCCTTGCTGAAGTCCACAATGATGAAGCTGACAAGACCAAGCATAGACCATTTTATACAGCATCTGCACTCTGTACATGACAAACGACAACACCTTCCAGTCGCCAACCGTTTTAACTCTCCCTCCCACTCCCTCGGTGACATGTCCATAGAACATGGAACATGGAACATGGAACATGGAACATAGAACAATACAGCGCAGAACAGGCCCTTCGCCCCTCGATGTTGTGCCGACCTGTGAACTAATCTAAGCCCATCCCCCTACACTATCCCATCACCATCCATATGCTTATCCAAGGACTGTTTAAATGCCCCTAATGTGGCCGAGTTTCCTACACTGGCAGTCAGAGCATTCCACACCCTTACCACTCTCTGAGTAAAGAACCCGCCTCTGACATCTGTCTTAAATCTGTCACTCAATTTGCAGCTATGCCCCCTCGTACTAGCCGACGTCATCCTCCTAGGAAAAAGACTCTCACTGTCCACCCTATCTAATCCTCTGATCATTTTGTAGGTCTCTATTAAATCCCCTCTTAGCCTCCTTCTCTCCAATGAGAACACACCCAAGTCCCTCAGCCTTTCCTCATAAGACCTTCGCTCCAGACCAGGCAACATCCTGGTAAATCTCCTCTGCACCTTTTCCAATGCTTCCACATCCTTCCTGTAATGGGGCGACCAGAACTGTACGCAATATTCCAAGTGAGGCTGCACTAGCGTTTTGTACAGTTGCAGCATGACATCACGGCTCCGGAACTCAATCCCTCTACCAATGAAACCTAACACACCATATGCCTTCTTAACAGCACTATCATCCTGCACCTCCTCCAGCGTCACAATGACACTACCCGCAAACTGGAGGAGTAACACCTCATATTTCATCTCAGGAGCCTATAGCCCTATGGCTTAAACATGGAATTCACAGTTTTAAAATCTCCCCACCCCCGGCCTCATCCCATGTCCGACCCTCCCTCTCATCCTTGCCTCCGTGGCCTGACACAATCTATCTTCTCTCCCACCTATCCACCCTACCCACCCCATTGACCAATCCTCACCACTCCCTACCTGCACTCACCTATCACTATCCCACCTACCTTTCTCAACACCACCCCTCCTGTCTCTATTTCGCAGCTCCCTTCCCCCTCCCCATTTCTGAAGAAGGGTCCTGACCCAAAACGTCAACTCTCCTGCTCCTCCGATGGTGCCTGGCCGGCTGTGTTCCTCTAGCTCAGTACTGTATTGATCAGAGAGAGATCTTTGTGTGCATATCCATCAACCCCTTAAGTTAACAGGACAGGTAGATAAAGTTGTTTAGAAGGCATTGGGACATTTGCTTTTATTAGCCAAGGCATATTTTCAGAGCAGGGAGGTAATGCTGAAACTGTCTAAAATGTTGGTTAGGCTACAGCTAGACTATGGTGTGTAGTTCTGGAATCCACATTATAGAAGGGATGCAATTACATTGGAGATGCTGCAGAGGAGATTTACCAGGATGTTGCCTAGAATGGAAAGTTTTATTTGTGAGGAGAGATCATACAGACTGGAGATGTTTTCCTTGGAGCAGAGGAGACTGAGGGGAGACATGATTGATCTATATAAAAGTATGAGTGGTATCGACAGGAAGAAACTTTTTCCCCCTTGAAGGAGCAATGACTGGAGGCATAAACTTAAGCTTAGGAGGCATGAGGTTTAAAGGAATGTGAGGAAAACTGTTTTCACCAGTAGATGATGGGAATTTGGGAATCAGTGTCTGTATGGGTGGGTAGTGGCAGAAACATAACGTTTAACAAGTATTTAGAGGAGCATCTGTGATGCGAAGGCATACAAGGCTATGGGCCAAGTGCTGGTGAATAGGATTGGAATAGTTAGGATCAGTACAGACTCAATGGGCTGAAGGGCCTTTTTCTGTGCTATAGACCTCCCTGGTTCTATTAATATCCAAAATGTCCTGTACAATTTCAGTAACTTCTTTTCCCTAAATACCAGAGCATGTAACAAAGGTCTGATGTCACCTTTCTTAGTCACAAAATTATATTCCAACAATCATAGAACTATTGACAGGCAATTAACTCATATCAAAAAATGAACAAGAAATGGTGGGAGGATATCTCACTGAAAAAGATATTATTTCTCAGATATTGAGAAATATCCCATTCCCATAAACGCACATGTACCATGTCTAATTCACTGAAACCTATATATTTTCAGACTGTAGGAGGAAACCAGAGCACCCAACAGAAATATACAGACACGGTGAGAACGTGCAAACTCCACACAGAGAGTCACCCGGGGCTGGAATCAAACCTAGATCTCTGGTGCTGAGAGGCAGCAGTATTAACCACCGTGCCCCCCCCATTCTATCCCACCGCTGCACAACACAAATTTTACTCTATGTGAATTCAGGCCAACTTTAAACAACGGCTACTTCAGCCAGTTTTTACATTTGTCAGAAACAGCAATACATAACAATTCAAATCATCACAATGGCAGAATGTTTAAATTTTCTGAATAAGGTGCAAATCCACAAAAGAAACAAATTTTTAAAAAATACTTCTTCTATGTTCTCTAAAAGTATCTCCTTAAGTATTCCCATTTTCTTTCAAGTTACATTTTGCTGTCGAAGTAACAGTAAGATCAATTATTTATGCATAGCAATTTCATTTGAGAAGGTAGATGGTAAATTCCTTCCAATCTAGAAGTTACTGCTCGAGTTGCATTGTTCAAATTGTGAAAATAGCATTTGACTGTCTGCCTTGCCATTGACATTCATTTATTGTTAAGTTGCTATATTTGCACAGTGGGTACAAACTAAACTCACCACATGAAGGTGGGTCTGGTCATTCTAAGTGCAAACACATTGTAATTAACAATGTGGTCACTGTTAATTATGACAAATCAAACTCGCAGGCACTGAAAATTAACTATTAAAAGTTTTATTACCAGTCTAATTACTTCAGGTACCAACTGCAGGAGATTTTTAAAATAGTCAAATTTAAAACACCCATTTTCTAAATTTCTTTTTCTTTTATTTCCTTGTTCACACTCTCTTCATCCAGTCTTGGCTCCTCCTTGTTTCTGCTTCTGAAGCTGATTTGACAATAGATTTACACATTCTCATCCAGGTCTTGTGCTGGTTATTTCATGAACCTTCAGTATGATTGATTGAGACGACACACAGTTATACTGCCTGGTGTCTGAGGTTACAAATATCATGATACCATGTTCTTAATTGGTGAACACCAAGTTCCAATGTCAACACTGTGCAGCACACATCAGTCAACATCACAGAAAACAAATGAAGTCCTTTAACAATCACCCATCCTTAACCCAGAGGTTTTAACTCGTATTCTCCATGCCATGTTAGATGTATTATACATTCATAGCAATGGTAGGAATTGAGTCATTGAGGCTTTTAGCTCCAGTATTATCATAAATTTACCATTTCGCCCTTACCATTTGACAATGTCAGAAAAGTAAGCACCAGAGAGAGTTACAATTCATTGCCATCTAGGAACCAGTACAAGTACACCTCAGAGGAGCAAAAGCGTTTGCATTAAGAATGGCTACTTGCAGAATGTTACTTAAATAACCTCATACAGTCAGTTTCCACAGAAGGAAATAGAAATTCAAAGAACAAAATGAAAATAAAGTTCACCAGTTCTACAAGGGAAAACTGTGATTACATCCATCTTATTAGACAGTCCTGTTGACTGAAAATGACTTGTGTGCATCAGGTACAATTAATTGAGATAAGTCCAATGGCTGGTCTGTTTGACTTTATTGGGTATAGACGGTCGTAACCCGCAAAGGCAGTCCATCATTAGTAAGGGATTTTCAAATAGTTAACTAAGTTTATGAAGAACCAGCAGTTCAGATATCTTACATTAGCTAATTAGCTGAAGTATACAATCCATGACACTTGAGAACTATTCAAGTATCAGAGAACAAACAGGCAATCTGCACAAAGTCTGCCAGTCGTAGTAGAGTTGTGAAGGCAGCAACCTTTCCTTGGATTTTCCCCTCAATCTCTTCTGGCCCATCTTCCATCTGAAGATGCCAGCTGTCCGATAAAGACCGCCACCTACAAGGGCAGCCTGATGAGACTGCTCTCTGACCTGAAGTACTTGGCAATATAACCAATTTCTAGGGACTAGTGATTTATGCTGTGTCAATCACGCATTTGAATCCTTCTAGCTGGTGGACATGAGTCAGCTACTCATGATGTCAGGATAGTTGTTCTCCAATTAACTACATTCATCTGAATATTAGCTTTCATTCTTATTTGGGGACAAAACTTTTTAACTTCCCAAACACTACATAGATAAGGGAGTGCACATGGTGCCATACAGTTCTTTGACATCAGCTTATGAAGCATCAGAGCCTTGGGTGATCTTTGTCATTTTCCTTTTGTCTTGTTTATTAGAAATTATTTACACTTAGGAAAAGAAAGTAATTGCTGCATACAGCAGTTAAATGAGATTTTATGCAATACAGGATATACCAAAAATAAAACAAATTTTAAAAAGGGACACCAATTTCCAAAAGCTCTGGAGGCACTGCTGCATGTTGGACACATCTGAAAGGTTGGGTAGATGGGTTGATAGAAGGTTTGTCCTTGCCCCTCTGAGGCCTCAAATACAACCCTGGACATTGCCAACGAAGCGTCTCAATGTCTTGGGTGTTTTCCTGAATGAGCATTCTCCATTCTGGTAGGTCACAAGCCAGGATCTTGCATGAGGGAATGATTTCAAGGGGTCAAAACAATTACCTCGTTCCAGGCAAAATCCCATCCATTCCAATTGGGCTGGGGTTAATCTTTTGAGTTCAGGGACTCCTTCTTCATTCTCGATAACAGATTTATTATTACTACTCCTAGTCAACAGTCCTTGCAAAAAAACTGTGTAGCAGATTATTGGTCTTCCAAAATCATTAGATTACTTCATAATCTCAAAACAAGTCAAGATTGTGGAGCAAATGATCTTGCTACATTTGGAAATAGGCAACTTTGGTATCCAAAGATTTGTGAATGGTGCTGAAACATTATGCAATCGTCAGCAAAAATCTGCACTTCTGACTTCATGGTAGTGTAGCAGATGATAGTTGGGTCTAGGGCAATACTCTGAGGAACTCCTGCAGAGATGTCCTGGAGCTGAATGACTGACATCCAAGAACTACAACCAACGTCCTTTTTACCAGTATGACTAACCAGTGGAATGGTTTCCCTTGATTTCCACTGACTGCAGAAACACTGTTTGAATGAGGTTACCCTGTAGAAAGCAGTTCCTTTTTCTGTAGGCTTGGTTCTTCACAAATGGGCAGCTAAAATGACATAAAATACTTTAAAAAGGCCTGTCCCACTGTAACTGAGCCTATTCTGATCTCATCAGCCAAATATTTCTCAAAACCTCTAACTACCAACTTAGCCTTGACCTTCGAGATTCCATGTGGGAAAACATTTTATCTATACATCCATGTGATACTCCAAGTGGACCTCAATTTGCAACCTTTGAATATCACCAAAATTCTTCCCAATTCTCTAGCATTTGCCGTTAAGTCTCTCTTACTGCTTTATCTTCTACTATACTGGCAGGTACAAATGCATCCCATCATGGGGACTTCTGTCTGTCCTTTTGCATGTGAAGTGCTAAACATTTCTTGCTCCTGTCACCTTGTCAGGCTATGGTGTGTCTCCTATCATGGTCTCTTTAGACTGAAGGTCATTCCCACTGTACGTGATCTCATCCTCCTGAGACACATCTAAAACATTTCTGAAACTTGAACCATGTTGTCCTGTTCTCTGTTCTTGTGCTCCCTGTTGCTAATCCTTCACCCTCACATCTTATCCTTCCTCTTGGATATTTAACCAATGCTTGAGGGCTTCCCTGCTTAGCCCATCATCAAGGTCTTTCTTCAGTTTCCGGATCCTTCTGACCAGTACACCATAGAGTCATACAGTCACAATCAGAGTTGTACAGCATGGAAACAGACCCTTTGGTTCAACTCGTGCATGCTGACCAGATGTCTGAATTAATCTCTTCCCATTTACCAGCATTTGGTCCATATCCCTCTAAATTTTTTCCATTCATATACTCATCCAGATCCCTTTTAAATGTTGTAATTGTACCAGCCTCCACCACCCCACTCTGGCAACTCTTCCATTCACGCACCACCTTCTGCATGAAGTTGCCCCTCAGGTCCCTTTTAAATCTTTCCCCTCTCACCTTAAATCAATGTCCTCTAGTTTTGGTCTCCACTACCCTTGGGATAAGACCTTGGCTATTCACCCCATCCATGTCCCTCATGATTTTATTAACCTCTATGAAAGGTCACCCCCCCCAGCCCCTGACACTCCAGGGAAAATAGTCCCAGCCTACTCAGCCTCTCCCTTTTGCTCAAACCCTCCAACCCTTGCAACAATCTTGAGAGTCTTTTCTGAACCCTTTCAGGTCTCACAACATCCTTTCTATGGCAGGGAGACCAGAGTTGAAAACAGTATTCCAAAATTGGCCTAACTATTGTCCTGTGTGGCCACAACATGACCTCCCAACTCCTTTACTCAATGCACTGACCAATAAAGGCAAGTGCACCAAATGCCTCCTTCACCATGCTGTAACTCCACCTTCACAAGGACTGTGAACCTGCAGTCAAAAGGTCTCTTTGTTCAGCAACACTCCTCAGAACCTTACCATTAAGTGTATAAGTCCTGCCCTGACTTGCCCTACTAAAATACAGCACCTCACTTGTCTAAATTAAACTCCATCCACTACTCCTTGGCCCATGTGCCCATCTGATCAAGGTCCCATTATACTGAGGTAACCTCCATTGCTGTCCAATACACTACCAATTTTGGTGTCATCTACAAACTTGCTATGTTTCTATGTTCATATCTAAATCATTTATATAAATGACAAGTAGTGGACCCAGCACCAATCATTGCAGCACTCTGCTGGTTACAGGCCTCCAGTCCAAAAAGCAACCTTCCACCACCACCCACTGTCTCCGACCTTTGAGCCAATTTTGTATCTAAATGGCTAGTTATCCTGGTTTTCCAGGTGACTTAATCTTGCTAACCACTCTATCATGTGGAACGTTGATGAACATCTCACTGAAGGCCATATAGACAAGGTCAACCATGCTGCCTTCATCAACCTTCTTTGTCACTTCTTCAATCAAGTTAGCAAGACACAATTTCCCACACGCAAAGCCATGTTGACTATCCCTAATTTGCCTTTGCAAATACATGCAAATCCTGTCCTTCAGCACCCCATCCAATAACTGGACTACCACTGACTTCAGGCTCACCAGTCTCTGGCTTTTCCTTACCACCTTTCTTAAATAGCGGCACCACGCCAGCCAACCTTCAGTCTCCAGAACCTCACCTGTGACTATTGATAATACAAATATCTCAAGCAAGGTGCCCAGCAATCACTCACCTAGCTTCCCAGAAAGTTATGAGATACACCTGGTCAGATCCTGGGGATTGATCAACCTGTGTGCGTTTTAACATGTCCAGCACCACATCATCTGTAACCTGTGGACCTAATTTAGGCAGACTCCCAGATGGGATCATTCATCATGATCAGTAATTGCATCAACATCTATCCCTTGAACCATTACACTCTCCCACTCTGGCTCTAATTTACACAATAAGCGAGTATTTGGTGCACAACATGCCTCATCGTTACCTTCTCTCACATCAGCATTTAAAAATTCATACTACATTCCTTTTACTTAAGAAGAATATGCTTTTACAGACTGATTGCTCTCTGGTGTGATTTTACCTTCATGCCCTATAAATTTTCCCAGATCTCAAAATTGAATATGCTCCTGGCTCATAAACCAGGTCACCAAAACTGAAGTCTCCCCCAGATGTTCTTGTGCAATGTCCTCTGTTGGAGCTAATAATTGTTTCCTCACAGGCCAGAGGAGCATCGTATAGTATGGAAGCAATTTTGGATTATGGCTGTATACCAATTGGTACAGCTAAACCTCCCAAGCCATTGTCAAAGAGCTTTCGGCATAAACTGCCTGTGCTGGAGCTGTGTGCAGTTGGTAATGTGGGTGAGCTATCTGTATCTTGTGTAACTTTTCATCTACTAATGCATGATTTCTCTCACATAAACCACTATTCAATGAACTGCCTGAAGCAGATCATAACCACTAAGTATTCACATATGTTCCTAAATTTGTTAATAGAGGGAGAATCATTGATAGTGCAGCAGATGATAGTTGGGTCTAGGGCAATACTCTGAGGAACTCCTGCAGAGACATCCTGGAGCTGAGATGACTGACATCCAAGAATTACAACCAACATCCTTTTACCAGTATGACTCTAACCAGAGGAATGGTTTCCCTCGATTCCCACTGACTGGAGACACACTTCTGTTTGAAGAGGTTATCTTCTGTTATGTTAGAAATTTTGTTGGCATCCAATGACCACTCCAAAACACATTTTTCATGAAAAAATCCCCTATTATCTGTTCAGCCTTTTTATTTATTATACTTGCTACTTATACGATTCCTCCGGTAATACCACCTGGACTTGCACTGAAAACAGATTAATTATTCTCCACGCAATCTGAGCTTTAGTTTTGATTCAAAAATCTAAAAGAAGTTTGACACACCTTAGAACATCTTTCAGCAATTCCCTCTTTATATAGGTGCCTGCGATTAGGTTGCTTGCAATTTTTGAACGTCAGTAATCAAGTAGGTCTCTATTTCTACATCAATGCAGAATCTTCAACTTGGGACATGCAAGGAAGTAAGTGGAAAGGTGTATTTTTTTCCAAAACATTCTTCAGAAGTAATGACGACTGTTGCCCTAAGAGATTTTTTTTAAACTGTAAGCCCAAAGCCATCAAGATTAAAAGTCCATCCATATGAGAGATTGTTAAACAATCTAACAAATTGATCACAAACACTGATTTGAGAACTTCTAGATTAAATCTTTGCAGTCTTTTGTATAATTTATCAAGATCTACAATGTATATTTCCATGGACAGGCTGCCCGTGTTCATATTTCTCAAAGAGTAGTCATGTCTCAAGATTCTAACAAATGACCTTTTTTGAAAATTTTGCCCAAAAGTTTATTTAGATCAAGTTGTGAAAATACTTTACTTCTAATCTTACTTTACCCTGGCAAAAACAAAGCCAAGGCCATATTGTCCATCAGCTTAGCTAAAGAAATAATCCAAGTCCATATTTCAACTCTTCCTTCCATTTACTGTGTAGTTCAAATTCTAAAAACAAAACTGGTGAGTAACCATATTTAGAGACAATGCAACATGACTTAGGCATTTCGTAGCATAAGTTTCCAGAAACAATATTTTTGTTAGAAGGAAAATGCTCATTGATCCCTGAAGGAGGGTCACTGGATACAAAACATTAGCTCCGATTTCTCTCCACAGATGCTATCAGACCTGCTGAATTTTTCCAACAATTTCTGTTTTGTTTCTGAATTACAGCGTCTGCAATTCTCGGTTTTTTGTTTATTTATGTCGCCACCTGAAGAGATTGAAGTTAATCTTCTGCTACCATGTTACATTGTTGGTCACCAATTTGCCAAAACAGGAAAATAACAGTCAGTCATCTTTCCACAACTGTTTCCTTGTTTTTCTTAATTCAATACAAACTCCGGTCTGCTCTCTCCGTTCATAACCAACTTCCCTTATTGGGGAAAACCAACCATTAAGTATAAGCTTCAATGCGTTTCAGCTACTCTTACCCAGAAAGCATGCCCTGGTTAATTCTAAAAAGGAACTATCATTTACAGCATGGCCTCAAAGCATCAGTAAAAATTTCAAAATTCCAAAATACCATTCAATAAAAATGTCCCTAGACCTAGTCAGTCACTAAATCTGTGCCCCTAAAGTAATTCCATTTATGGAACAAGTATCACAACATTAAAAAATAAAAGAATTGTTTTACTCTGTGATTGACACAGCTGACCTCTCTAGTAAATAAAAAGTCACTTTAGTTCCTGAAGCAGAAACATGAAAACTGTTAAAAACGACCTAATGTGTAGCCCAAAATTAACAATAGCCATCATGACTGAAATCACTCCTATATCAGCCAAAAGCATTGCAAAGGTAAAACAGGAATGTGAATGTTGCAAGGTACATTTCAATACATTTAAAATCCTTACTGATAAACACTTGAAAGCTGTCAAAGTGCACTCATTCCTAAACAGAGTAAATATGGCTTATTTTCAAATGGTGCTCCTGGTTCTACCTGAATCATCCTGATGACAGCAACTTTCATTTGTGCTTGGATAGGGAACAGGAAGATATTTTAACAAGATAATGCACAGTAAATACAAACTTGCAATAGGATAAGTTCTCTTAGGTTCAAAGACAAAATATGAAAAAATAGCTGAGATCAATGTTGGTAGCATGTCTTTTGGAGTTGTCGTCAGTGAGGGAAGAAATGGAGGGGATTTTTTTAAAAAATTAGGTTTAAGAAGTCTTCCAAAATCCCTACTATTGACTGCTATCCATTGACTCAAACTAGAGAGCGCAGTTACATCTCTCTTCAGGAAAGCATTAAGTGATTCTACGATACACTATAGCTGAAAACAGCTTTGCTGGTATGTGCTGTATAGACTTACAAATGAAGGAAAATCAATTCGATGAAGCACTGGGGCAAGACAAAACCCACTGAATTTTATCAAGAGGAATGAAAGAAAATGAATTGCTGGAATATTTTCTTGCATATGCGTTTATGATTTTACCTGCTGTGCTGAGATTTTTTTCACAGAAATGAGTTTATCACTGGTAAATATTACACGATGACCTTCAGTAATATCCAAACATATTACAAGTGTGACACAATCACATCTTGTGCTCAGACAGCAGAAAGAAGTACACTTTGTACTGATAATTTAAGATATTTCAATCTCTCCCTGCTACCTCCACCACCTTCCTCCGCACCACAAACACATATGTACATGGTGGTGCATGTTACCAAAGTTGATGCAATTACCACTGTGGCATATTGCACCTACAACGCTAAATGAAAGGTGCAACTTGCCTACATTACAGTGTAAACAATAACTGTCAGTGGTATATATTTATTGAATGCATTAAAATTCATTGAAGAGATCAATCCGATTGCTTATAACCTGCTATAATTTGACACAACAGAACTTCAATCTGGCAGCTTTCAAAAACAGGAAGTTGAATCGTTTTCAGAGAAACTTTACCTTTCTTGACTTCACTGGCTCAGTCATCCTCATCTGAACAACACCAACAGACTCATTCACTCAATTGCTGTACCCCTCTCTAGCTTAGCAATTTCTTCTTAATTTTTCAGTGCATTCATTCATTCATTCATTCATTGGCAGTCCCTCACAAGTGAGGATGACTCTCTTCCACTGTCAGGGTGAATCCGTAGGTGGCTGCAGAGACCAATGCGGTTACCGGAGGCTGTTACACATGGGGCAGAAGGTGGTTGGGGGGAAGGGGTAGGTGGGGTGTTTGTGTGGCAGCACATTCCTTTCATTGTTTTTGCCTTTTCCCAGACAGCAATTCTCGAGGTGCTCGATGCTATCCCCCCAGGAGAGAGGTGGTCACGTGGCGTTATGATCTCGGTAGAGACCACAGCCATTATAGTCTTTCCAGAAACTAAAATTCCAAGTTTTTTTCTATTACTGTTCATGGGATGTGCGTAGCACTGGCTAAGGCAGCATTTATTGCCCAGAGGGCAGTCAAGGGTCAGAATCAATCACGTTGCTCTGGGTCTGAAGTTACATGTTGGCCACACCATGTAGAATGGCAGTTTCTCTTCCTTAAAGGACATTAGTGAACCAGATGGGTTTTACAAAGGTCAACAGTGGTTACATGGTCACCACTGGTCCAGCTTTTTGACCATCTGCCAGGGTGGGATTTAAACCCAAGTCCGACCACCTCACTTACTGACGGAATTAAGTCATTAAGGTCACCACGTAAAACAAAATGAGTCTATAACACAAAAAAAGGAATATGAATGCCCACGACTACAATCCATCTCGAACAGTCAGTTGTTTGAAAAATATTAGAAGTGCAAAGAAAACAGTTACTTGGACTCAAAACTGTATTACTCAACTCAAATGGCCATCTACACCGTTTGATTTACACCAATTTTAGTCATCAGCTTTTCAAAGATTTGAAAACTAACCATTCAGTCTGAATACTCCTCTGAAGATTGCATTAAAGATTAAGATTTCTGAAGCCGCCTTACTTCCGGCAAAGTTTTCTCTTCCATTCTCCTTGAACCATCCCACAGCTGTAGTCTGTTAGTTCAATCTAAGGTGTCAGTGTCTTAAATATAGTCACATTGGCTCAGAACTTTGCCCAGTTCTAACGATCTTTAACTTTGGAGTCTTGTCTCCAAACACTTTTTCGCTCTTCTCAGGTGGACCAATGCAGGTAATTAAGATCTCACTGTCAGTAGAGTTCTTCAGTTACAAGGATCTTCGACAAACTTTTCAGTCAGCACACAGAAGTTTACTTCAAAATAAAAACCGAAAGAACTGCGGATGCTTTAAATATTAAATCAGGAACAAAAACTGAAGTTTCTGGAAAAGCCCAGCAAGTCTGGCAGCATCTAAGAAGAAAACAAATCAGAGTTAACGTTTCAGGTCTGGTGACCCTTCCTCAGAATTTTACTTCAATCCTGATTGAAAGGGATGTTCTTTGCAACCAGTTTGTTCTAAACCACTTGAACGCACAACTGCACTCAAAGATCTACTCAACCTATAATTTAGTTGTAGTTAACTCTTATTCTTCCTCCTGGTCATCTCCTAGGCAGCTTGGTCACGTGATCAGTTACCATATCACACTAAATCAGCTTTCAGAGAAAACCAATTTTTAAAGGGCAACCACCTCAATTCCAAATGAAGCTTTCTTTTGCCCAAATGTTCAAGGGCCCAAGCAGTGGCAGGGTCTTCACCCACCACACATGCCCAATCAATGACCCCCTCACAACTAAAATTACCATAATGTAGGGCAGAAGACTCTGCTCCTTAACAGCAGTGTGTATCATCTATTAGATGCACTGCAGAAATTTACCAAGGTTCCTTAGACAGCATCTGGATGAGTGCAGCTCTGTCAATGTTAAAGAAGCTTGACAACACCTTGGATAAAGCAACCTGATTAACTGGGATCACATCCACAAACATACACTCCATCCGCTAACTACACTCAGCAGCAGTGTGTATCATCTATTAGATGCACTGCAGAAATTTACCAAGGTTCCTTAGACAGCATCTTCCTAACTACACCACTACCAGCCAGAAGGACAAGGGCAGCAGATCCATAGGAACACCACCACCTGCAAGTTCCCCTCCAACCCACTCACCCGTGACTTAGAAATATGTTGCCATTCCCTCACTTGTCACTAGATCAAAAACATGTAAGCCCTCCCTAACAGCACTATGGGCGCACCTACATCAAATGGACTGTAGCAGTTCAAGGAGGCAGCTCTCCACCATCTTCTTCACCTGGGCACTAGCCCACATCCCAAATTAATTTTAAAAATGCAAGCTTTCCCGGAATTCCATGGAAAACTCTCCACTGCTGTCCAGCTGAGCAACCTATTTCAGTTCTTACCTAATCACAGTATTGTTGAATTCCTGTTCTTACTGTCAATTATGGTAATCCCTAGGGACTAACCTCGAACTCCTCCTACCTCACATCTACATGCTACCCCTCCACAACATCATGCAAAACCACAGCATTCATTTTCAAAACTGACAACACCCAGCTCTAACTCCCAATTAACACTCACTCATTCGGTAACCAAACATTCAGTAATGGATGAGCTGGAACTCCTCCAATGAAACAATGGCCAAATTGAAATTATATGGGTCCTACTCCTCAACCAACTTCCCCACTACTTACTCCTGTCCTCTTGCTAGCAACTATGAAAGACTAAATCAAAACGCTCAGAATCCTAATGTAGTATCTGATTAGTTTCTGAGCACATATTACACTGTATGACTTTGACCAACCCTATGATCATCTGCTCCTGAAAACATCATTTGTACCTTGACACTGCTTGACTTGATTACTACAATACCATCTTGGCTCATCTCCCCCACAATTTCCCTTCCATTAACCCGAGAACATTCCACAGTCTGCTCCATCTTTCTGAACTCGCTCTAAATCCCATTCACCTGTCTTCCATGCTTTCACTTACACTAGCTCCCAGAGAAGCAACACTTGAATGTTAAAATTTCCATCTGCATTTTCAAATCTTTCATGACCTCAGTCCTCCATAACGCTTATCTTTTCCAGTTCCACAACACTTGAAATACCTACACTCATCTAATACTGGCCTCTCTAGCATCCACAATTTTATTCAATTCACCACTGGCAATATGCTTACGATTGTCAAGGCCAAAAGGTGCTGGAAGTCTCTCCCAATTTCATTTTCCCTCTTTAAGACGCTTAAAACCTACTTCTTTGATCAGCAGTGATCATCTAACCCAGTATCCCCTATGTGGTTTGGTAATAAATTTGGCTTTACGATGCTTACATTTGGATCTTTTATTAATTTAAAAGGCACCATGTAAACAAAGCTGTGGACAAGGGCCTTCAGATCGAAACTTTTGTTTTCAAGTATAAGGATACCTTGTGGATGACTGCAAACTTGGCAGACTGGCATCAAAGCAAAACTACCAACTGTCTTCAGCTCACACTTCTCATTTACTTTGCTGTAATGTTGCATAACACAACATTGCAGGCTTTTGACATGAAGCTCTGATTAAGTAATGATCCAGCCACGTATAGGCATTGAGAAGCACTGCAATTATGCGCAGGTATTGGTTTAAAAATGCTTGATGCTGAAGATGGTAGATTGCAGCCATGGTCTTCTAATGAAACATGAGAAAATTTCAACAGCAAGATAGGTACATGAACACCAGCCGATGGCTTTCACAAATACCTGAAATGACCCAAAGGGATGAGGTAATCAAATACTTATTTTCCTGTTTACAGAACCAGGTCCATACCCTAAGGAGTTACGGAATATCTGGGATAGAGTGCTGTTTTCTCCTGGTCAAGATAAACTTTTGATTATCTGACAATATTGCAACTTGTCAATGTTGTTGAATAATGCCATGATTTATATTTTTCAAAGAAAATAAACTGGTGCTGTGGCACAGGTCCTGCAGTTTTAATTGATGTGGGAGTAGTGATTACATATAGCAACTTTCATCTATAATGTCGTGACGACATTTTATAAGTGCACTGAACATATGGCTTTTTCAGTGCCAAATCAGCATGGCTTAACTCCTACAACATGTGGAGGATGCTTAATGGACAAGAATACAGTTACAAGGCAGCTTATTACCTTTTTTATGCTGTAAAAGCCAATGAAAAAGGCAGGGAAATCAGAAGTGCAATTGTGTGTTCTAAATGAACTATTATGATGAACTTCATCAGTCCAAATGCCTAAGTGCCCTTGCTCAATCTTCACTAATAAAAATAATCAAAGCACAGAAGCAAAGCAACCCTCTACATTCCCAGACCTTTCCACCAATTAAGCCAGTCAAAAGTGGAGAGGAATACAAGTCATCTTTTGTTTTAGTGAGCTCAAAATTTGATTGTAATTTGTTATAACAGCTGACAACACATTCCACCCAATACTACCCCAATTATATACTGCACTTGTAAAATTGATAGGCTTTTGCAATTATAGCACTCCATTAAGTACGTGCTACTAAACAGCATGGGGGAAGTTGTTGCAAAGTACATTTGCTTATGTGTCCACTTCTCAATACTACAATCACCATAATTGAACTCCCCATCCCACAAAGTTTAGAAAGTCAAAAATCATGTGGATGCAAGGGTCTTGTGGTACAATGGTAATGTGTCCGCACCTCTCAGCCAAAAGCCCAGGCTCAAATCCTATCTGCTCCAGAGGTGTACAAATAATTTCTCCAAACAGCTCTATTAAAAATCTTTATTATTGCCTTGGATGTTGTTCACTGACAAAAAGCATGATGCAGAAACTTTGTTGGAGGTTATTGGTGGCAAAAATGCGCCAGGAACTTGTTTTACACCCTGCCCTTAACTTACACTCTGATTTAGATGTAAAATGAGGTTTGGATTTGATGCTGCCTTGATACTGCAGGATTGGTCTGGCTAAAATTATTTACAAATTTTGAAAAGATAACCAAGCATTCTTTGGAACATACAGCAGTAAACATAATAAACTGAGACAGTAAAAGACGTGGTGATCTATCAGACTCAACCTATATTCAGGCCATCACAACCACACATCACCCAGCAGGCATTCCAGCCATGTAAATCTCCGAGAAGGGCAAAAATCCAGGCATGAATAAAGAAACTAAGGGGGGAAAAGTGCAGTGGAAAACTCCCGTGACCCTGAATTCCCACCACCCTTCAGGTGATCAAAACCAACCCAGCAGATCAAACAGACTAATTGTTAATGCTAGGCAACTTGCTCATATGTAATCCCTGACTCAGCTCAGAATTAGTTCAGCTGCCTCTTGACGAGTCAGTACCTAGTAATACACCAGCCACTGATATATTCCAGAGTGACACATTTTGTGGGCTATGTGAAACACTCCTTTTTAAAACAAATACTAGTTAAAAAGTCATCAGCCTGTGACATTAACTTTGTTTCTCTCCATTGATGCTGCCTCACCTAATGCATTTTTCTAGCTTTTTTTTTTTATACAGACAGTTAAACGCTGTCTCGAGTTCTCATAACTCTCCATTAGGTCTTTTCGAAGGCCACCAGATGACTTATCATATGAGGGAACCAAAACTGCTCACGATAACTAAATGTGATTTGACCAGAGACCCTTATTGCAACAAAACCTTTGAAAAATTCTGGACGTTACTGTAAATACAACCCAGACAGCAAATTTTAGGCTTAGCTACAGTTTCTCTACATTGGTGGTCTCTGTATACTACCACACACATCTTTTACTCTTTCAACCTGTTTTAGTATTGATTAGGTCCCTGTTCCACATGCAGTGCCCCAATTCCCTCCCCGAATCATCTTCAAATAGTGGAACTGAATCCTCTACATTTTGACATATACCTTGAGGGAAGATGGGCTTTTGGTTTAACACCTCACAGAAAACCAACAATGCTCAGACCATGCAATATACTCAAAACTGCAGCCTGTATTGTGCTCAAGTCAGGGCTTAAACTCACAATGGTGATTCAAAACGCAAGGTCCCATCACTGAGCCAAGACTGACATTTAAAATCTTGACATATCAATGCACTTGCTTTCGGTATAAACCTAAACAGTTTAAACTGTCTGCTAAAACCAAGGTAATTGTGACTGCTTCTGATGGTAATTTTTTCCAAGAAGGCTCAATTCAAATTGTTTAATTAGTATGTTTTTTTTCTCCCACTAGCTCAGATGGCTAAACAATGGGTAGCTCGCCTTGACAGCTCAGAAACTTCCTAAATTTGATGCCAAGTCAGGATTGGATGAGTTGATTTTAGTATGTGAAACCACATCAAACAATTGGCTGCAGCTCCCAAAGTTAGGGACAGGGTAAGATGAAGGGATAAACAAAAATTATAACCCAGGGCTTTCACTCCTAAAACATCCAGTGACACCACTTATGAAATAACTCGAGAGAGGCTGGTATCCCGTTACCAGATCACACTTTATTTACATGTGCGCAGTACTTGACACTGGTCCAGCTTCCTCAGTGTCAGCTCTCAAAGTGAACAGAACCTCTGGCAGTCCCGTTTGTGTCCATCAGACAGGCTCCTTGATTGAACAGATTAACAGTCCCAAATCAGGGAACCCATATTTTGAGATTCACCTGGCTGACCTTGTTACAATCACTTCACATGGAATCAAGTATTTATGAACAGCTTGAGAAGACATGGTAACCTTGACTGACTCATGATTGCATGTCTGATAATATTCACTTTCTAGGTTCCCACAAGGCTTCTTGACAGAGCTCAGTCTGTGGAGTTATACGCCAGGAAGAGGGACAACTTGCCAAGAGAAAATGGAAAAAGTACTTTTGAAACCGCAGAAAGCTTTTTGACAAACATAAGTATACACTTAGCTCCATTTTCACAGTTAGTACTGTATCAATGATGACTAAAAGACTGAATGCAACAATTCTTAACTGATTTTGCTTCCATCTAATTTTATTGCGAAACTTTCTTAAGCACAATCATCTGTTACTGCTCTGCTTGGAAATGGATTTCCAATGGCAGGCACCTGAACTTGTCCTTTACAGCAAGTGGTCTTGTAACAATTTAATAAATAAATAATAGAATCTAACCAAAGTCTAGTCGCACGTAACTCAATCACAACGCAAAATATTCTTGTCGCAAAACAGTTTTTCTTATACAACTGTATTTTAACAATATCCGGTTTCCCTAATAGAGAAATTGTAGTACAGGGTACTTCATCGTTTATGAATGATTTAAGCCACATCCTCCTCAAAGGATTATCTATCATGAAATTTATTCACAAATATTCTGTAATTTTCTAATTTAGCACAGTAACACCTAACTTTTGTTTAAAAAGCTGTTCATTTTATTCCAAGCTTCAATTAAATAGATTGATTTATAGATTTGGGTAGGTCATGTGGTGCCCAAAGTGTAACATATACGCCATTTCTGACTCAAATGCTCCAATATATTTGCATTATTTATTTCTTATTACTTCATGCAACCAGTTTGCCACCTGTGGACTTTAACGGTTGTAAAGGGCACTTTGTTCTATCGCCTTATTGTGAAATCCCAAACCAGAACATCAAGATTGGCTAGTGTCTAGAACGTGGGAACCTACGCACATTAATGACAACTGATTTTTTTTTTTTTTTTCATGTTCCATAAAACACACCTAAGCAGCCAAAGATGTGTGAGCACTTCTGAACGTTATTTTCTTTTACTAAATATAGCAACACGTGTGAAGTTTCAATGACAGTAATATTACTTCAACTAGATTGTTAAAAACAATTGTCTTAACATATTTTCTTTACTGTGCATTGTTCTCTTTAAAATTGCTTGAAACAGTGAACAATGACGCTGTTTTTCTGGCCTGTGAAGTGTTTGGATTCCCAAAAGTGTACTGAGTATGGCTTCAATAATCTTCTCATTCAACAGCACAGCTATTTCAGTTCCTACATGTGATCAGGCATAGCAATGCCAGTAAAATGTCAAAGCATTTCATTTTCAAAATGCATTAAGAATTTTCACTTTTTTTTAAACACCGGTTGCTCATTGGTATGTAGTGCTAAAAAGAAAGATTAAAAACTTCAATTACAATTCCGAAGCAAACAAGCAACGTGATTAAGAATTTATTTATGAAACAAAATGCATGACTGCAGTTCTTGACCTTAAATGCACAAAATTAGTCTATGATTTGTGGTTTAGTAATCAAGGGTTATTTTCATGGCAAAGCTGTTGGCAAGATAGCCTAGTTTTATTAGCAACCTTGTCCGAAATACATTCAACTGGCATCATTCATATTGCAGGCATCATGTTCCTAGATCATGTTGAAAAGCATAAAGTGAACACAAACAAAAAAAAAATTTATCAGAGATGACAAGTCAATTGGCAGAATTTGCACCAAACAGTTATCAATACAGGGCAATACAGATTACGAATTCTCACACAAGACTAAGAACTTCTCAGATAGAACCAAATAAGATGCCTCAGATTTTCTCAATGAACTGCTTCTAAAACTTGAGTCTCCACCACAAACTAGTTTTGGGGAGACACAAAGACATCAAAAGTCAATCAATGCAGAACGAGCTCCAAGATTTAACTGTGACTTTGCTTTACTGACACAGACATTTTACTTTTGCATTGATCCACTTCCCCACCTTCTACCAATACAAACAAGTTGACCACCATTAGCAAAGCTCCCAGACTATTTTTTCATGCATCATTCACATCAATTTCTATTTGTTCAGCTATGAACCCAACAGATCAATATCCTCCCAAAAAAAAATCTAGAAATATGAAGTCTGGCAACATCTGTGGAGGTGGGAACAGAAGTAACATTTCAGATTTGTGACAAATGAGTACATCCACAATTTTCTGTTTGTATTTCAGATTTCCAGAATCTCTAGAAATTTACTTTAGTATCTGATTCATTTGATTGTGTTTTCACTGTGCACATTTGAATTACAGTTACTTGAATTAGAGAAACAGCCTCTATAGATTTGTACAGAGAAAGAAGTAAAGGACAACCAGGAGGGCTGCAGGATTTGAACATTCGTTATCCTGTTCAGTGGCAACATTATTTGCAGCAAACTGGCAAGTGTGGGGGTTGGAAGATTAATTAACAACGCAAGGTTCAATCGTGTTCTGGCTGTGCTAGATTCTGGGCCTGCCTCACCATACCCATAACAAAAAAAAAACAGCATTTAGCAATAATTGGACAAATAAATGCCAGAGACTCATTTTCAGACAGAAAACTAAGAACTCAAGCAGTCATGCAACAAGTAATAGCATATTATCTATTTCCTGACATATTTAACCCAATTTTATCATTTCAACATTGCAGTTTGGGCGACTTAACCACCGTTTTTTGACCCATACGTACCTGTACTGAATTCAATCATTCAGCATTACGAAAAGACATTTACAATTGCTTACTTGGAGAATCAACTATTCCCCACCTCAATAGCAATATTCCACTCTGGACTTCCACAAGATTTCTATTAGATTTCCAGTTAAACAAGATTTTTGAAAAAATCAACCTGACCCAGTTAAATACATCCATAACAAGCTTGAAAATGCAAAAAGGGCAGATCTTGTACAGTGCAGGGAACAATTTGCCATAGACTGGGATAAATTGAAGCTTAGAATGCTGGTTATTCAATATTAAAGCTTTTTCCAGCAAACTCTTAATCATAACTTTCAAACCACTTCCTTATGAGGTTTAAAAAAAAAAGACAGTCACACCACAATACAGTACTCAAATTGCTGCAAATTTCAATCATTTTACATGTTTTGTCAGCTGTTCTTAATACATTACAAGCTTACAGGTCACACAATTCACTAATGAGTTGGTTGAGTAGATGACGTTGACCACATCAGGAGTTTAAGAATTACAGGTTATGTTTCTTTCAGATACATCACACTAGCTGCACAGCAAATTTATTGCAAAATGGTTGATCAATTAGTCAATCTGATGCTTCAAACTTTCTGCCCTCAAAAGGTGGCATTTATCTTTATTTTCTGATCAAATTTACTTTAATTCTAAGTCAGACAAAAAGAAAGACTGCAATGCAAGATGAAAATTCTCATCACAAAAATCGCATTATTTGCAATTTTCACAAATTTCATGTCTGCATCAGGATAATCCTTTGGGCACTCCTGTAAACAATTCTATATCCTATTTTCAGGAATTTTCTTATATTGCTTACTATTCAAATCATACAATATCATAATCTAGATGCCAAGACTGGTAGATGGAGTTAAGAAATAAGATAAGAACACAAGCAAATAATTAAACTGTTTCATTTTATATTCAGCAATAGACAGCTTCAGCAACAGAATTAATCATCTTTATCCATTCTCTCCTCACGAAGGAAAACTAAAATATTCTACACCATATATTTTGGCTAAATCTCATTAGCTTCATAACCAAATCTTAACTACAATCAACCAGTCTTACCCATACCCGTTTGCTTGCCCACATTCCCCCATAAAGATTTAAGTACATGACCTCCAATCCCCTCAACACTCAGGAACTGGCCAGTAGGGCTGCAAATTAAACCAGCTGCCAAATCACTCCAAACCCCTGCCCAATTGCCAACCAACTGTGGCCATCTAGAAACTATTACTTTTCTATAACTAAATGGGACTACATTAACATTCTGAGCCTGAATGATTTATGATGTCTCTGTACGAAATGACAGACTAACAAAATTCCAAAAACTGGGATTAGTCATCTAGCTTTAATACACATTCCTGCTCTTGTAGACAGTTTCTGCTTTTCGAAACAGTATATCAAACTAAGTTATTTTCTGTGAGGAAGAAAAAGGGTCAAGAATAATACAAACCTGGCAGTTTTAATGACCTATCTGCAATTCATCTTTTATAGGACCCCTACTGTGTGGAAGCAGGCCATTTGGCCCACAGTTACACTGACCCTCTGTACAGCACCCTACCCAGATCTACCCTCCTACCCTATCTCTGTAATCTTGCATGTCCTATGGCCAATTCACCTAGCTTGTACATGTTTCGACTGCGGAAGAAACCAGAGTACCCGGAGGAAACCCACGCAGACATAGCGTGAAGATGCGAACTTCTCACAGACAGTTGCCTGAGGCTGGAATCAAACCAGAGTTCCTGACGCCGTGAGGCAGCAGTGCTAACCATTGAGCCACTGAAATTCTTGACCACTTTTTACATCAAATTTTACATCATTTCAGTTACAAACATATAGCCACCACACTACAGCACCCCTCCCAGCCCACATCATCTTCCATACTCCCGCTGTGAATAATTACCTACACTCTTAAAATAGCACATCAATAGACAGCAATGAATTGACATTTTTAGCCAGGGAATCAAGCGTTATCGGGAGAAAGCAGGGCAGGGGAGTTGAAGATTATCAGTTCAGCAATCTTGTTGAATGGCAGAACAGACTCGACTACTGCTCCTACCTCTTATGACCCTATGGTCTAATAAAGGAAATATCTACTTTACTTTAAATACTGAGTTGGTGCTTCAGGGACCCAAAGTTGAGCTCAAGTCAGGGGTAGGGCCAACAGTCCAGGGCACAGCAGGACAGTGGTCCAATTTTGGTTCCTAGCCCTGGCAGCAGCATTGAGTTGCTGTGTTAGTGTCGGAAACAAAATACATGCTAAAGGAACAGTGCACATGCCTTTCAATAATTTTCACAATGAACGCCACATGACATGACATGACATATTCATGTGGCAAGATGCGCCTTTTAAGGAGGATTTGCTCTGTCCTGTTTCTCTTCAAGAGCGGTGCTGTAAACCTGGTGGCATGGCATCTCAAAGCAGAGTGAGTGAATAGCTCAGTTTTTTTTAAGCTTAAAAAAGCATCATGGTGGAGTCAAGCTCTCAAAGACCAAGGTTTTAGTTTTGCTTTCAGTTGAAGAAGTTAGGGTTTTTGAACAAAGTCAAAAGTCACATGACAGCAGGTGATTGTCTAACAGTTTTATTTGAAATCACAAGCTTCCAGAGTGTAGCCCCTTTGTCAGGGCTATAATCTGCTGTGTGACTTCTGTTGTTGTCCACCCCAGTCCAACACCAGCCCTTCCAACATCAGGAGTTTTTGGAGTTGAAGCTGTTAAACAACTCTGTTTGCTGCTGCAAAAGCTTGAGGTCTCTCTGTTGCTAGATTCATTCTTTTGGTTTTTCCTTCTCCTGGACTGGAGAAGACTGCAAGTGAGGGAAATCTGTTTTGTTGAACTTGCCTTTGCCAAGGGTGGGTTTATGGGATATTGCTAGTTTGGAACAGCTGATGAGTAGTAGTTAAAATTTATAGCATTTTGTTAAGTATTTTGGTAGATCTAAAGTTATGCCAATCCTTCTTTACAAGTTTGTATTTTAACTGTGGTGCAAGAATAAAAAGTGTGTTTTGCTTAAAGCCTAACAGCTTGACCAAATAAATCACATTTAGAATGCAACACCTTACACTCGCCTTAAAATAAGGTAAAAGTTGATATGTTTTGAGGGGGTTTGGTCCTGTCCATGACATTGACAATGCACCTTTTCCCTTGGTCCTAAGCCACAAGAAACTCGAGAAAAACTGGTTCGAGTCGTTTAATGGCACCTGATGTTTTCCTCAAGGTACTGCACAATACCTCAAAGTATTCAAGCTTTGTTCTACGGAATTAACACTGAACTCTTTGTTATGTGTAAACAATATACTTTCATGTGGTCCTTTCATAGTTTCCTTCTTTCCCCCCTCAAAGATAATATCAATCTAATTACTACTGCTGTCTAATTATAATGAGACAGATTTCAAAGCCTACCAAAGTAACCAATAACAAAAATTCCTCACAATTGCACTTGCTCAAAGTTACCTTATATGGACGCAATTTGACGTAACCATAGAGAATTAAATGTCATCTGTCACGTTAAGCACCCATGCTGCATAACGCTGGGATCATACAAACATTGTCTGAAATTGACACTGAAACCAGCATCACAGAAAAAAGGTGCGGACGTACTTCCAAATATAAACCATGTTTGTGACAAGCAAATAAAAACTAAAAATACATCTTAAATTTAGATTAACAGAAACATCAGTATGTTACACATATGATAGACACAGGACAAGAATCCCACACTGCTAATTCCTGGTTCCAGAAAATTTTCTAACCTTACACAGCACTGTGCCTGGAGAACTCAGATCTTACATTCACTTTTCAAATGGGAGATCATGCAAAATAGGTCAGGGGTTAGTCCACCTCTCCACCCATCCTCCAGAGTTGACACCCATAATACAATAGGTAAGTGGGCCCTGAAATTAGCACCCCAAACGTAACACCAAGGTTGGAATCAAACTGTTTCAAACTCATTATTCCCAGGTGGTGGTATAGTATCAATCGGTGGGGAGTGGAGTTTCTGCTGGGAACCAATTACAATGGCTTTCCAATAGTCAATTTGGGGAAACTTCTGCAGTTCCAGAGCTGGATGTTGGAAGGATGATCTGACAATAAGAAACAGGGAGGGTTGAGAGACTTGATGGCAACGTACACTTGGATGTTTACACTGTAAAAGTGGAAACCGACTTATGTGGAGGTGCTGGTGTTGGACTGCGGTGGACAAGGTCAACGGTTACACAACACCAGGTCATAGTCCAACAGGTTTATTTGAAAATGCAAGCTTTCAGAGCTCAGCCTCTTCCTCAGGCATAGTGAGAGAGTGAGGGTATACAATACAGAACTTATAAGCAGAAAGCTAACAACCCCAAAACTGGCTGCCTCTTGTTGAATCGTTAATCAGTTAGGAAGGAGATAATCAGGATTACGTCACCAAGCAGTGCACAGATATAATAGGAAAGGGGCAAAGTCAAATTATTAGGGATCACTAGAGATAGCTATGTTGGAGCAGGAAGAAAAGCAATTTTAGGTGATTAGCTGCAATTGAATATGAATGGAACCAAATGAGTGTAAATCCATGAATGAATGATGGTAGAGATGCATTACAGCAAGGCATGTAATCAACTCGTCAAATGCAGAGGAAGTCAAGTGGACTGCATTCCTAGAATTGCATTCATAGGACAGGTACATATCCAAATGTCTTAAATATTGTACCTGTACCTGCATCTACCACTTCCCCCTGGTAGTTCATTCCACATTCAAAACACCCTCTTGTGCAAAAAAAAGTGCACTCAGGTCCCCCTTATATCCCTCTCCTCTCACCTTAAAAATACATACCCTAGTTTTGAAACTATCCCCCCGCCCTAGGGAAAAGACCTTTGCTGTTCACCTTATCTATGCCCCTCATGATTTCATAAATGTCTACAAGATTGTCCCTCAACCTCCTATGTTCCAGTGAGGAAAGTCCCCAGTCTATTCCACCCTCTGGCCACTGTCTGTGTGGAGTTTGCACATTCTCCCCGTGACCGCGTGGGTTTCCTCCGGGTGCTCCGGTTTCCTCCCACTGTCCAAAGATGTGCAGGCTAGGTGGATTGGCCACGCTAAATTGCCCATAGTGTTCTAGTGATGCCTAGATTAGGGCGGTTAAAGGGGGATGGGTCTGGGTGGGATGCTCGAAGGGTCGATGTGGACTTGTTGGGCCCAAGGGCCTGTTTCCATACTGTAGAGATTCCATGATTTATATTCCTAAAGCTCAAATCCTGTAGTCCTGGTGACATCCTGATAAATCTTTTCTGAACTCTCTCCAATTTAATAATATCCTTTCTAGAGCAGGGTGAGCAGAACTGTACACAGTATTCCAAAAAGTTGCCTCACCGTTGTTAACAATCTCAACATGACATCCCAACTCTTATACTCAATGATCTAAGCAATAAAGGCAAGCATGCTAACTCTTTCTTAAGCAACCTGTCTACCTGTGACACAACTTTCAAAGAACGATGTACCTAAGCCCGTAGGTCTCTGTTCTACAACACTACACAGGGCCCGACCATTAATCGTACAGGTCCTGCCCTGGTTTGTTTTACCAAAATGCAATACTTTGCATTTATCTAAATTGAACTCCATCTGCCACTCCTCAGCCAATTATTCAAGATACCTTTGTAATCTTAGATAACTTTCTTCACTGCCCATCATATCATCAATTTTAACGCCATCCACAAACTTATTAACCATGCCTTCTAAATTCTCATCCAAATCGCTTACATAAATGACAAACAAAAGTGGACCAGCACTGATCCCTGCGGAACACCGTTGGTCACAGGCCTCCCTTCTGAAAAACAATCCTCCACCACCACTTCGTCATCTACCATCAAGCCAATTTTGTACCCAACTGGCAAGCTCTCCCTGAATCCCATGTAATCTTACTTTACTAATTAGTCCAATATGCCGAACCTTGTCAGAGGCTTTAACGAAATCCACGTAGACAACATCTATTGCTCCGTCCTCAAACAAACAAACACAAGACCAAGGAGGTGATGTTGAACTTGTACATTTGTCAGACCTTAGCTATAGTATTGTATATAGTCCTGGGTCTCAGACTATAGGAAGGACATGAACATATTGGAGAGAGTGTTGAAGCAGTCCACAAGAATGGTTCCAAGGAATCAGACAGATTTAGCTATGAGAACGGATTGAAGTTAGGACTGTACTCCTTAGACAGAAGGTGGCTAAGAGGAGATCTGATAGAACATAACACAAGAACTACGAGCAGGAGTAGGCCATCTGGCCCCTCTATTTCATAAGATCATGGCTGATCTTTTTGAGCCTCAGCTCCACTTATCTGCCCACTCACCATAACCCTTAATTCCTTTACTGTTCAAAAATTTAGAATCCCTACAGTGTGGAAACAGGCCCTTCGGCCCAACAAGTCCACACCAACCCTTGGAGCATCCCACCCAGACCCATCCCCCTATAACCCACACACACCGAACACTATCGGCAATTTAGCATGGCCAATCCACCTAGCCTGCACATCTTTGGACTGTGGAAGGAAGCCAGAGCACCCGGAGGAAATCCACGCAGGCACAGGGAGAATGTGCAAACTCCGCACAGACAATCACCTGGGGCTGGAATCAAACCCGGGTCCCTGGCGCTATGAGGCTGCAGTGCTAACCACAGCCACCATGCTGCCCTTATCTAGCCTTGCCTTAAAAACATTCAGCGAGGTAGCTTCAACCACTTCACTGGGCAGGGAATTCCACAAATTCACAACCCTTTGGGTGAAGAAGTTCCTCCTGACCTCAGTCCGACGTCTGCTTCCCTTTATTTTGAGGTGATGCCCTCTAGTCCTGGTTTCACCTGCTAGCGGAAACAACCTCCCTGCCTCCACCTTATCTATTCCCTTCGTAATCTTATATGTTTCTGTAAGATCTCTCCTCATTCTTCTGAATTCCAATGAGTATAATCCCAGTCTTCTCAGTCTGTCCTCACAATCCAACCCTCTCAACTCTGGAATCAACCGAGTGAAACTCCTCTGCATCCCCTCCAGTGCTAGTATATCTCTTCTCAAGTAAGGAGACCAAAACTGCACACAGTCCTCCAGGTGTGGCCTCACTAGGACTCTATACAGCTGCAGCACAGCTTCCCTGTTTTTAAACTCCATCCCTCGAGCAATGGCAGACAAAATTCCATTTGCCTTTTTAATTACCTGCTGCACCTGCAATCCCACCTTCAGCGATTCACGCACAAGGACACCCAAGTCCCTCTGCACAGCAGCGTGCTGCAATTTTTTTACCATTTAAAACAGTCCATTTTCCTGCTATTCCTACCAAAATGGATGACCTCACACTTATCAACATTGTACTCCATCTGCCAGACCTTTGCCCACTCAGACTATCTATAACCCTCTGCAGACTTTCAATGTCTTCTGCACACTTTGCTCTACCACTCACCTTAGCGTCATCTGCAAATTTTGACACACCACACTTAGTCCCCAACTCCAAATCATCTATGTAAATTGTACACAATTGCAGTCCCAACACTGATCCCTGAGGCACACCACCAGCCACTGACCGCCAACCAGAAAAATACCCATTTACCTCTACTCTTTGCTTTCTACTGGTCAAGCAATCTCTATCCATGCCAATACATTACCTGTAATACCGTGCAACTTTAGCTTATGTAGCAGCCTTTGGTGTGGCACCTTGTTAAATGCCTTCTGGAAATCCAGAAACACATCCACAGGTTCCCCACTGTCCACCATGCAAGTAATGTCCTCAATGAATTCCACCAAATTGGTTAAACATGACCTACCCTCCGTGAACACATGCTAGGTGTTTTCAATGGGACAATTTCTATCCAGATTTCTTGCTATTTCTTCCTTAATGATAGATTCAAGCATTTTCCCCACTACCGAAGTTAAGCTACTGGCCTATAGTTACCTGCTTTTTGTCTACTTCCTTTTTTAAACAGTGGCGTGACATTGGCTGTTTTCCAATCTGCGGGAACCACCCCAGAGTTCAATGAACTTTGGTAACTAATGAACATGTTAAAATCAGGAGTGGGCTGGATAGAAGAGATAGGGAGAAACGGTTCCTGGTTATAAAGAGAACAAATGAGATGGCATAACAATAAGAGAAACTAGCTTTTTCACTCAGCAACTAGGTAGTGTACAGAATGCACTGCCTGGATGTAACGATATATAGGGTGAGAAAATCACACTTAGAAACTCATAATATGATCCAACAAAATCATTTTATGAAGGGGAAATAGTGCTTGACAAATGTATTCATCAAAATGCCCCATATAAAACTTTTCTTTTCAGTGCATGGACCTCCGAGGTCAGTGTATGGCAGAAACTCCAGAAGCAAAGTCAACGCATCAGCGCATCCATCAGCATTAGCAGGACATTGGAGCAGCTGTGTGGCCATATTGCTGCTGGCCGGCTGTGACAAATGGATGTTTCAGTGTTGGAGCCTCACACAATAGATACAATCCATACAGGGGTCAGTTAGCCGAGTCACAAGTCATGAAGGTCACAACTTCTCAACCTCGACCTTTGGTAACCCTCAGGTTATACCATCACCAGCCATGTCTAATGACAATGCAGCCTCTTGGGCTATAGTGACTTTACCTTTTACCTTCACAACGTATGTGAATAATTTAGACAAAAAGAGACAGAGAAATGTATTGAGGTTTGCTTTGATACAAGGGAGGGTGGGAATGCAATGAAAGATAGGTTAAGCAAGTGGGCATCAAGATGGAAAAGGGATTATATTGTAGGGCAGTGTAAGACTGTTCACTATGGTGACATTTTGCTTTGAATAGCATTAAACTTATAAGTATCCATGCTGGCCACAGGATGTGCAAGGTTACAGGGATAGGGTAGGGAGGTCAATGTGGATGGGATGCTCTTCGGAGGTCAGTGTGGATTCAATGGACCAAATGCCTGCTTCCACAGTGCAGGCATTCTATGATTCTGTGATAAGATGTCCAGAGACACCTGGGTATATCTGTCCCAGAAGCAAGTCAGCATGCAGGTACAGTACACAGTCAGGATAAGTAACATATTGGTCTTTAAAGCAGGGGACTGGAATGCTTGGAGAACTCAATGTTTAGAAATCTAAAAGAACAAGGCAGCCTCATTGGGAAATCAGCAAACAGGGTATAGGGAACTGTGTATCATAATAAACAATCAAACAGAGGAATCTTTACTGGAAAAGAAAGCTTCAATTAGAACACATAGTCCAATGCTAAATCATCTAGAAAGGAAAACAAAATAAAGAGGAAAGAAAGGTAGGATAGGAGATAGTGATAAAAGAAACAAAGAAAATTAAAATCCGAGATGAGATTCCATACATTTAAAAGTCATTTTTTTAGTGATTGAAGGGGTTATTTAGCATATTAAGCAATCAATCACTTACGTTTGAATAGACCAGGCACGTTTAGTTGCTGTCTACCATTAGAGTGCCCTAATAGCATGCTCTTCCATGTACCTGAATTTTGAATCTCTTGGCAAAATCCTGCTATAGCAAAGCTATCAGAGCTTACAGAAACTTGTACAGCAACTCCCAGGCTTTCACATTTAACTACACATGCAATCACCAGATGTTGCTCTCCAAGTTTTCTTCGATAAACAGTAAACACTCAGAGCCACACTAGTACCTTTACCACAGGAACTAGGTCAATATAATTAGATTGATCGGAAGAATGGAAAAGGAAATAATTAGTCCAGAAGATGACTAAGACTGGAAATCTGCACACTGTACAGATAACCAATAATCTTGCCCAAATTAAAAAGAAGAAAATTGGACAATTGTACCATGGATCAGCAATGGGAAATATTCCAGTGAAGGAACAAGGGAGTGTGCTGAAGGTTTGTGTTCCATGAATGCAGACTGTATTTCTTCTGCATGTGCCAGTAGTTATATTTATTCACCCAGGGCCCTGGTCTTTTGTAAGAGAATCCACACACTGCACTTTTTCCACTGAGTAATCCTTGCTATATCCCATACCACCATGGAGGACAATCAACATTGACATGCCCAGTTTGAATTTAACCTGTTAACTGTGACAGTTAACAGTTCCTGCTGCAGTTCCATGCAAAACGTTGGTCAACCAATCAGGACTCCTTTCTCATGCTGTACAAATGATTGGTTCACTTAAGTTGTTTTCGTGTATTTCAGTCCTAGTGAGTGCATGGTTAAATCTTGATTGATTGATTGATTTATTGTCATATGTACCAACGTACAGCAAAAAGCTTTGTTTACGAGCAGTACAGACAGATCTTAGTAAAGGAGGATGTGCAGATCAGAAGACTTCGAGGCATACAGGTTATATTGTAAAGGACGTGCGCTAGGCCAAATCAACATTAGCAAGGTCAGCATTGAGAGGCTAGTGTCTCCATTCATCAGTCGAATAACAGCCAGGAAGAAGCTGTTCCTGAACCTACTGGTGTGTGTTCAGGCTTCTGTATCTTCTGCCTAATGGAAGAGGTTATAGGAGGTCATTACTGGGGTGCAATGGCTCTTTGATTATTTTGGCAGCATTTTCGCAGAAGTGAGTCGCGAAAATGGAGTCCATGGATGGAAGGTTGGCTTCTGTGATGGATTGGGATGTTCGCACCACCTTCTGAGGTTTTGTATGGTCCTGGGCAGCAATTACCACACCAGGCTATTATGCACCTGCATACCATGCTTTCAACTGCGCATCTGTAGAAGTTGGTGAGGGATCTTACGGACATGTCAAACTTCATGAGTGACCGGAGGAAGAAGCAGCGTTGTTGTGCCTTCTCGACAGTCGCATCTATGTGGAAAGTCCAGGACACATCGTTGGTTATCATCACTGAGGAACTTGACGCTCTCCACCCTCTTGACCTCAGTTCCGTTGATGTAGATGTGGGCACGTTCTCCTCCTTTCTTTCTGAAGTGAATAATCAGTTCTTTAGCTTTGCCAATGTTGAGAGGGAGGTTGTTCTCATTGCACCACATCACCAAACCCTCCATCTCCCTTCTGTATTTTGCCTTATTAGATATCCGTCCTACTACTGTGGTGTTGTCAGCGACCTTGCAGATGGCGTTCATTCAGAATTTGGCAACAGTCGTGGGTGTACAGACAGTACAATAGGGGGCAGAGGACACATCCTTGGGGGGCTGCAGTGTTGAGTGTTATTGCGGAGGTGGTGCAGTTACCTATCTTCACTGATTGTGGTCTGTGGGTCACAAAGCTGAGGATCCAATTGCAAACAGCGGAGCCAACACCGAGGTCACAGAGTTTTTGAGATCAGTCTGGAGTGGATAATGGTGTTGAAAGTGGAGTTGCGGTCAATTAGACTACAATTTCATGTACCTTCACCACAACGTTTAACACAGAAATATAGGCAAATGGGAGAATAAGCTATTTGGCTGTTCAAGCCCAATCTGCCATTTATTTTGATAATGTTTGAGCATTTAACTAAACAGCCTGTTCCCACTTTCCCCCATTTTCTCAAAATCCCTTTAGTCTATATCTAACTCCTTCCTGAAAGTTTTATACTTTATAGCAATTATCGGTTGTTGAACAGTTTAATAAATCCCATGATCTAGAAATCAAATTTTTGCAGAGAAACCAGAATCATTTTAACAAAATACTGCAAAACTCAGTTCTTCTTTATCTAATGTCAGAGGTGTTAAAGGAAAGTGTATCAAGGCTGCGCATGACATGACTGCACACTCCACCTGACAAAGCAGCAGTGCTCTGAAAGCTTGTTTCAAATAAACCTGTTGGACTATAATCTGGCATTGCGTGACTCCTGACCTTGTCCACCCCAGTCCAGCACCAGTCCAACAGCAGTATCTTCACATCATAGCACATATTTTCAATATTAAAGATAGAAAAGTTTAGTAATTTGGCAAAAAATGATAAGACCATTCACACTAAGCGTGACATTACAGAAAGTACAGAAGGCTTTCTAGAAAAGAACACTAACAGCAGTACTTCAAACATTCAAACGGCTATAAACATCATTTGGCGCTTACAGATTTTTTAAATTGTGCACCAATCTTGTGTGTTTGATTGTTGCGCCTAGATCTTTCAAAGTTCTACAAGTGGGACCAAACATCACTTAACTGCACAGCTTACATCTGTTTTAAAGATGCGAGATTCTTCTGAATTTGATTTTATTGTTAATTGACCATCATGTTAAAGTCAAAATTGCATCAAAAACAGTAATAGACCAATATCTGGAGATGGGAATGTTACCTACATACTTCATTTGCGCTCAAAAGTCAACTTCCATTGTATGACTACCAATCACTCAATCTCTGAATTAGCAGGGAACAACAGATTGGTCAACTACACATGATCACTGCTTTTATTGCAAGAAATAGTCATATAGAAACAAAACTGAAAACAATTAGATGGCAACATGCAAGATTGTTTATCAAATACAAAATACCAGTCCTCTGATACTTTCATTAAAACAAAACAAGTGCCCACCTCTGCATTTATGGACTTCTGCTCCCTGCAGTGACTTTGAAACATGACTCATCCAAGAGAATTGAGAGAGTTAGAGCATTAACAAAAGCTTATTTATTCCCACAATCAGCCACCTTCCAGCTACAAAACTGTCAACTGCCAGCAGAATGAGGACACTGTTACTAAGCTACAGCAAAACCTGCGATAACAAGAAAATGATAATCCTGACTGAACGCGCACTCATCCGGTCTTACGAACAGTGCATTTCATCTGTTCAATCACATGTAAGCAATACTGTCTGATGCTTTGCAGACAGCCCGAATTCATACTTTGTTTGCAGTGTTAACAGAATTAGCAGAAAAGACAGTTTTCAACCAAGTCAGAAAACTTCCTCAGTTATTAAAAGTAATCATGCAATTCCAACTGGACAACTTAAGTCCTTCTGAATGAAGTTTTAAAAGAAATAGGATCGCCTTAACTTAATAGGAAGTCATATTCGTAGTCTAAATCTAGTCTGCTTTATTTTGTGCTTTAAGCCAATACTACTGCCTGGATATGGTGTTGTCATATGGCTTATTGCTACCTGCAATTTTTGGTCTGGAATATCCCAGGTCGTGGATGCTTGTTCCTCACCAGCAAGGTTCTTCATGTACCCTTCTTATATACTGAAACACTCCTTTACTTATGTATATACATAGTAAACTATCAATTATACTTCTCTAATGTAGTTTCTGAGACCCCTGTCTTCAAACATTCATTTTTTCTGACATCAGACTGATGATTCAATTTACATGAAGCTCATTTGACCACATAGCCAACCAGAATATTTGCATCCTGATTAAATATTTAGAAACATTTTTGCCATGATATTCTATAATCCAAGAGTCACATGCAGAATTTTGAATGCTTAGGTATTATCGGTACACTTTAAAGTTTTATCTTGAGGAATTCCCTTTTAGGCTTCTCCTCAAGGTGATAGTACACAGCCAGTGCATCATATCTCATGTGTGTGAATGTTCTTTACGGCTAATTCTGGGCATTGAATGTCAACGGATGCCAAGTAGTTGGACCTCGCCATACCACCTGTTCTTCATCCAGAAATTTGCAAAGAAAAACACCTTTGAACACCAGTCCATCAGCACACAGCATCAGAGACCCTGTCACGTGGTTCCCTGAGCAGTCTGTCAAAGTCATTTAGCAGAATGCCTCATCACCAGAGCTTTCTAACAAGTACCAAGACGTTGCTTGGCTGGTGGAGAGAAGGCACTACCTCAGATCCTTTATGCACGTCTAGTCTGTCTGCGCCACATCACGCTGCCCTCAAAGTAGCTGTGGGAGGGTTGAGACTGTCACACATCTCCTTCTGGAATGTGATTTTGCAAAGGAGGCCTAGAGGAAGATGCAGTGGTTTGTGTGGAAATTCATCCCAAGCAGCTCCATAGTGCAGGACTCTGTTTCCCAGGACGTAAACCTAGACAAACACCAACTGCAGGACCATCAACTCTGCAAAAGACACACTCTGGTCTGCCCAAAACTTGATCTTCCAGAATAAGGACTTTGCCCCAAATCAGTGTTGCAGACTGGCAAAGTCCAAGATCCAGGACGACACGCTGAGAGATGCGCTAAAGCTTGGGGCAGCTGCCACTAAAATGCAGTGGGGAAAGACCACTGTATGAGGTCTTCCTGCTGATGGCAAATGGGGGTTTGTTCAGTTAGCAGACCCTCCCAGTGCCTCAAGTATGTGAGAGAGGAGTCTTTGGTGTTTTTAGACAAAGTCCAGTGTATTGTTTATTTGCTTGATATGCAACTGCACAGAATCAAAGTACTTTGTAACAGTGTATATATACAAAGATTTGAAATTTAAAAATGTTTGACCGTAAAGTTGTCATGTTTGACCCAGAGCTCCTAGCACACACAGTAACTCAGTCGTAGCAAGGAGTTAGGCTGAGAAAATTTAGCTGAAGTTCATAAATATGCAAGAATGCAAGTTACAAATGAGAGGTATCAGAACAATGAGGGTAATGTGATTGAAACGATTTTGGTTTTCCAAATGGCATTTGAGGAAGTAACACTTTTTGCCAGTAAAGTAATAATTCATGGAATAAATGGGCACACAGAAGAATGGATACAAAGTTGATACGAGTGACAGAAAACAGTGTGGAGAAGGATGATTTTTGGGACAGCAGAAAGGCAAACAGTAGCATTTCTCAGAGGTCATAATTATGTTACGAAGTTGTCTGGACTAATTGGGAATTGGAAGGCAGGAGGCTAGAATTTGTTTGTTAAAAAAGGATAAGGGAGAAGACAGTGTGGGTCCTTTAAGTGGTAAAGTGCATTCCTGAGCTAAGAGATTTATACAGAAAAAATGTATCTAGCCAAAGATATACAGCCAGTTCTGAAATTGAAACATGTATCAATTGCCTGTGTGATTGGAAACGTCAAGCTTGTTTTGATGTTTTGGCAACGAGCTGGAATAAGCCAATTAAATTTAAACCAAATACTTACCGATTGAAAGGCAACTGAATTTAAATCTAATGATTTTGACAACCTTGGACCAATGCTATTGTAAGAAAATTGATACATCATCCAAGGTATATTAAGGAAAGGGCTTTTGAAATCGGTGTGAGAGCAAATAGTCATCCAAGAAATGAGCATCTAGCCCTCAGAAGAAATCGCCTAGCTCTCCAAGAATGTACCATCTATCCAAAAAAGATACCTCAGTACTTCTAAGGTGAGAGTATCCCTGACAGCCAGATCAGCAGAAGAAAGGCATTTATGACTCTCAAAAAGCAGGAGGGCATGTAGACTTTGAGAGACTAAGTTTTAATTTATTTCTTATTACTTGGGTTTATACAAGTGGGTGTTGTGTTTATTGGAACAGCATACCAATAGAATTTAGTTCAGTCGGGGAATAATGCGTAGTTAAAGGGGAATTGTTCAGTTTGTTAGTAATTCTGTTAATTCGCTCAGTATTAGGATTAAATAAATAATTACTTTTTAAACTTATAAAGTGAATATCATGGATTTTCTTTCATTTAACCTTCCCTTCTCTAATAGTAGGACACCTGCTTTCACGGATATATATTAATTGTCTACACTTGGGTAAATAGAGCACAATTTCATAATTTGCTGTTATCATAAAACTTGAAAATATTGAGAACTAGGTGGAGGATAGTGATAATTTCAAGCAAGCACAGACCTAATGGAACAAAGGGCAGACAGACTGAAATTTCACAGAGAATTGTAAAGTGACACATGTTGGTAGAACGAACAAGGAAAGGCAATACAAAATAAAGGGTGCATTTTTTAAAACCCATCTTGGGATGACAGCGTCACTGACTGGAACAGTTATTGTCCAAACCTAGTTGCACTTGGGAAGGTGTTGGAAAGATGCCTTCTTGAACAACTGCAGTCCATTCAAAAGGGTATGTAGGAACAGAGAAATAAAGGGCAATTACTCAAATCACTGAAGATGTAAAGGGAAGGTTGATCACGTGGTTAAAAGGAATACAGGATTACTATATACAAGCCCAGCATTAAAAAAGTTATGATGAAACTTTTTAAAAGTCTGCAAACTGGAATCTTTGGTCCTATTTTGGCCACCACACTCTAGGAAGAATGCAAAGACTTGAAACAGTATAAAAAGGATTTACAAGATGATCACAGATATTTCAATTAAGTGGATGTACTGAATAAGCTCCTTTGAGAAAATTGAGAGATGTGGATCAAATGGGTCCTAGGCAAAATAGATCGAGAGAAACTGTTCCCAGTGGTGACACTCTGATTCTTGACACTTCTGCGAATCAATAGCTAAAGTCAAATGAACCACGTAAAACGCAAGGAAGAATGTTTTTACAGAGTGAGTGCTTAGGATCTAGAATGCACTGCTCGAGGTGTGTGGTAGTGGCAGATACAATTGGTGCTTTCAAAACAAGCAACTGAGGAGAAAAGGATGTATTGAGTTGAGTCACTCTTGTGGAGATCTTGCATAGACACAATGGCCAAATGGCAGCCTCTGTTCTGCAACCATTTTATGACAGACATTTCTCCCTCCCTACTCCCCTACCCCCATCTCCCAAACTTCTTCAAGGGGGCAAAAAACCAGTATCAAACTTGGAAGCATATTTACCCGCTAAAGGTTTATAAAAAGAACCGCAAATGCCTGTTCCTCCTTGTTGGTAACTTCCACTTGATGTTGTGGTACATTAAGAAAGTAAAATACAATCAATTCAAAAACAGAATTATTCACACAAACTCAATGTTATCTTCTCAAGCAAGCTTTGCCTGTATTCACAGCAAGGAATCACATCTTGTAATTTTACATTTACAAATCACATACAAAGAAAATAGAAGTAGAACTTTCAACCACTTGTGCCTGCTCTGCCATTCTTTATGATCGTGGCTGATCATCAAACTCTGTCCTGCTTTTAACTTGTATCCCTTAATCCCGTTCGCCTCAAATGCTCTTTAGAACTCTTCTTTGAAATCGTACAATATTATGATTTGGACTGCTTTCTATGGTAGCACAATTTCTCAACTAAGTCTTAAATGGTTTCCACAGTATCTTTGGACTATGATCCATGGTTCTGGATTTCCCCATCAGGTACATGCTTCTTGCACCTACCCTGTACAATCCTGTTAGAACTTTAAGGACTTCTATGCGATTTCCCCCTCATTCTTCTCAACTCCAGCAAATATAATCCTTAACTAATTCAACTTGTCTGCATACATAAGTCCCACAATCTCAGGAATCAATTTGCTGCACTTCCTCTACAATATGAGCACATTTCCTCAGATGAAGCCGCCGAAAATGCACACATTTTCCCAGGTTTGGTCCCACTAAGGCCCTGCATAACTGCAGCAAGGCATCCCTGCTCCCGCCCTCAAATCTTCTCTGTGAAAATCATGTTATCTGCCTTATTAACTGCCAGCTGCACCTGCGCACTTACCTTCAGCGACTAGTATACAAGGACACCCAGATCTCGTTGCACATGCCCCTCTCTCAACTTACAGCCATTTAGATAATTATCCGCCTTTGTGCTTTTGCTACCAAAGTGGATAACCTCAAATTCATATTGTACTGCATCTGCCATTTCTGTGCTCGCTCACTCACCTTGACCAAAAAAAGCACTGAAGCATCTTTGCACCACAGCTCACCCTCCTACACAGCTTTGTGTCATCTGCAAGTTTGCAGATTTTTTGTTGCGTTACCTCATCACAATCAATATATATTCAGAATTGCTGGGATCCAAGCACTGATCACTGTGGTATCCCATTAGTTACCGATCTGCAGAATCTGGTTTCTGCAAATTAGCTAGAAAGCATTTCTCTGCAGATCATTTTATCACTAAATACATTTTCAGAGCAAAAGTGCTTTGAGCCAAGCGTGGATTGAAATTCAATCCTCCTCCACAATAAAACCGATGCAGATTACTGCAGAAGCAACTCCAAGTCAGGTAAAGCCAAAACAAGGACACCTGCAACAATAACTTAGCTATCCAAGACATAGCGGACAAAAATAGGCAAAAATGGTTTTGTCACCTTTCAAATACAGAAATTAATGGCCAATTTTCAATTTGACTTTTCCTCGAACAATGCCAGGACTTTCAAATCAGACATTTTATGGCACTGTTATTTTCAGATGATTTCTTCCGTTACCGGATGACAACTTGAGGGCAGATTTAAAAAGATGCTTCAAAGCATATTTGATAACCAAAAGGAATTCTTTAATTGAAATACCAAGTACTTTTAATTTCTAGAAATCCAGGCATCTAAAAGCTCTCTAATTTAGAAAGCTAGATTAAAGACTAAATTAAAACCCCTATTTCAGTTTAATGGGGCCTTTGAGATAAAATTTTGATCACAAAAACATGAATCTTCAGATCTAAAACTTCATTACTTCCAAGATGTTTCTGAAAGTTTTCAAAAACACTAAGACATTTTCTAAATTTACATAATTAATTTTTCCTTTGTCAAAGCTACACAAATTGCAGTGTTCAATAATTTCAAATCTGAACCAACTTTACCTCTCCCAATTCTAAGGTTATTGTAATTGTCATATGGCTAATTAACGTTCAGTATTCACATTTTCAAGTATTGATGATGGCCAACACCTGGAAGCACAGACGCCTCACCACGGTACAGGTGAAGCTAAATGGATAACACTGTGAACCGCAGGCATTGAGTATATATTGAACACAAATGGACACGACAGATCAAGCATTTCAGAACATGCAGTTGTGATGCTAATAGCTGCACCAGGTACATACCTAGAAAGACTGAGTGTGCTCATTCCTATAGCCCGAAGAGCCCCAAGGTCTGTTAGGATTTCTTGGGGGTAAACTTGGCAGGGATAGGAACACATCCAGAACAAACTTGGGTTAATTCCACCAAAAAGTAAAATTACCTTGTTAATTGAATTAAACAGGGACAAGCGATGCTCTCTGCAATTAAAGAGGGTCATTCGACTGTTAAGATTTGCCGTAACTTAAGAGTTGTCTCATGAATTGGTAACAATAAACATATATCCAAATGTGCATGTTACAATTTCTCTAGCATACACTTTATATGTGGGATGAAAAAAATGTCTATGGCTACCAAATTTTAATTATCAAGATTAATCAATTGCTCCAGGAACACACAAGTCATCTATTTTTTCCAGATTTTTAAGAGTAAAATTGACCTCATTGATTTTATTATCCCAACAGTGGCTCTGTGGTTAGTACTGCCTCACAGAGCCAGGGACCTGGCTTGATTCCAGCCTTGGGTGACTGTGCATGGAATTTGCATGCTTCCCCTGTATTTGTGGAGGTTTCTGTTGGGTGCTCCAATTTCCTCCCACAGTCCAAAGATGTGCAGATTAGGTGATTTGGCCATGCTAAATTGCCCTATAGTGTTGACAGATGTGCAGGCTAGGTCTGTTAGCCATTGTAAACATGGGACCCCATCCGGGTGGGATGCTATTTGTAGGGTCAGTGCAGATTCAATAAGCCAAATGACCTCTTTTCAAACTGTAGGGATTCTATGAATTATTGTCAAAGCAAACATATATAAACACTTAATCACAGAAAAAATGTTGTTCACCAGAACAAAAAACAGACCATAAATTTCGTTGGTGTTTGGTGAAATAGGTACAGACAAATGAATGAAAACAGGACTTTCTTTCTTAATCACCACCAGAACACACTTCATTCATTCCTTTGCTGCTGTAGGATTTGCTTCGAGAAGAGTGATTTTGCTCACCTACATAACTGCTGCTGTACTGGAGACAAATTAATTTATGAACCAATTCAAGTTATGCTCAAATGCTATACAAATGCAATTTAACCTTGCTCTAGTCTAAGTTAACAATAACACAAACCATTCAAGTCCCACTTTGAAACTCTCAATACTTCTGCTTAAACATCCCAATATAATTGAGATTTCTAAATTGTCTTTTCAGATGCACTTACTAGTGACAATTAAATAAACATATCTCAAATTGTGAAGCAACATTCCACTGTATCAATGAATCACATAAATGAGCAGTGGACTGAGTAATATAAAGTGGACTTTATGAAGGATCAATATCAACATTACACAAGCAGGATTTGTCCCAAAAAGGACAGACCTGAAGCACACAGGTTCACCAATATCAGTGGGTCCATTGCATATGAACGTCTCATTCTTCTTCAATGCAAACTAAACCAGCTCCAATTCGGACAGATTCAAAACTGCTCAGAACATACACACCATGAGTAAAATACCACACTGACAAAACCCAGAGTTTAAAACATAACCTTGAATTAGGTCATGCTATCCTAAACAGCAGCTTCTTTCCCTAGATCCCATTCCCATCATTAACAAACACCAGTGTCTAAATTGGCCAGAAAACAAACTAGCTTCACATCATATTCCCATATGATTCTCTCCTAACAAAGCAATTCCTTTAAAAGATGTTGGATCTACCCCATGGTTGCAATGTAATTAGTTGCTCAATTGCTTGAATGCTAATATATAACTAGAAACTTCACTTCACAATCTCCAACTCTAATCCAAGAAATTTGAACATCATTGATACAGTTGTAGGATGGGCAAGAAAAAATGCATTCGTCAATAGGAGGTAGTGTGAAGTGGCTTTGATCTCATCCATGTGATTTTGAACATCCCTGTAATCAACCCCATTCGCACTGCAATCCTTCTGTATAAAATCAGACTCTGTCCATAGCAGATTTTGCAATGCTTTTGATAATTTAAGATAATTCACTCAGTCAAAAAGAGAATACCCATCACAATAGTAGAGAAATAAGTGATGAGGTGTTTGTGGAAAGCCAACAGAGAGAATTTCAGTGGAGACAAATCAAAGTCTGGAATGATACTTGCTCAGAAGTGCTGCATTGTCAGAAACTCCATCTTTCATACAAGATACCAAACCACAGGCTTATGTACCTGTCCAAAAACTGAAGAGACTCAATTGGAATTTCCAAAACACAACTATGCTTGTTACCATCTGTAACTTATGGCGGGTGGGCGATGTGAAAAGTCAGTATACAAATGTACGGAGGCAGTCACCTCACATTTTTGATTTCCTCAACCAGTGGAAACAACCTCAAAGTATCTATCCTGTCAAGCCCCTTAAGAATTTTACACATTTCAGCGAGATAACCTTTCATACTTCTAAACTCCATTCATTCAATACATCCTCAGCAGATTTTTTTTTTCATCCCAGGAATCAATCTTTGAACTCCATGTAAGACAAGAGCGAACTTCTTCAGCTAAGGAAGCCAAAAGTGCACAGTGCTCCAGGTGTGACTGTCGCAAGGTTTTGTCATTCTTATATTCCACTTTCTTTTGTAAAACAAACCAAACATAGTATTTGTCTTCTTAATTACTCGCCACACCCAGATATTATTTAGTGAATCATGCTCAACAACATCCAGGTCCCTATGAATGCACACATTTTCCAGTCACTTCAGTCACATTTCCTGCGCTCTTTAAAACTGGTTTAAACATGAAAGCCTATAATGAAGTAGTGCCCTTCATTGTCACTTGGTCAAATTCTCAAACACCACACTTAGCAGCATTGTCGGAGTACTCTCATCACATGGACTACAGTGAATCTCGGTGGCAACTTACTTTATTCACAGTGACAACTAAAGACAGATAATAAGTGTCTAATATGGCAGCAATATTCACAATGAATACTAAAGTCAGATTCTTCAATTCTCAATTACTAAATTTAATTGCAGCCTAAACTGCAGTGCAAAGGCTTCATTATAGTGAAGATGATCCAAGGTACAGTTTGCCATAAGATAACAGCATATTTATGACAATAATTGAGCATGTATTGGGTCAGACGTTATTTTGAACATAAAGTAGTTCAATCCCACTAGAGATAAAAGGTACTGCAGATGCTGGAGAATCTGAGATAACAAGGCGTGGGGTTGGATGAACACAGCAGGCCAAGCAGCATCATAGGAGCAGGAAAACGTGACGTTTCGGGCCCAAAGGGTCTAGGCCCGAAAC
>JAHRHZ010000056.1:25131876-25175395 GCA_024137785.1 Ginglymostoma cirratum | reverse complement strand
GTTTCGGGCCTAGACCCTTTGGGCCCGAAACGTCACGTTTTCCTGCTCCTATGATGCTGCTTGGCCTGCTGTGTTCATCCAGCCCCACGCCTTGTTATCTCAATCCCACCAAATTTTGTTGTTTCCTCTTCACAGCAGAGGCAGCTAAGGAAATAACATTGAAAATGTTTAAGTAGAAATTAACATCTGCACCATTTGCATTATTCTTGAGCCTCATTTTATTCCCAGCACAAGTGAAACTGAACTAAAACAAAGAACTGTGGATGCTAGAAGTCTGAAACAAAAACAGAAATTGCTGGAGAAATTCAGCAGTCTGACAGTACCTGTGAAGAGAACGCAGAGTTAACGTTTCGGGTTAATGTTTTTGTAAAAAGTGAAACTGAGCTCATTGGTATCCAATTAGTTTTCTATACGTACATCACCAGAGAATGCCAACACAAACTGTTTTGTGCTCTATTCTACCCAACAATGCTTCCTTTCAAAAAGCATGCTGAATCTTTGCTAGGTACAGTTATATTATTATTTTTAAATTCACTAATACTCAAATTTCTTAAAAAGGTCCCTTGGACAATCGTCTTCTATTGAGTTTGAAGATCTTTCTTCATTCTGAATAGCATCTGTTTTTCCAGTTTCAACAGTCATAATCTTAGAGCTAGACTTAAGTGGCAAGATTATAAAAGCAACTGAACGAAGAAAATCTAAAGTTAAATGAAAGCAAGGCATTTTGATTAATATCATTTTGTTGAAACCCAGTTGACAGTTTACCTCAGACAAGTTTTGTTTCACCTTCTCACTCCTACTGTATTTCCCAAAACAGAGTTTCATCAGCTTGACTGACAGCTGGCATAAAGTACTCATAAGGGGCAAACAAGTCAAGCTTATGACGTAAAAGTTACAACTATGACTTCTGCCATTCTGAATATTTCACTTCTTCACTGTTGCCAGCAGTTTAAGCTTAATCCCCTCCAGGATTTAATTTTCTTTTGTCACTCTAGTTTAATTCTTCTTCCTTTCTTGAACATGATCAAAACCAAGCGGGAGGCACTGGAAACAGCTGATAGGGATCAAACAATGGCATTGCAATGAAATTTGTAATTGCAAGGTGGGTGGGTTTGCCTTAGTACCTGCCAAAGTCTTAAAGTTGTTGGCAGGTGGTGGGTGTAAATTATAGCCTGGATCACGGCTCAACTTATAAAAAGTGAAAGGAACTTATGCTAAAGCAAGGGCCTCAATTCGTTGTGGGATGGGGATGTGCAACTATTAATGCTCCCTATGAACAAATCCCAGAATTTCCCCCATATTAGCTCCTGAAAATAACGTCAGCAACTAAAGGAAAACACAAGCGATAAATGTTTTATTTATTGAATAGTGACGACCCCAGTTCTTGTGATCATAGCAGTCATTCTCCATTACGGAGGAGTAGCAGCATGCTGTAATTGTGCGCTAAACTATGAAATGCTTCAAAATACAGCAGGGAAAATTCGATTGCCATTCAACTGACCAGCTAAATAAGGTACTTTAATCAAATAGACACTTTATAAACTTATTTTCATGTTTAAAAAGAAATAGCTACAAGTGATGGCGTGGATAGTGACCGTTCAACCCACAAATGTATGCTTAAAAAAAAATTGAGACTGGGAACTAGAATGTGGGTGGTTAGAGAGATCATCAGTTTTTGTGAACTTCCATCTCCAGTAATGCATGAAATGAATACAACAGGCACCTTCAATGAGTTAACAGAGGTGTAAGTATACAACAAAGAGCAATTATATGGAACCTTTAGCTTAATATTCACCTATCTTGAAACATATACATACAAATTCTCAGAGGTGATATTCTAAGAAACATGGCAAAGCCATTACAAATTGTAAGAAATAGGAGTAGGGGGAATCATTCAGTCCCTCAAACATATTCAATGATGCAGCATCCACAATCTCTGAAATACAAAATTTGGAAGATTCACAACCTGTTAAGGGGAGAAATATTTCCTCACAATCCACTTAATCAGGACCTGTGTCACCTTGTTATTGATTCTTCAGCTAAGAGAAACATCTCAGAGTCCACTTCATGAAGCCCTTCCATAATATATGATCCAACGAGATTTCTGTCACTCTCCTAAACTCTGGAGAATACAAAACCAATTTACTCAGCATTTCATCATTGGACAATCCTTGCTTCCTAGGAACCAACCTTACAAACTTGCCTCCAAAACAACTATATTCTTCCTGATATATGGAGACCAAAAGTGCACACTGTATACCAGGTGTGGTCTCACCAAACCTTATTCAAGTGCAGCAAGGCTTCCTTGCAACTCCCTTGCAATAAGGTCCAAATATTCATTTGCCTTAGTAATTGCTTGCTGTATTTGCATACTTTGGTACCTTGCATGAGTACAGCCAAGTCCCTCTTAACAAAACTATTTATGAGATTCGCACCTTCTTAAAATATCCTACTTTCTTATTCTTACTATCCAAAATGAATAACACCACATTTGCCACATTATACTGTCTTATTGTTGTCTACTTTTATGATCTCACTGAATATTAAAGTCTGGTCCCAGAGGGAGAACTGGCTTGATAGACCACTTTTTTTTTCCCCTTTTTGTTTATCACACAGATCTAACACCCAAACACATCTCCCCAGGTGGCCTTCTATTCATTGTTTAAATACATGTGATTTCGTCAAAATTTGTAAAATCTCTGTTCAAAAGGACTTTGACCTTTCTTAACAGGACTGAAGGCTAAAGTCCATTTTTCCATCATTTCATAACTCGAGTTCCCAGCTAGTCATGACATATGAGAAACCTTCTTCATACCCATATTGAACCTATCTAAAATGTTACATAAATTGCTATGATTTATATAAATTATAAATATTACTTATTAAAAGTTGAGTTTGTAGTATCTGAGTTTTCTGTATGTCTGAAGTTAGTAATTAACCTGAAAGCATCACAGTATCAATGGTGATTTCTCAAAAATGACTAGAGGCCCAGTTTAAGATTTAATGGATTTTGTTTATCTTAGATTGTTTTGCAACCCAGTATGGAAAGTGATGGGCCTCAATGCTAGCTAGAGATTTCTGAAACTTAGTTTTGCTTTTAAGCTAAAGAAAAACCCATTGGCTGGAAAGATTTCTATTTTTGTTTTATTGGCTGGACAGATTTCTGTTTTTGTTTTACTTTACAGTCTTCTGAAGTCTTTGGATGAGTATGGCTGAATATGGCAGCGCTCGTGAGATGGAAGGACATAGTAACTATTAAATGAAAGGCAAAGTACTGCAGAGGTTAGAAATCTGAAACAAACAGAACACTGGAGAAACTCAGTAACTCTGGCAGCTTCTATGGAGAGATAAAAAGATTTAACATTTTAGTTTGGTAATGACTTCTTCAGAGCAGAACACTGAACTTGAAAGCAACAGAGAAAGCTTAAGATAAAGTAGGAAGAAAGAGGCGGTAGTATTGAGAATGATTATGACTCTAATGAGAGATTTGATTTACCAAAGAATCTACCCAAGAATTTACCTAAATGTAATGAGGATGGACTGTTAAGGCATTTTACTTCATTTAAGAAGGTAGTTAGACAGATGAGCGCTAGAAGGAGGTTTGGACCTTACAGCGATGGAGTGTTTTGACTCATACCTCTGTGGTTGTATATGCCAGCTTGTCAGAAAAATAACTTGCAGTGTATGAGAGTGTTAAAGAAGCAATTCGCAATAATAATAAGCTTGTACCTGAAGCTTATCAATTGACATTTACAACTACGAGAAAGAAATCTAATGAGACATTTATGGAATATGGAAAACAGGGAGAAAGAAACGCTGTGGGATCAGTGATCGGAGATCAGAGATCACTTAAAGCAAGAAAATTAAGAACGTAAAGGAAAGAAATGGTTGATCAAGTAAATACATGTTCCATGTTCACAAAGGAGGACACAACTAACATGCCAGAAATCACAATCCCTACAGTATGGAAACAGGCCATTTGGCCTTACAAGTCGACAAAGACTTTCCAAAAAAAATCACACCCAGACTCACACCGCTACCCCATCCCTGTAACTCTACATTTCCCTTGGCTAATCCACCTAACCTACACATTATGGACTGTGGGAGGAAATGGAAGGAGCTGGAGGAAACCCACACAGACCTGAGGAGAATGCACAAACTCCACACAGTTGCCTGACGGCGGAACTGAACCTGGGTCCCTGGCGCTACGAGGCAGCAGTGCTAACCACCAAGCCACCATGCCACCCTGTCAGGCAACACAGGGGTTAGTGAGGAGGAGGAACTGAGGAAATCCGTATTAGAAAGGAAATGGTGTTGAGGAAATTGATAGGATTGAAGGCCAATAAATCTCAAGGCCCTAATAATCTATATGCCAGGTTATTTAAATTGCCTGAGAAATAGTGGATATATTGGTGAATAAAAACCGAAAGAACTGCAAATCAGGAACAGAAATGCTGTAAATCAGGAACAAAAACAAAGTTGCTGGAAAAGCTCAGCAGGTCTGGCAGCATTTGTGAAGGAAAAAACAGAGTTAATGTTTCAGGTCTAGTAACCCTTCCTGAGGACTTATAGTGGCTGGGAAAACGTCAGTTCAAATGCAGAAAATGGGGAGGTCACGATAGGATAGAGCCCAAAAAGAGAGAGAGAGAAAAACAGTTGGACAGACAAAGGCATTGCTAATGATCAGGCTGGGAGGGTGAACAGTTGTTAATGGGGACTGTTAGTGACTAACAACAGTGGATATGTAATGGCAGGCTATGTGATAACAAGGCCTGGTGTGTGGGGTAGGGGGCTGAGACATGGGAGAGTTTAGGCCCTAAAATTACTGAACTCAATATTGAGTCCGAAGGGCTGTAGGGTCCCCAAGCGGAAAATGAGATGTTGTTCCTCCAGCGTGCGTTAGGCTTTGCTGGAACACTGCAGCAAGTCAGAGACAGATGTTGGCCAGGGAGCAGGGCAGTGCGCATTAAAGTGGCAGGCAACAGGTAGATCACGGTCTTTTTGCAAGCAGAACATAGATGTTCTGCGAAGCAGTCACCAGTTCAACGCTTCATTTCCCCAATGTAGAGGAGACCACATTGTGGATAAATTATAGATTTAGATTAATAATAGATATAAATTGAAGGAGGGGAATGTACAATGAGATCTGAGTTTGTTGTACACCAGTTGCTGAAAATAAGTATGCAGGTGCAGCAGGCAGTAACTAAGGCAAATGGTATGTTGGCCTTCATAGCGTGACAATGTGACAATACATACCTTTGCAGGGGATTTGTTGTGTCCTGTTTCTCTTTAAGGGATTGTAAAACCTGGTGCCAAGGTGTCTGCTCCATGGAAAGCAGAGTAAACAGCTTTGGGTTAGAGATGTCAAGGAAAGGGAAGGAAGGAGTCAGAGGCAGAATAGGTGAAGGTGAGAGCAGGGTGAAAATTGGAAGCGAAATTGATAAACACTTCCAATTCTAGACGAGAGGGAGAAGCAGTACCAATTATGTTCACACTACCCATGTCCCTCATGACTTTATAAACCTCTCAAAGGTCACCCCTCAGCCTCTGATGCTCCAAGGAACAAAGCCCCATATTATTCAGCCTCTCCCTTTAACTCAAACCCTGCAGCTCCAGCATCATCGCTATAAATCTCTTCTACACCCTCTCAAGTTTAACAATATCCTTCCTACAGAAGGGTAACCAGAACAGTGTGCAGAATGCAAAATGGCCTCACCAATTTCCTGTACAGCCACAACACGACATCCCAACTCCTGTACTCAATGTTCTGACCAATGAAGGCAAGTGTGCCAAATGTCGTCTTCATCAACCTGTCATTCGGCGACACCACTTTCAAGGACTAAGCACTTGCACCCCTAGGTCTCCTTGTTTGGTAACACTCCCGAGCCCTACCATTAAACAAGAAAAATTAAATGGTGGATGGGAGGGGATTATGGCTGTGGGAGTTGCTCTTAGTTCTGACGTTTTTCCCAGTGGTCAGCTGAATTTCCTCTCAGCCTTGGGCAGTAATTGCTGTTTTTACAAGTTTTGCATTGTTTTTGGAACATTTGAAAAAACAAAATTCCCTTAACACAACCTACCCTCTTTAATTACTGTATCTGCTTTCAAATACCTCAGGCCTGCTACATGCCCAGGCACAGAAGATAAAGAGAGGGCAAAGGACTGTCGAGGAGGCTCCATCACTCAGACACTGCCAGCACCAGCTTAGTGCAGCATGCACTTCAGGCTAGCCCTGGAGACAGAATATGAACATGCTAAATCACCAAACAACGCTGTCTTCCAGCACAAAACAAAAACGAGGTAATATACAAGTTCTGCTACAAAGAACTCTGGTAATGCTGCTGACTGGGTGAGGGAGGGGAACACAGAACAACCCTGATGTTACCAGGAAGCCTCCTGTCACTGTCAAGGACTTGTAGTTTTGCTTCAAGTTGGCAGAGGATACTGGAATAGAGCTTCCTCTCTCCAGTCTCTGCATCACTTCACATTTGTATAGCAAACTCAGAGGCTTCAATTGAATTCCTCACACCCTTGTGCACAGGAAATCAATTCCTCAGTTCTCTCCTTGACAATGCAATAAACACTGCCTGCAAAACAGAGGAACACAATTAATCAAGGAATCAAATCACTTGCAGAAATACTTTACAAAGACTTTTCCACAAAATCAGCTTGTCTGCAAATCAAATGACTGGGCCTTGAAATAAATGGCTGTGTCAGGCTGAACACACTTTTTGGCGAGTGACAAGCAAATGCAACCTCTAACCACATGCCCAACGCATGGAATTTATGCATTAAATCAGCTTGAACAGCCATATGCGAGCACAGGTGAGCAACGTTTCTCAGCATGGGACATCATGTGAACCATGCCAGAAGCACCATTTGCTCCAGAGGGCCTCTGACTTCAACACTCGCACTAACTTCAGTAATACAGTCAGGCCAAATTTCTTGGCTCCATGTGCTAGCTTACCATGTGGTGCCAATCATTATCACAATACTCAGACTACACAAATGGGAGTGGTGTATCTTGGATAAGAATTCACTAACACTTGACAGAAAAAAATGTAATTTCCTACAGACCAAAAACAAACATCCCTTTATCAACTTTAGTATTATTTTAACCAATCTGCCTCCTAAACAATTTCAAAGACCTTCATAGCCAAAAAGAAACCTGCATATCAGAACAATTTTGTTATGTGCACTAATAAAAACCGAAAGAACTGCGGATGCTGTAAATCAGGTACAACAAAGTTGCTGGAAAAGCTCAACAGGTCTGGCACCATCCCTTCCAAAGGTCACCAGATCTGAAACGTTAACTATTTTTTCCTTCACTGATGCTGCCAGACCAGCTGAGCTTTTCCAGCAACTTTGTTATTATGCGCACTTTTGGGTTAAGAACCTCAGAACACAAGTCTTCACTCTCCATCATTATTTCTACCTGCACATTAGCTCAATAATGAGCACTAAATTCAGGGGGGTGCAGTCAACTAAAGAACATCCTTCACTGAATTATGCTTTGCTGGTTATATCTCAATTGCTCATACGTTATCTATAGCCACTTCAAGGCAGAATAAACGTTTCACCAAACTGACGCTTCGAATAAAAATGGCATTTTAAGAAAGGCTAAGGTGTGTGAACCAAAGAAACAGTATTTTGTAGATATACATTTTACAAGAACTGTTCGCCCTTTCTCCCCTAAAAGTTAGAAACCAATTAAGTCATCAAGAGTGAATAACAGCTGCACTTCAAAAATGACCAAGAGAACAAATCATTACAGGACTGGGGAGTCATTGCTGACAATCCATGCAGTCACCCTTGAAGAGTACACAATGATGTCAAGTTGTAATTATTGAGCATCTTTAATGTGATAAATCAAACATCCCACAGAACCTGAGAAGATATTTTCAAAAATCTGACACTAAGACAAAGATTGAAAGACAAAAGCAGGTAACCAAAGCTGAGTCAAAAGGACCTAAAGTAGAAAACTGAGGTAGACAGTTGGAAAGCATTAACAAAAATCCCAGAGCTTATGGCCTAGAAAATTTAAAGTCACTACTATAAAGGAAATTGACAACATCCAGGATATAGCCTCATTTTCCACTTGGGAACTCTACCACCTTCTCAACTCAATAATAGAGTTCAACAATTTTAGAGCTTGAGGCACCTTCTCCCAACTCCCAACCTCCCACACCAGTCAACGTTATCACAGTCTGTTATTACACACACCCCATTGTTAGCCACTAATAGTTCCCATTAGTAGCTATTAATTCTCCTGGGCACTGACTTATCCACTCCTCTGGCTATCCAACTGTTCTTCTCTCTCTTTGGTCTCTATCTCTATTTATCCTTTACTCCTTAATCCCTCCCTACCCATCCTATCTTCTGTGTAAAAGCCAACTTTTTTCCTAGCTAACATCAGTTCTGAAGTGTGATTGGATCTGAAACGTTAAGTCTGATTTCTCCCGCTACACATGCTGTCAGACCTGCTGAGCTTCTCCAGCAATTTCTGTTTTTGTCCAAGATAAAGTAGTCTGCTTAATTGGCAATTTATCCATCACCTTAAAAATATTAATTTCCTCCCCCATTGATGTCCAGCAGCAGATGTGTGCATCATATCAAGTCACCGGGTCCTTTCACAGAACCTTCTAAAAGATGCAACCTCCAGAAGGACAAGGGCAGTGGATGAGAACACCTACAAGTCTCCCTCCAAGACACACCATCTGACTTAGAACAATGTCATTAAATGTCATTAGGTCAAATTCCTTGAACTTCCTCCTCAACAGGGCTATGGGTGCGTCTACGCTGTAACGACTAGAGCAATTCAAGAAGCCAGCTGACCAGCTCTTTGAAGGGCAATACATGCTGACCCAGTCAGCAACACACTTAACCTATGAAAAGAATAAAGAAAAAATGGCAAAGAGGAAAATATTTGACAAGTTCAGGTCAGGATCAAATAGAATGTGGATAGTCCACTACAGCCTCAGAAATAGGCCCAGGAGAATGGATCCAGTCACTAGGGAAGAGTGTTTGTGGACTGACCAAAGACAATGACATAATTCTTCCCAAGATTCCTTACAAAGCAAAAATATCCCTTTCATAACCCCAGAACATTACAAAGCCCTGTATAGAAAATCAACTCTTGAAATGTAGTTAGTTGTAAATGAAGGAATTGTAGCAATTTTGGTACAGCAAATACCTACACATTGCAATAGAGCAAAAACCAGATAACCTGTGTTAGTGATGTCAATTGAGGAATAAATGTTGACCAAGCACTGGAGAGAACTTCTTTGTTCTTCGTGGCAATGTGCAGACAGCACCTCAGTTAAGCATTTCATCCAGAGATCACCTTCTTGGTGTCAACTTTGATTTTTACACAAGTCCTTGAAGTGGATATTCAACACACAACATCTGACTCAGTAGCACAACTGCTACCTAGTGAACTGCCCAACCACAAACTTTTCCAACACATGAAGTCACGGCACATACAAGTTGAACCACAACAATACGTGATAGACTTAATGAGGCAGCTTGTCTTTTCCGATTCACTGAATTCATGAGTCTTTTTCACCAGTCTGAGTACTAAACACGAACAAAAGCAAAGTTGCTGGAAAAGCTCAGCAGGTCCGGCAGCATCAGTGAAGGAAAAAACAGAGTTAATGTTTCAGGTCTGGCGACTCTTCCTCAGTTCTGAGGAACAGTTACCAGACCTGAAACATTAACTCTGTTTTTTCTTTCACAGATGCTGCCAGACCTGCTGAGCTTTTCCAGCAACTTTGCTTTTGTTCCTGATTTACAGCATCCGCAGTTCTTTCGGTTTTTATTGAGTACTTAACAGTCCTTCAACTTCTAAAATTATACACAACTTCTGACACAAATGTGCCTGAATTCATTCGCTGCAGATACAGAATACTGACCATTCTGAAACCTAAGGCACTAAATCTTCTTTTAAATAATTCAAATTCCAAGTAATGGACCACATTGATGTCATCACATTAGTTGGAGCACTGATGATTCACCATGACACGTTATCAGGCAAATGATATTTAGACATTCTTGTGCTACAGTAGGTGCCAGACCCTAAGGTAAGTGTGGGATTAAAAATTTCAAATATCTATTCAGCTTTTCATGTGGGATTTTTGATATTTTGGGAAAGTGAAGTACTAAAATTACCATTACTCACCAATCCAAATATAGATTTTATTTGACAAATTTCAACCCCAATAAAAAGATGGGATATCAATTTCAAACTAATTTCTTTATCACTACTGGGCTTCATTATTAAAAATTACATAAAGATACCAGAAATGAGAAGAACGATGATTAGTTTTGGGTCCACATGATCAAAGGCACACTAATACACATTATTATCTGAAAGTTGAGGCAAAAGGAATTTGAGATTGACAACAGGTCACATCATACTTTAAAAAGGAGATTAGATCAAATGATGTCAACAAACGACTGGCTACAGATATACAGTAGAGGCGCTGGTATTGGACTGGAGTGGACAAGGTCAAGAATCACAATGCCAGGTTATAGTTCAACAGGTTTGTTTGAAAACACAAGCTTTAGGAGCCTCACTACTCCTTCAGGTGTTAGTAACTGAGGTGCCATCAGACACAGAATTTATAAGCAAAAGATCAAAGGGTCATAGGTTTGTTCAATACATTCACATCAGTTCTAAGAAGGCTGTTAACTCTTTAGTCAGTTAAAAAAAGAGTTGCAGGTTTCGATTGATTAGCACAAAAACCCCAGAATTTCTTTCAAGTCACTGCCCTGAGATAACTAAAAGATTTTATTAGTATACTAGAGATAACATCGCAAGTCAGACAATACATTTTAGGTGTGAGGCCTTGTTTAAAATCTGTGTTTTAACTTGGGGTAGGAATTTATAAAATGCCTCATTGACTGTCTGTATCTGCAATTACAAATTCACTCCATAGATTTGTGCGCACGCGCGCGGGTGTATGTAGTGTGGTGGGGTCACCTGTAATGCAACATGAACCCAAGATCCCGGTTGAGGTCGCCCTCATGGGTACCAGACTTGGCTACCAGCCTCTGCTCGTCCACTGTGTTGTTATGTATCCCGAAGTATGCCTTGGAAGATGTCCCTGACCGCTGAAGTGTTCCCCCACTAGGAGGGAGCATCTCTGTCTGGTGATTGTTGTGCAGTGTCCATTCATCCATTGTCATAGCGTCTGCATGGTTTCTCAGAAATACCATGCCTCGGGGCATCCTTGCCCGCAGCATATGATACACACAACGTTGGCAGACTCACATGAGTACCTGCTGTGCACACGGTGGGTGGCGTTCCCACGTGTGATGGTAGCATCCATGTCAATGATCTGACATATCTTGCAGAGGTTGCCACAGCAGGGTTGTATGGTGTTGTGGCCGAAGTTGCCCCGAAGGCTGGGTAGATTGCTGCGAACAATAGTCTGTTTAAGGTTTGGCAGTTGTTTGAATGCATGAAGGGGAGGCATTGGGAACATCTTAGAGAGATACTTGTAATCGATGAGTTGAAGGCTGTGAAGAACGTGGCATAGCTTCTCTGCTCCTGGGATGCACTGGACGATGGAGGGAACCCAATTGTTGTACCCCATGTCGGTCTTCTGAAAAAGGTCACTATAGTTTTTTGCTATGACACATCAGAACGTGCAATCTATGAGTTGAGCACTGTATCCCGTTCTTATGAGGGCGTCCTTCAATACCTTCAAGTGCCCATTATGTTCCTCCTCATCTGAGCAGATCCTGTGTATGCATAGGGCTTGTCCATAGGGGATGGCTGTTTTAATACGTTTAGGGTGGAAGCTAGAGAAGTGAAGCACTGAGGTTATCCGTGGGCTTGCGGGAGAGTGAGGTATTGAGGTGTCCATTCTTGATGGAGATGCATGTGTGCAAGAATGAGACTGATTCTGAAGAGTAGTCCATGTTAAATCTGATGTTGGGTTGAAACTTGTTGATATCAATATGAAGTTGTTTCAGGCAATTCCTCGCCGTGAGTCCAAAGGAAGATGATGTCATCGATGTTTCTGGTGTATAACATTAGTCCTGTACAGCAAAGAAGTCTTGTTGAAACTTATGCTTGAAAACATTGCCATATTGGGGTGCAAATCTGGTCCCCATAGCAGTTCCATGAGTTTGGATGAAAAACTGGTTGTTGAAGGTGAAGACATTGTGGTCGAAGATGAAGTGGATGAGTTGTAGGATGGCATCTGGAAATTGGCAGTTGCTGGCATTGATTACTGATGCTGTTGCAGCAATGCTGTCATTGTGGAGGGTGCTGGTGTAGAGTGCATTGTACATGTCCATTGTGACGAGGAATGTTCCCGGTTGGACTGGTCCATGGGGGCTGAGTCTCAAGAAATCTGTAGTGTGGCAACAAGAATGTACAATGGGTTTCAAGATGCCCTGGACACAGCCAGAGAGGTTCTCACACAGGGTCCCATAGCCTGATATGATGGGACATGCAGGTGTGTTGGTTTTGAGTATCTTCGGAAGGCAGAAGTCCCCTATATGGGAAGTACATGGGATGAGTGTGCTTAGGGAACTCTGAAGGAGTTGATCAAAAGTCTTAATCAGAACGTTACCCAGTGGGAGAACACTTCAGCGGTCAAGGACATTTTGCCTCGGATTTTCAGGATACACAACAGAGTCGCCAAGCAGAGGCTGATAGCTGAGCTCGGTACCCATGAGGACGCCCTTAGTCGGGATCTTGGGTTCATGTCGCACTACAGGTGACTCTCTCCCCCTCCTCACCACCACCCCCCCAACCTCCCTGTCTCTCCACCCCCTTCCTCTCCGCATCCCGCCTCCCCCCCCCACCCCACACATACACTCACTCTTTCCCCACACCCCACACCCCATGCCCCCCGCCCCCACACACTATGGGGTTAATGTACATTTGCAAATACATTCCGTTTTGTTCAAAAAACACACAATTTGTAGACAGTCAATGTGGCATTTTACAAATTCTTACTTTGGAAATAACACCAGTCTGACCCCAAGTTAAAACACAGACAGATTCTAAACATTCTTACCATTACAGAAACTTGGGCAACTCAGGGGCAGGAATGGTTTTTGGAAGTTCTAGGATTTAGATGCTTTAAAAGAAATAGAGATGGTGGTCATAAGAAGCGGGGGAGTGGCATTGCTAGTTAGGGCTAGTATAGCAGCTACTGAAAGGCAGTTCGAGAATGATAGCTCTACATAGTCAGTTTGGGTTGAGGTCAGGAACAAGAAAGGAGCAGTCACTTTGTTGGGTTTTTTTTTAAACACACGCCCTAATAGTTGCAGAGAAGTGGAGGAGCGGATTGGGAGGCAGATACTGGAAAGGTGCAGAAGTCACAGGGTTGTAGTCATGAGTGACTTCAACTTTCCAAATATTGATTGGAAACCTTTTAGTTGTAATAGTTTAGATGGAGCTTATTTTGTCCAATGCATTCAGGAAGGATTCCTGACAGTACGTAGATAAACCTACACGAGGAGAGGCCACTTTGGATTTGGTGCTTGGCAACGAACCGGGCCAAGTGTTAGACCTGTTGGTAGGACAGCATTCTGGTGGTAGCGATCATAACTCCACTACTTTTACAATAGTCATAGAAAAGGATAGGTACTTACAGCAGGGTAAGGTTTATAATTGGGAGAAGGGTAATTACAATTCTGTTCAGCAAGAACTGGGTAACATAAAATGGGAACAGATGCTGTCAGGGAAGAGCACTATTGAAACGTGGAGATTGTTTAAGGAATACATACTGTGTGCGCTCGATAAGTTTGTCCCTAGCAGGCAGGGAAGATGCGGTTGAGCGAGGGAGCCTTGGTTCTCAAGAGAGGTCGAACGACTGTTTAAGAGGAAGAAGGATGCTTGTATAAGGTTTAGGAAACAAGGAATGAAAAATGCTCTAGAGGGATACAAGTTAGCCTGGAAGGAGCTGGAGAAAAGGGCTTAGGAGAGCTAAAAGGGGGCAGATAGGATCAAGGGAAACTCCAAGGCTTTTTACACATTCGTGAGGAATAAGAGGAAGGCCAGAGAAAGGGTAGGGCCGATCAAGGATTATAAAGGGAATGTGTGCATGGAGCCTAAAGAGATAGGAGAGGTCCTTAATGAATACTTTTCTTCGGTATTCACAACTCAGAGGGACCTAGTTGTAGGGGAGGACAGTGTGAAACAGGCTGGTAGGCTAGAAGAGGTCAATGTTAGCAGGAAAGACGTACTAGAAATTTTGAGGAACTTGAAGACAGACCTGATGGGATTTATGCAAGGATTCTATGGGAAGCGAGGGAAGAGATCGCAGGACCTTTGGCAATGATCTTTTCATCCTCACTGTCCACGGGTATAGTGCCGGAAGATTGGAAAGAGGCAAAGGTCATTCCCTTGTTCAAAAAAGGGAATAGGGATAGCCCCAGAAATTACAGGCCAGTTAAGTCTTAATTCAGTCGTGGGCAAATTACTGGAAAGGGGTCAGAGATAGGATTTATGATCACTTGGATAGGCAGAGTTTGATTTGTGATAGTCAGCATGGATTTGAGGGGGGTAGATCATGCCTCACAAACCTTATTGAATTCTTTGAAGAGGTGACCAAACACATGGATGAAGGTAGCGCAGTGGATGTGGTATACATGGATTTAAGTAAGGCATTTGATAAGAATCCCCATGGTAAGCTCATGCAGAAGGCAAGGAGGGATGGGATAGGGGGAAATGTGACGGTATGGATTCAGAATTGGCTGACCCTTCAAAGAAAAAGGGTGGTAGTGGATGGAAAATATTCAACGTGGTGCTCAGTTACGAGTGGTGGGCAACGAGGATCTGTTCTAGGTCCTCTTCTACTTGTGATTTTTGTCAATGATTTGGATGAAGGAGTGGAAGGGTGGATTAGCAAGTTCACAGACGATACTAAGGTAGGCCGAGTTGTGGATAGTGAGGAGGGCTGTTCCAGGTTACAAAGAGACATTGATAGGATGCAGAGCTGGGCTGAGAAGTGGCAGATGGAGTTTAACCCTGAAAAGTGTGAGGTGATTCATTTTGGAAGGACAAATTTGAAAGCAGAATACAGGGTTAACGGAAAGATTCTTGGCAGTGTGGGGGAGCAGAGGGATCTTGGGGTTCATGTTCACAGCTCCCTGAAAGCTGCCACCCAGGTGGATAGAGTTGTTAAGAGGGTGTATGGTGTGTTAGCTTTTTATTAATAGAGGGATTGAGTTCAAGGGCCGTGAAGTTATGCTCCAACTATACAAAAGGCTGGTTCGGCCACATCTGGAGTATTGTGTCCAGTTCTGGTCGCCTCATTACAGGAAAGATGTGGAAGCATTGGAAAAGGTGCAGAGGAGATTTACCAGGACGTTGCCTGGAATGGAGGAAAGGTTGAGCGAGCGCGCACGCGCGCTAGGGCTTTCCTCTTTAGAACGATGAAGGTTGAGAGGTGATTTGATAGAGGTGTACAAAATGATCAGAGGTATAGACAGAGTGGACAGCCAGAGGCTTTTTCCTAGGGTAGAGGTAGCTATTGTGAGGGGGCATAGTTTTAAAGTGAGTGGAGGTAGATATAGGGGTGACATCAGAGGTACGTTCTTTACTCAGAGTGGTAGGGGCGTGGAATGCATTGCCGGAGACGGTACTGAAGTCGGCCTCATTAGGGGCATTTAAGTGGCTATTAGGCAGGCATATGGATGATAGTACAAGGTAGGGGTGGAGGTTAGATCAACTTTAGGTTTAGGGTAAGAGTTCGGCACAACATTGTGGGCCGAAGGGCCTGTACTGCACTGTACTGTTCTATGTTCTAAACAAGACCTCACACCTAAAATGCGTTGTCTGACCTGAGATGTCACGTCTGGTATATTGTTAAGACTTAGCTTTGGCAGTGAGCTGCAAGGAATGCTGGGATTTGCGCATTAATCAATGAAAACTTGCATCTCCTTTCTAAGGGACTAAAGATTTAACAGCCATCTTAGGTTTGTTCAATACATTCACATTTCTATGACACTTTGATCTTTTACTTATAAAATTCTGGTTCTGATGCCACCACTCTCACTAACACCTGAAGGAGGAGAGGGGCTCAAAGCTTGTGGCTTCAAATAAACCTGCTGGACAATGACCTGGTGTTGTGTGATTCTTGAACTTGGCTACAGATAGCAATTGTAGATCATACTACAAATAATTTGAAAAACTTGTTTGTGCAATCCCTATTTCAAATTAATGTTACAAAGCTGTAGCAAAATTATAATTTAGCTTTCACATTTACGTGTTTGCACTTTAAGATGCTACTAACCAATTTACACACCAACTATAAATTAATAAGCAGTTTTGAATATTCCCTGTCACAAGTATGTCGTCAACTAAGAAAAAGAAATTGCAAGATTAGTAGCAAAGTACCTTATTCAAAGTTTGAGAAGATTTGTAGCTCAGCTTGTGGATGAGGCTGTAGACTTGCTCACCAAACTGGTGTGTCTGATTGCAGATATTTTGTCACCCTGCTAGGTAACATCAATGCACGTCTGGTGAAACGTTGGTGCTCTGTCCCACTACCGGACCCGATATACAAACCACTGAAAAAAACAGAACCTGAAGTGATGCCAGCCACCCCAGCAAACAGAGGCATATAAATAACAAGCAGGACAGAACATCAACGCTTCAGAGGCACGCTGGTGATGTTACCTAGCAGAGTGAAGAAATGTCTGCAATCAAACACACCACCTTGGCGAGCAAGTCTACAACTACCTTATTCGCACATGGCTTGATCCTTCAATGGAGTGAATTTAAACCTAATTGTAGCTCAAAATCTCAGTTTCCTGGCTCTTATTTGCTGACAGTCCTTTAGACTTAGATTAGCTATCACTGGACCGTTAATCCAGAGACCCAGATAATTTTCTGGGGACCTGGGTTCGAATCCCACTATGGCAGATGGTGGCATTTGAATTCAATAAAATATCTGGAATTAAGAATCTAATGATGACCGTGAATCCATTGTCGATTGTCGGAAAAACCCATCTGGTTCACTAATGCCCTGTAGGGAAGGAAACTGTCATCCTTACCTGGTCTGGTCTACATGTGACTCCAGACCCACAGCAATGTTGGTTGACTCTTAACTGTCCTCTAGGGATTTAATGCCGTAGGGATGGCATTAAATGCTGCCTAGCCAGCGACGCCCTTATCCCGTTATTGAAGAAAAAAGCTTCGTAAAGCCTATTATGAATGAAATTTTATACATCATTCACAATTCAGCATCAAGACATTCTTAACAGGCATCTAGCATGTACAACTTACTAAAACATTACAACAGCTTATGTTTCTATAGCAACTTAATGCAGCAAACATCCTTTTTTGGAAGTGTTGTCAAGCAAAATTTACACTCGGCTACAAGAAGAAATATGAGGGTAGATTACCAAAAGCTTGATCAAACAGTTGGAGTTTAGGAGTAGTTTGAAAGGGAAAGATGGAGAAGTAAAAAAAGGTTGAAGGAAGGGAATTTCAGAGCTTAGCACTGAGACAGATGAAGGCAGTATCACCAATATGGAAGCGATTAAAATCACGGATATACAAAAAGCCAGGATTAGAAGAAAACCAGAATCTTAGACTTGTACTACAGGAGGTGGTGACAGTGATAGGGATGGGTGAAGAAGACAGACATGAAGGAATTTGAAAATGAGCATCAGAATGTTGAAACTGAGGTGTTGTCAGACAGCCAGCCAGCCCAATGTAGACCAGAAAGGACAGGAATGAGTGTGAGGTGAACTTGGCATAAGTTTGAATAACAAGGAGATGACGACATTTTGATGAACTCACGAGTTGAAACTGGGATGCTGACGAGGAAAGCATTAAAATAGTGAATGACTAGAAGTAACAAAGGTAGGGATGCAGGCTTCAGCAGATAAGCTGCAGTGCAGACAAAGTCGGCAACACTACAGAGGCTGAAGTAGGCAGTTTTGCTGATAGAAGCCAGTACATGGTTAGAAGCACACTATTTACAGTAAAATGATCTTTGTTATTTCACTGCATGTGAACATACTGAGAGCTACTTTGAGCCAGGATGTGCAGGCCATAGAGGGGGTCAAAACGATGTTTACAAAAATGATCCTGGAAATGAAGGGGGTGTCATGAGGAGCGATTGAAGACTCTGGGCCTGTACTCATGAGGTTTAGAAGGATGAGGGGGAATCTCTCAGAAAATTAGAATACTGACAGACCTGGGTACAGTAGACATAGAGATGATGTTTAGAACGGACAAGAGGATGAATTTCTTCAGCCTAAGGGTGTCGAATCTGTGGAACTCTGTCACAAAATGCTGCAGAGGCCAAGTCATTGAGTGTATTTAAGACAAAGATAAATGGGTTCTTGATAAACAAGGGTGGCAAAGGTTAAGAGGAGAAGGCAGGAGAATGAATTGGAGAATCACATCAGCCACGATCAAATAGCAGAGCAGACTTGATGGGCCAAATGACCTATTACTGCTCCTACATCCTATGGGCTTGCAGTCTTGTGATCATTAGTCGGGCCTGCATTTGATGCCTGACCCTACATCCCCTCAAAAGATGGTGGTTCAACAGTGTTTATTAAAGCAATAAAGAAAAAGATGATTCACTAGAATAACAGGTGACATTAATGAAGCATAAGCTTCTGGAAGTGGGGGGAGGGGGTGGGCTTGACAGGGTAGACGTAGAGAGGTTGTTTCCCCTTGGAGGACAGTCTAGGACCAGAGGCCATAATCTCAGAGTAATGGGGCACCCTTTTAAGACAGAGATGAGGAGGAATTTCTTCTCTCAGGGTAATGAATTTGTGTAATTCTGTTTTGTAGCTGCTCTTTGCCTAGCAATGATGTGCGGCTAATTAATTATTACATGCCACTTACCAACCAAGACCTAACCAGCACCTGACAGCTCAATCAGCAATGCTGTTGCCAAGTTATGCTCAATGTTTGACACTGAAATCCCCCATTAAGAGTACATTCTGCACCCTTGCCACCTTCAATGCTTATTCCAAGGGACTTTTTCAACATGGAGGAGAGCAGTCATCAGCTAAGGAAGGAGGGTGTGGAGTAATCAGGTTTCCTTGTCCATGTTTGACCTGAGACTTCATGTGACTGGAGTGAATGTTGAGGGCTCCCAGAGTAACTCCCGCCTGACAGTAGACACCACGGATAATAGCATAAAATTATTAAAGCATACTGACAGGCAAAACTAAGGCAGATGGAGCTCAATGGAAACAAGTGAGGGGTTATCCATTTTGGACCAAAAAAAGGAACTATCGGGGATCTTCGACATGGAATGAAATGAATACAGTGGGCGTCCAATAAGACTTGGGGATTCATGTGCATGGATCCTTAAAAAATCATGAACAAGTGCAGAAAATTATCAAGATGGCCATTTTATCTCAACAACTAGAGTTATAAGGGCATACAAGTTATGTTTCAGCTAAATAAAACCCTGGTTAGACCCAACTTGGAGTACACCGAGTAGACCTGGGCACCACACTCTGGGGCCTCTGAGGATATTTTGCAAATATGATACAAGGACTTCAGGGGTTAAGCTCGAAGGACAGATTATACAAATTAGACCTGTTTCCTCTGGAATTTAGAAGGTTGAAGGGTGAACCAATCAAAGCCTGCAAAGATGGGAACAGGAGAAAACGAGGCACAAAGATAAACTTCTTCAAATCGTTGTAGATTTCTAAAAGCAAGGGGGCAGAGACTGAGAATTAGACCTGGACCATCCAGGAGCCATGTTAGGAAGCACTTTGGACACAAGGTCGATAGAGGTTTGGAATGCTCTTCCATAAGCGGCAGTTGTTGCTAGATCAGTTGTTAGTTTTAAATCAGATAGAGAACTTTCTTTGTTAAACAAAGGTATTTACAGATATGGGCCAAAGGCAGGTATATGGAGTTAAGCCACTGTTAAGCGGATCTCATTGAATGGGAGAACAGGCTTGAGGGGCTGAATGGCTTGGTCCTGAATACTCCTGTTCCTATGTTTCCATGACTGTAAACCACCAGTCCTGCTGGTGTGACAGGACATATCCAGGAATGGGGATGGAGATGGTGGTGTGTGGGATATTGTTGGAAGGTAAAATTCGTGAATATGGTTATGTCAGGCTGTTGTTTGCAAGCCTGCTCTCCCTAGTTAGCAAAGAGGACTTTGCAGGGTCGACAGGGTTGCTTTTGTCATTGTCAAAACATTAACAACAAACTTAAATTAATTTCAATGATTGTACTAAATTGCAAGTCTGCAGGCTTGTTTACTTCACACAAACTTTAAAATGCTTTGCTCTCATGTTTCTATTTTGTTGTAACTTTTACTCAATTTCAGTGCCCCTCCAGCCATTAGCCATCCTGCCTTAGAACTATATCACTGCTTCTTCAGTTACTATACCAAAATTCTATAACCATGCCTAGTAGTATTAGGAGTGCACACCACCCAGACTGCAGCAGCTCACCATCACCTTCTCAAATGATAAGAAGTGGCAACAAAGGCTAGCTTTGACTGTGACACCCACACACTATGTAAAATTAAATTAAAAATTACTGTTTAGTTAACATTTGTTATGTTTGACAGATTGCATAATAAATAAATATTATGTTGTTATTCTTGGTATTGATCTTGGCACATTCAACAACTTGGTAAGAGAGTTGAATTAAGATGAAGTGAACCTCAAACCAAACATCAAACTGGGAAAACAAAGATATACAAAGTCAACATCTCATTGTGTCATGGTTTCTATTACAACAGGTTTAAGGACCAAGATGTAATGTGGAGGTGCTAGTCTTGGACTGGGGTGAACCATGTCAGAAGTCACATGACACCAGGTTGTGGTCAGCAGGTTTATTGGAAATCACAAGCTTTCAGAGCACAGCCCCTTCATCAGGTGAAGTGACTCACCTGACAAAGGGGCTATGCTCCGAAAGCTTGCGATTTCAAATAAACCTGCTGACCACAACCTGGTATTGTGTGACTTCTGACAAGGACCAAGATAAACCTGAAGTTAACCACAAAAAGAAATGGGTTTTGCAGCTCATTGCTTAGACACAGCTTCATAGAGGAGTTCAGTAGAGAATTTGAATGGAAATTTAAAGTGAAGCCCAAGGGTTAATTTCACACCACCAGCATCTCTGGGGTGAAGAAACCAATTGCTCATCGATTTAACCAAGATCAATATAGATGGGAATGAGCTGTACAACACATGCTATGCCACTGAGAGATCCAAGAAAGTCCAGGTTTCTTTAAATGGTTTAAGACCTAAGAATAACTCATCTTTAAAAGAGATAATGAAATTTCAATTATAATTCTCAGCACTTATTTCACAATCTCTAGCAAATCAAATTTAAGGTTCAACGTACGAAGTGTGATTTCCTGAACAATGAACTATCAGACATACTGAAATATCCAATTACTTGCTGAGTCAAAACGTCATTTCCATTTTAATCAGGGTGGTCAGATTAATGAATTTAGGTTGGCAATTAAACCTAGGAAGTTTCAGCATATCTGGTAATTGTCCTTTTCATTTACTGATACTAATTTATTATCTATTACCAGTGATAGTGCTAGAATATAAACTACAGTGACTTGAGTTAAAGCTGCATGGAAAATTCAAGAAAACTAAAATAAAATTGTCTCCAGAGATCAAGTTTATAACTTGAAGTAACTGAACATTCTCCAGTATTTTTAATATTGGTGGTACATTTGTACATTTTGCATTCTGTAACATAAATCGTGCAGTGGAAAGGAACTGTATGTGGTAGACAATAGATTATTACATATTGACACATGGAGGAATTGGCTCAAATGGTAGAGGGCTTGTTTAGATGTAAGTAATGAGATCTATACCCACATTCCGAGGTGGCATAGATCACTGGCCAACCCTATCCACGCTCAGAGCGAGAGCAAACATGAATCTATACCTGAAATTTGTCACAACTAAAATCTCGAACTACTCCATTTTTAACAACTGCTTCTTTACAATATAACATCACAGAATCCCTAAAGTGCAGAAAGACGCTATTCGGCACATGACATCTGCTTCAACCCTCCAAAGAGCACCTCACCCGGACCCAGATAACCACCCTATCCCTGTAATCCTGCATTTTCCCTGGCTAATCCACCTAGCCTGCACATCGCTGTGCACCAAGGACAATTTAGCATAGCCAATCCATCTAACCTGCACATCTTTAGACGATGGGAGAAAAACCAGAGCACCCGCAGACATGGGCAAACATGCAAATCCCATACGCAGATGAGACACGCAAAGCTGGAATCGCGCCTGGGTTTCTGGTGCTATGAGGCAGCAATGTTAACCACTGAGCCATGCCACTTTAGAATGTGGGCATAGATCCCACAATTTGTTACATGCTAAGCGAGCACTCTACCATTTGAGCTAATTCCTCCATGTCAATATCTGATAATCATTGTCTTTCAGCATAGTACTTCCTTTTCACAGCACAATATATTTTTGTATCTATATTACAGAATGTCAAACATTCAAACCTACCATGAATGCTAAAAATATTAGAGAATATTCAGGTACTTCAAACAGTGAAGGGAACTGACAATGAAAGACTGAGGAAAATCAAGCAGGGATAGTATTAAGCTGGGAATGTCAAAGGTGTAAACAAACTAAGAAGAAAAACTGAGCAATTTTCAGTCCATGCTCCAGTTCCTACCACTAGGCCCCAACACCCTTCCCCAAAAACAAATTATGAACTATCAGGAATTTGTGGTAAATATGTAGTTACTTATTATAGGTGGCTTGTTCAGTACTGCAGAATTAACAGTACTGTATTAACCTACAGAGGTTGCAAAGAACATGGCTGCAAAGCAAATATTTCACTTTCTCCTCGGTATGATTTACCCACTTCTTGGCGCACCACAGCCCAGCAACACCAACTTAAGGGGATATGGTAGCACAGACAATGAACCAGCACTTTGTGTGTAGTGGAGAACCTGATGGAACCTGATATTGTTGTGAAAAGGTATAACGCATTTCAGCCAATAGCTCGACAAATTGATGACGATTGCAGGGGGCTGCCATGAAGACAGGAATGTAGATAAAGTGAAAAATCAGACACATGGAGATCCGGTGTAGTCTGTCCCAAAACCTGAAATAAGTGGCTAGGCTGAAAGTTGAAACAATTGCCCTGTTAAGCACTAATATTTGGCAGGAGGGGAGTGGTCAGTTCAATACATGGCAGCTCGGAAAAGATGGTAGTAGTACATCAACAAACCATCCGCACTTCAATAGAGATCCAAACATGCCAGTAATTTAACAGAAATGCCTGACTGAAGGGCTGAAGATCTGGTAGGGCCTTTCAGAAAGTACATGGATAAGCAGATTGCCAAGTATATGGGTCAGCATTTCAAAGGATACAAACCTTTAGGGAGGAGTCCAAAAAGGATATTTTTGATATTGTGAGGTCAAATTGCTGCTCACCTAGTCTTCCTTGTTGTACCAGCATGGACAGATATTTTGTTAACAGACAGGGAACAGACAGCACATAGAAATGGAGTAGATTCAAGTTGGCAGGTTGAGACCACAATTATACAGATCCAAAACACAGAAAAAGGCCCTTTATCCATCGTGGCCACACAAGTACAAAACAACCACCTGACTATTCTAATGGAGCATTTAGCTCATCATCTTGTATGCCTTAGACGTGCACAAGTGATACTATCTGTTTGTCAATATTATGAGTTCCTGCCCTTACCACCCTTACAGGCAGGAAGTTCCAGATTCTCACTATTCACTGGGTGAAAAAATTATTCCTCACATCCCCTCTAAACCTTCTGCCCCCTACCTTAAATCTATACCCCAAGTCATTGATCTCTCTATCAAGGGGAAAAGTTTCTTCCTGTCTACCCTATCTATGCCACTCATTATTTTGAGCATTTCAGTCATGTCCCCTCTCAATGTCCAAGGAAAGCAACCCCAGTCTATCCAATCTCTCTTCATAACTGAAACTCTTCAGCCCTGGCAACATCCTGGTCAACCACCTGTGCACCCTCTCTGATGTTACTGCATCCCTCCTATAATGTAAATTGGAGAATATTGACATCTGAGCTATTTACAATATAAGTTAATGACTCAGGCAGAAAGACAACAACTTGTATCTACATTAGCTGTTTATACAAAGCCAGCAGGAAGTGTTAATTGTGAGGTCAACAGAGACTGCAAAGGAATACAGACATGTTGCTCACTCAGTTAACAAGGTGGCAGATACAGTATAACATTGGGAAGTGTGAAATTATTTACTTTAGTCATGAAAGTAGGAAAGCAGATTATTTTTTAAAAAGTGCAAAACTTGTAAATATTGACGTACATAAATTTGGGTGTGCTCAAACAAGGAATGCTATTAGTAGGCAGATACAGCAAGAAATTATGAATGCAAATGGCATGTTGACCTTGAATGCAAGGGGCTTACAGCACAGGAAAGTGGTCTTGCTACAACTTCAAAATTAAGGGCTTTCTTTTAGAACAGAGATAAGGGGATTTTTTTTGTCTGAGGGGTGTGAAGCTTTGAAACACTCAGAAAGCAGTGGAGCAAGTGTGGTCAGTGAATATTTTTAGGGCAGAGAGAGATAGGCTCTTGAAAGCAGAGGAATCAAAGGTTATCGGAAGTAGATAGGAACTCATTTTTGTTGCTGCTGCACAGACCTCCAAAGTCAACATATTGCAGTAATCACCAGAGCCAGAAATCAATGCATCGGTATGCCGGTCAATGTGTGGAACGCCCAGAGAGCGCGAAGAACGAATGGGAACATGGAATTCATAACCAAAAGACCAGCTGCAATCTTATTCAATGGAGAAACAAGCATGTGGAGCTGAATGGTCTACATCTACACTTATTTTGTAGGTTCATAATTATACAGGGTTTTTTTTATGACAACACCTGGAATACTTTGTGCAGTCTTGTTTCTATAGTTAGGATCCTTTACTCATTCATGGGATGGGGGCATCACTGGCCAACCTGCATTTATTGCCCATCCCTAATTGCCCAGATGGCAGTTCAGACAAACACATTGCTGAGTCTCAAGTCACATGTAGGCCATACCAAGGAAGGATGACAGTTTCCTTCCCTAAAGAACATTAGTGAACCAGACAATTAACAAGGGATTCATGGTCATTAGATTTTTAATTCCAGATATTTGATGAATTCAAATTGCACCATCTGCCATGGTGAGATTTGAACCCGGGTCACTAGAACATTATCTGGGTCTCTGGATTAACAGTCCAGAGATAGTACCACTAGGTCATCACCTCCCAGATGGAGATACTTTCAGGGAAGACTGTACAGCGAATGTTCAATGAAGTGGCCCCTAGGAAGAGGGTTATGCTAGGATTAGAGGCTTAGTAAGTTAGGCCTATATTCTCTGAAATTCAGAAAGATGAGACATAATTCCATAAGATAAGGAGCAGAATTAGGCCATTTGGCCCATCACATCTGCTCCACCATTCGATCATCGCTGGTTTGTTTTTCATACACATTCTCCTGCCTTCTCCCGTAACTCTCGATTTCCTTACTAATCGTGGACCTATCTCTGTCCTATATATGCTCAAAGAAGGGCCTCCACAGCCTTCTGTGCCATGAGTTTCACACATTAACCACCTCTGGCTGAAGAAATTACTTCTCACCTCAAACCTAAATGGTCATCGCTTCACTGAGGCCGTGCCTCAGGTCACAGGCTTTTCTATTAGTGGAAACATCTTCTCTATGTCCACTCTACCCAGGTCTCTCAATATTTGGTAAGTTTCAATCAGATCCCATCCCAACTATCCTTCTAAGCTCCATCAAATACACACCCAGAGTCTTCAACACCTCCTCACTCATGATCTGCCCTTCATCGTCCGTTCATTCTTGTAATCCTCAACTGGACCCGCTCCAATGCCAGAATATCCTTCCTTAATATACAGGGCACAAAACTGCTCACAATGTTCCAAATGCTGTCTGACCAGAGCCTTAAACAGCCTCAGCAGTACATCTCTGCTCTTGTTTTCTAGTCCTCTTGAAATGAACTAGGACTCCCAAATCCCTTTGTACTTCAAATTTCTGAAGCCTTTCCCCACTTAGAAAATAGTCCATACCTCTGTTCTTCCTCGAGTGTGTAGCCTCACACTTGCACACGTTGTATTCCTTCTACCACTTCTAAGCACACTCTCCTAGCCTGTCCAAGTCTGTCTGCAGCCTCCCTGCTTCCTCAATACTAGCTGATCCTCCACCCATTTTTTGTCACCTGCAAACATAGCTGCAATGCCCTCAGTTCCTTTGTGCATATTATTAATGTATAATATGAATTGGAACAAAAATCTGAAAAGTTTGACAAGGTAAATACAGCAGTTATTTCTACTGGCTGGGGATTACAGAAAAAGGGGGAACAATTTCAGGATAGGAGGTGCATCACTTAGGACAAATCTTGAATAAAAACAAGAATTGCTAGAGAAACTCAGGTCTGGCAGTACTTGTAGAGAGAAAGCAGAATCAATATTTCATATCCAGTGATCTTTCTTCAGAAATTCTAGACCTGGCAGTCTCTGTTTTTGTTTCAGATTTCCAGAAACTGCAGTTCTTTATTTTTATTTTATATATAAACCTCAAGTTCCTGGTCCCAGATAGTTATGGATGCTCTGTAATAAATTACAGTAGACATCAGCCAATAAATTGAGGCTGCAAAGCCAAAAATAATTTCAAGGTGGTGAACTTGTAAGCCATCATAATGGGGCATGGTTTATTGTATAAGTTAATTGTGCAAAGTCACCTTTAAGCAAAAGGAGTTTTAAACCATTCAAATCACTGAACGCTTTGGCATGCAAACAAAGACAAAATTCATTGTTATTCACAAAAACAGAGATTGCTGGAAAACCTCAGGTCTGGCAGCACATGGAGAGAATTACATTAATATTTCAGGTCAAGTGACCCTTTCTCAGGACTGATGGTAACTAGGCAAATATCAGTTTACATGCAGATGGCAGCGAGGGGGCGGGCGACAAGGAGTAAACGATAGCTGAGGATAGAGCCGAGGTTTTGGGGTGGGGGGGGGGGGTGGAGACCTGGCTAGGAGGGTGAATAACTATTAAAGGCTAACAGTGGGCTGCGTGTAATGGCAGACTGTCAATAACAAGGCCTGGTGGGTGGGGGTTGGGGTAAGCACGTAGGAGAGCTCAAGCCCTAATCTTATTGAACTCTATACAGCCTAAAAGGCTGCATGGTTCCCAAGGAGAAAATATGAGTTCTTCCAACTTGTGCTGAGCTTCACTGCAACACTGCAGCAAGCCTGAGACAGAGTCGCAGAAATGTTGGCCAGGGAATGTGGTGGTTGAAGTGACAAGCAACTGGATGTTCAGGGTATTCTCTGCAGACAGAACGCAAGTCTTCTGCGAAGCGGGCATCCAGTCTACACTTCATTTCTGCAATGTACAGGAAGCCACATTGTGGGCAGCAAACACAGTAGTCCAGATTATGGGAACTGCAGGGCTGAGGAGGGTGCATAGCTATTGATGGGAGACTGTTAGAGGCTAACTGTGTGTGTGCGCGCTTGGGGGGGTGGGGGGAGGGGTTTGGGATAAGGATGTGGGAGAGTTCAAACCCTAAACTTCTTAAACTCTATCTTGAATGTGGAAGGCTGCAGGGTCCCCAAGTGGCAAATGAGTTCTTCCAGCTTGCTCTGAGCTTCACTGAAGCGCTGCAGCAAGCCTCAGACACAGATGTTGGCCGGGGAACGTGGTGTGTTGAAGTGGTAGGCAACTGGAAGCTCAGGATCCTTTCTTGCAGACAGAACACAAATGTTCTGCAAAACAGTCACCCAGCTTACACTTTACAATGCAGGAACAAAGCGTAAGCAGGGTGACCGTTTCACAGAACATTTGTATTCTGTCCGCAAGAAAGGATCCCGAGCTTCCAGTTGCCTACCACTTCAACACACCGCATTCCCCGGCCAACATCTGTGTCTCAGGCTTGCTTCAGCAAAGCTCAGAGCAAGCTGGAAGAACTCATTTTCCACTTGGGGACCCTGCAGCCTTCCACATTCAATATTGAGTTTAATAAGTTTAGGGTTTGAACTCTCCCACATCCTTATCCCAAACCCCACACACACACACACACACCAGATCTTATCACAGTCTACTACACACAACCCACTGTTAGCCTCTAACAGTCTCCCATTAATAGCTATTCACCCTCCTGGCCAGATCATTATCCACTCCTTTTATCGATGCAACTGTTCTTCCTTCCTTCTATTTCGGCTCCAACCCCACCTACCATCTACTCTATCACCAACCCACCACCGCCACCGCCCCCCCCCCCTCCCCATTCCTCCACCCTTTCTTCTGCACATAAACTGGCATTTGCCTAGCTACCACCATCAGTTCTGAGGGAGGGTCACTCGATCTGAAACATTAACTGATTTCTCTCACGTGCTGCCAGACCTGCTGAGCTTTTCCAGCAATCTCTATTTTTGTTTCTTATTTTCATCAGCTGCAATTCTTCTGATTTTCATTCTTAGTCACTTTCCCTACTGCAAAACTGGAACGATTCCACACTGCTTTCAGTAATACTACCATCCTCCACAACACATCTCCCTCTCCATCCACAAACTGGACATTTCATACTCAGGATTATTGGATTATTGTTCACACTTGCAGTATCCCAAAATTTAAATTATTAAACCACACAAACAAACACAGCAACACATTTCCACTCCTTGTGGCGATTTTTCCTCCAATCATCCATGTATTTCACTCACATGAACACAATCCCTAATAGCTTCTTGAGGCACACACCCAAGAATGGTTGAACTGCAGGCATTACATCTCCAGCATAATTTCAATGTAAGCAATAGTTTTTCTTCACAGCCATATCTTGATCGCATCTGTTTTAAACTTAACTGTACATGACCCACAGTAATAAGCTGTATTCTTTATGGAGACCACCAAGATGTCTTTTGCACACGTCAAGATGAACGGAGGTTATGAATCAATCTTGATCCATCCAAGTACTGTCAGGCCAACTTGATTTTTGGAATGATTTTACATTTGAAAATCACCACAAGCTCAAATTCTGTTCTGTTGCCCATGCAGCTTAGTATAATAGTGAATCTTGTCTTCTCATGCCTTGAGGTTTTCACGAGAACTGCTTTGGACCTTTCCCACTCTGTGGTTCGGTTGCTGGGAACGTTGGCAACATCAACAAAATCCACATGAATTTCCATGTGATATAATAAGCACTCATGGCTTTTGCTGCTACAAGATCACTGAAAGCCAGGAATTTTGGCATTGGGGTCTTTTCCCGGTCTTTGAGCAACACTGGTCTTCTGTCACACGCTAGGCATTTTAGGTTCATAAAACAGCTATACAAACTAGTCCTTGCTCTGAATCCGTATTCTTGTCCTGAAACAGGCAAACAACTTGTACATTGCAGATTTCAAAACAACACATGGATGGCATACCAGGTTTATTGTGAGAAAGTATTTTGGACTGCGACAAAAGATGACATTTTCACAATGTTTCCAGGCAAATCTTGGTGACAGGTTAATCACATTTTATTTACAGAACAAACTTCAACCAAAGATTGGACACAATTTGGCCTATGTTGGGAACATAGGTGAGGCTCCCTTCAATTTTGACATCAGTCAAACTGTGAACAAATTTGGAGGAAAAACAATGTTAGTCAATGCAACCAACCATGAAGACAGTAGATTCACCATTGTGCCATAGAGAGTCTTCAACAGGACAATGTCTAAGTCAATGGTGATATTCAAGAGAAATTCCATCCAAAAACAGAAATGCATAAAGGGTAGATGAAGGTGGCTTGAAAGTATGATTAAGCAGTTTTGAATTGCCAACCAGAAGGATCACGAAGAAGAAAAGCCTTTACATCGAAGACATGTTCAGATCACACCTTGCTGATGTTGAGTGATTCCCAGTGGTGTAACCAGCCATTCATCAAGGGAGGCAGCACACAGGCTCTGATATCAACAATAATGTAAGCAAGTTGTAAAGACCTTGCATGAAATCAGAACAAAAACCATTGCTAAAATCGTTCAAGAAATATGGGATATCCAAATGGACAGGTGGCACAGATTACTGACCATATCATTCCACAAATAATAATGACGTGACCTGTTGATGATCCGTATGATGATGCCCTATTCTACTTGAGTTAGATGTTCTTTTCTGAAAACTAGAAGATGGGCGATATTTAAAGATTTTAATGTACTTTTGGTGCATGTTCTGTTGAACAGTATTATTTTCTGAACGGTGAAAAAAACTGAACGAAATTATATAAGTTTGCATATTCATTTCTAGTTTTGACTAATTTAGTTTAAGCAACAATATCTGTCCCCATGGAAGTTTTATATAGTTATAAATAAAAATTCAATAATATTTTAGCTCATTTTGAAGGCTGGTTTGGCAGGACGTGTCTCTGACTGGGCAACACTGCCAAACCAAGATAATGGGATACAGTAGATTTCAACACCTCATTAGTATTGTAAAGGTTTATCTTCTACTCTGTCTCGGTGTTTTTCTCAGAAACCCTTGTTTTACACATGTACGTAAAACATAAGGCACAAATTACTGTATGTTTTAAATTCAGATTGGCATTTTTGATCTCTTGGGGAAAAATCAGAGTAAAAACAGGATTTGAAGCCCACGATCAGCTATGATGGTACTGAATGGCAGAGCCATGTGTCTACTCCTGCTCCTGACTGTTTGCTTGCAAATAATGACACACTGTCAGCTTTGAGATCACAAGCAGATACATAGAGTCAAAGTCCCTAGAGGACAGCACGGAGAACATTCCTATTTCATTTGTATTAGTTACTTAGACTCAGGTGTAAAGTGCACAATTTCAAAATTTTGCAAATAACACATCTCTTGGACTTTTGAGATAAGCATATTAACAAGCATCAGATGGGTATTGGAAGACTAGTGAATAGGTAAATGAGTGAGGTACATTGAATTAAATTCAGAGAAATGAGAATTTCATTAATGACATTCTGCAACGGGAAGACCTACTGAATTAGAACTTTGAAATAGATATAATATTACAATACTAATGTGTTAAAGCAGGTACATAACTCAAATAATTAAATATTACAACAAATAAGGGCAACAATGGGCAGACTGTACAACGTTTGGCTGACAATTATTTCATGGTTATTTAAATAGTTAACAAAACATTTTGTTTCTTTTTTCCCATCCTTCTAAGTTAGAATGTTCACTGCTTTTAAGAATTTGATTTCCTCTTTCCAATCCTACCATTTTGAATTTAACATTCATCCAATAAACAATAAATTGATCCAGGACTGAACATCTTCCTTCTGTGGTGTTTCCATCGGTGGTAAGTGTGTTAAATTTAAGAAGAGTGTCAGTGAAAATGGTCTACTAGCAGCTACTGATGCTCATTTCCATGCTCATCCCCAGTAACAGTCCATCAAGCTCAGTATTGCATTTCAGAGCTGTTGCATAAGAACTGACAAAAACCAATACATCAGCATAAAATAGCTGCGAGACTCCAGTGTACATGAAGGATCTAACGAAGACGGCTCATTTCAGCAAAGCTACATCTTCATGCTTACTTGGAAGTTCTGGAAGTGAGGCATCCTGGCAACTGACTTTGACCATCTGTACAGTGAACAATCTGACAGAATTCAGCATTTCCTTTTTCAACTATGTTTTGTGATCACTATTCTAATGGGGTCAAAGGCGGTTATTTTTGCACAAACCTTTCTACAGACCCACCTTCATTATATCATCGCTTATACTCAGCTTCTGGACCCAGCTTCCAACTTCTTCAGCCTGCCAGCAGTGTACCACTCAAATCATCGCCGACTAAGCTCCAAGATAACAAGGTGTAGAGCTGGATGAACACAGCAGGCCAAGCAGCAGAGGAGCAGGAAGGCTGACGTTTCGGGCCTAGACCCTCCCTCAGAAAATTTTTTAAATTCAGAAATTAACAGTCTGATGATGCCTTTTCAATTAAGTGATGGTTCTACTGCAGTTAGTTTTGCTATGCCAATGCACAGAAAATACACACAGTAGATGTAAGCATTTCTAGGGTAGCATGCATTTCTGCGAGACCAGCCAGGTGACAGCTAAATCTAGAGGGGATCAAGCACGTCAAAATGTCACTTTACAAACGCTGGTCGAAGTCTTCAAAGACTTATTTTAGAACAGGGAGTACAAATACACATTAACCTTTTGTGACAAATTAAAACAAACCACTCAAATTTACATTCTGTTTAATTTTAAGACCACAAGATATAGAATCAGAAGGAAGCCATTCAATTCATGAAGTTTGCTCAGCCATTCAATGTCGTCATGCCTGATGGATAATCCCCAACTCAACCTCCGACACTTTCCCGTCTTGATTCCTTTACTGATTAAACATCTGTCTATTGCAGCCTTGAACATACTTAACAAAGCAACTTCTGCAGCCTTGTGATAAAGAATTTCACAGACTCACTATCCTCAAAAGAAATTCATCATCTGTCCTTAAACCAGGCTCTCTCACTCAGATTATGCCCGTTGGTCCTACAATCTTCTCGCAAGGGGAAAACAACCTTTCTGCCTCCGCACTGTTAAGTCCCTTGCACATTTCAAGAAAGACACCTCTCATTCTTCTAACCTCCAACGAGTACAGGTCCAAGCTACTCGACCTCTCCTAAGAGGATCTGTCCAGACCTGGGTGCAACCAAGTGAAACTTTCATGCGCTGACTCCAATGCCAGTATACCTTCCTTTAGACAAGGGGACCTAAGCAGTGTGTACAGTATTCTAGGTGTGGTCTAACTAGTTAGAGACCAAACAAAAAAAAAAAAACTGTCGATGCTGGAATCCAAGGTAGACAAACAGGAGGCTCAAAGAACATAGCAAGCCAGGCAACATCTGGAGGAAAGGAGAAGTCAAGGTTTCGGGTATTGCTCTTCTTCGGGGCCTGTTTGTCTACTGTGGTCTAACTAGTACCTGTATATCTTTAGCAAGACTTCCTTATTGTACTCCATTCCCTTTGAAATAAAGCCCAACATTCCATTACCTTCCCAGTTATCTGCTGAACATGAACACTAGCTTGTGATTTATGCAAAAAGAATCTCAATTCCTTGTGCTGCAGCTTTCTCCATCTAAATAATATTCATCTCCTCTTTCTTCCTGCCAAATGCACAACCTCACATCTTCCCACAATATACTTCACCAGCTAAGTTTTTACCCACTCACTTAACCTGTCTATATCACTCAGCCTACTGTCATGCTTACCACTTGCCTTCCCACCTAACTTTGTGTCACGCACAAGCTAGTTCATTTACTGCCTTCAACTAAGTCATCAATATATAGTAAACATTATAACCCCAGCACTGATATCTATGGCACTCTAACTACAGTTACCATCCCAAAAATGTTCCCTTTTATGTCAAAATGACTTCTATTAGTTACCTAATATTCTATTCATGATGTTCTACCTCCAACACCATGGGCTCTTACCTTAACGTGATACCTTATCAAATGTACTCACTTGGATTTCCTGCAGATAATCTACTGGTTCTCCATTATCTATTCTGCTTGGTAACTAAAGCATTTGAATAAACTGGTCAGGTATGGTTTTCTCTTCCTGAAGCGATGTTGATTCAGCCAGGTTTTATTATGTATTTCTAAATGCTCTGTCATTACATCCTTTATAACAGTCTAACATTTTCCCAATAACAAAAATTAACCTAATTGGCCTATAGCTATTTGCTTTTAGTCTCCTCCCTATTAGAGTAAGGATAGTACACTGGCGGTCTTCCAACCCTATGGGACCTTTCCAGAATCTAAGAATTATTGGAAAACAACTGCCATTATCTCTGCAGTTACTTCCTTTAACATTCTAGATGCATCTCATCAGATCCAGGGGGCCTATCAACTCTTGTTCTTAAAAAAGCTATTGCACTTTTTCCCCCTTGCCCTTTTTTGTCCCTTAACATTTAATATTTTTGTAGTGTTATTAGTAACTTCTCATGTGACAACTGATGCAAAGTATTTATTCAACTCCTTATACATTTATTTTACAGCTGACTTTACAATTATTTCATACATTGAATTTACTATCCCAGGTGTATGGTGCATCAGTGTGCTCTCGGTGTAGTAATCAGCAAAACTAAAAGAACAAGACACACACTTTGTACAGGAAGTTTATCAGTATCATAAATACTTCTTTACCCTATGCACATGAGCATTTGGATTAACAGTTTTTCACTCAAAGGTATATAAATATTTCAACATTTTAGGTATACTTTCCATATGCCTTCAACACTATGGATTTGTGAACTTTTAACATAGAAGATCTGCTATGACCATCCGACAGAGGTCTGATTTCTTGAGAGAACACAGGACATATAATACATAATGCTGAGGCTGACATGTAAATGCATATTTAAAGGAAAGTTGAAACGATACATAGCATTTAAAGACTTTAAAGTGGAAGCAAGATTGACAAGGCAGTTAAAAAATGAGATAAGGTGTGGAGCTGGATGAACACAGCAGGCCAAGCAGCAGAGCAGCAGGAAAGCTGACGTTTCGGACCTAGACCCTTTGGGATACTTGGTTTTGTAGATAGGAGTGCTGAAAGAATGGAAGGCTAGACTTATGGAAATCACGGAATATGCCTTAGCTAGAGCTTTCTATGCAATTTTTGATGTTAAATTTTAGATAAGATATAAAGGCCTTAGACAAGGTACAGAAGAGATTTATCTAGATGATGCCAGAGGTGAGGGACTTCAACACTGAAATAAATAAAGGTTGAAGTGATCACCTTGGACCAGAGAAACTTAGGGGAAAACTTAATGATTCTCAAATTATTTTCAGTGACTGGCAGACAATAAGGACTGCAGATGCTGGAAGCCAGAGTCTATAGGAGGGAGGCTGGAAAAGCACAGGTCAGACAGCATCCGAGGAGCAGATAAGACAAAATTTCATGCCGAAACCCTTTGTCAGTTATTTTCAGTGACAGGCTCATTTGAAATGTGTTTCTAATCTAAAACCACATCTGAAACTACGCTACATAATACTCAGAATATGAAACACAACATAGATTATTTCAGTGATGCTTTGGACAAAACAAGTATTTACTGTCAAATATCAGTGAGACAAGTGCATCTGCTCCTTGCTGCAGAACATGTTAATTATGTAGAGACAGTAGAAGCCCCAGGGATGCTTGTCATGCAGAAAGCAGGAGGAGCTAATGAGAGCAGGACCATAGAGGAGGAGCAGAGTGTGTCTATAATTGATCACATATTTACTCTTGATGCCAGAAGTCAGCAGTTCAGTCATCTGTGAAGCTCGCCTTGTGGACTTCCTGGAGGTCAATGCATTCTTGCTGTCTCTGGCCATATTGTAAAAGCTGTTTTGACTCCTTACAGCTGCCAGATTTCTCAATGCCCAAGAAACCCATTAACCATGGTTAAAGCTGGAAGAAGGATTAAATCTGAGGCGAAAGCCTTGTCAAAATAGTTAGATCATCAAGCCATTTCCTGGGAGCAGGATGATCATGTGACCAATTTTTCAAAATGTCAAATTCAAAGTATCTATTACATTGCACAAAAACACAAATTGCTGGAAAAGCTGAGCAGGTCTGGCAGCATCTGTGAAGAGAAATCAGAATTAACGTTTCGAGTCCAGTGACCCTTCCTCAGAACTGTGGAAGGGTCACTGGACCCAAACATTACCCCTGATTTCTCTTCACAGATGCTGCTAAGACCTGCTGAGCTTTTCCAGCAATTCGTGTTTTAGTTTCTTATTTATACAGCATCTGCAGTTCTTTCCGTTTTTATCTATTACATTGAACCAGCAACTTCATTATTCAAATAATTAGCTAGTTTACTGCAAAATACACAATGATAGACTCATGACAAATAAGTGCAAGAGATACAAACCACCTGCATATGGAAGAATGGTGAAGTTTAAAACGGAGGTGTGGATGTACTGTGCGACCTTGAAACTGAATGGTAAAAATTCAGGGAAAAAATGTAAAACCATTCAAAAATGTTAAATTTTTAAAATACAAAATGCATGATTTCAAGATGAATGCATTTAAGGATTAATGGCTAGTACTTAAAAGGGTACATCTTTATCAGTTTTTACTTTGATAATTCTTGATAAATTTGGCCCATACCAAGTGTTGGTATGTCTGATCATACCGACCATTTAAAAAGGTCTGACAGTTAAAATATAAAAAAATCTTCTGACATCCCTGTTTTAAGACATGATTGTAATACACTACTTTTCTTTGTTTGACCGATGTTTTGTAATCAACCTGTTCAGAGATTTTATTACACACCTCTGGAGCAAGTGGGCCTTGAACCTGGATTTCTCAATCCAAGGATTGAGACACTACCACTGCACCACAAGAGCACTCTTCCACTACTCTCTTCATTTAATGAGCATATTACTTCCAGCACGGTAGCAACCATCAATTGGGAAGACAGATTAGCTGCAGGTGGAAACAATAACCATCACTATAGCACCCCTCCATTCCAGGGCTCTTGTCGCACAGTGGTAATTTCCCTACTTGCTCCCACAGTGCATAATAGCATTTCTAAACAAGCTGATATAGGAAATGTCCACCCCTCCATTCCAGGTGTGTAATAACATCTCTGAACAGTTTCGTCAGAAAATAGGTTAAATAAAAAAATCTCTATTCCGTTTGCAAAATTGGCACTTTTGATGAGATTGCAAGAGTACGCCACATGTCAAACAGCAACTACACAGAGAGACATTATACAAGTGACCATGCAAAATATTTACATAGTTTTAATTGCAAAGGAGAAAACTATGACTAACTGCAAAAACCAAATATTTGCTTAGAACTTCACTTCAGGATACTAAGATCTTGTCACCTACTTGAGTTTTACACACAACTTAGTTTTCAACACTGCACATCAAACTGAATTTGAAACATGGGCTAGGAAGTAAAAGGACATGAAAATTTTATCCTAACTTTGAGTTAGGAACAGTTGACAGAATACCAAGTCAAAAATATGGAAATTTATCCATTACAAAAACTCTTGCAGGATAATAACAACCTACTTTTTGTAGCAATTTAATCAGAAAAATATATCCTAACAGAAACAAAATTCTAAAGAAAATTTTAATAATTTAATTCAACAACAGCAATAATAAATAAATAATAATGGGTCATGTTTTAGAAAAGGCTGTTGAGTGGTTGAGCGATCTTGGAACTGATGAAAGGAAGGATTTCTCATTTCTCGAAACCAATGGTAGCCACTCAATGAAGGATTGAAAAGTTGGCTACTTTCCATAGAATTTACTGTGCCTCTAAGGATGAATCTAATACTGGGACTTCAATTAGGAAGACTGAAGAATTCCTGAGACACCAAAAGGAGGAATAGTGTTGCCCATCAATTGTAATGGCCTCAATAAGAATATCCGATACAGGGAGGTTCAAGTTCTGTCGTATGCTGTATCATGAAAAAAAACTTAAGAAAATAACCCTGCAGTACTGGTTCACTTCTATCAAAGAAACCATAACCCCACCAAAAGAATCCGGCAATGTCAGATAACACTACAGATATGTAGTAAGAGTATTTGGTTAGAATAAAGTTTTTTTCCTGCAATTTATTTATATTTGTAACCTCCAGAAGAAATGGTCCAAAATTGTAATTAACTTCATAATTTTGCATAATGTAAATACTATAAGAAGAATTCAATGAACACAGGTTGTTTTAAGAATAAGTGAGGAAAAATAACCTAGAATAAACTGCTGTAGAAACTCAGCGGGTCTGACCATCTGTAGAGAGAAACAGGGATAAAGGTCGAGTCCCACATGACTCCTCTTCAGAACTGAAAGGGGTTGGAAAATTGTTTTTTGCTGCAGAACATGACAGGTGGAGGAAGTGGAACTGACTGTATGGGTGCTTAGAGCTAAAACCAAGAGGTTGGTAATCGTGGTAAAAAAGGGTAGATAGAGAAGTAAAAAGGGTATAAATGAAAGTGTGAATAGGAGAAAACAGTTCCATTCTAAAAGCGAAGTCAGCAAGACCTGGTGACAGGTATGTAGCGTGTGCCTGGTAGGAGGGCAGATACTGAACAACTCAGGAGGTCATGCTCTCAAGTTGAGAAATCTAAATTTATTTCACATGCAAATAGACCATAATTAGTAACAAAGTATGAAGCATATTGGATTCCACTGAACTCTAATCCTACTTACTAGTGGATTACAATTGTGCGCATTTTAAGTATTTCAAATTAAATTGATTTTTTCTTCCAAAACTGCAATCTAGGAGGAGAAACAGGGCAAAATTACAAAGTTCACAGCTGCTAAATTCATGACTTTAGGTTGTGAATGTGCAGCATCTTTCTCTTTTAAAAAAGGCATGCATGTCAGGAAAGACTGTAAAGAATTGCTGCTTTAACATCTTGTTGATTGTCAATGATATGTGCAACATAAATACACAACAAAAAACACCGGGGACAAGTATTGAACCATGCTCTATTTGTGCACCAAGTTCTGTTGAAATTCAACCATTAGTTTTGGAGACATTGTTTAATGACAGACTAACAGGAGTGAAAACATTACCAGCATCCACCTACAGCAGGTGAGGTAATTCACACCAAACAATGATATATAAATACTTATCTTCTGGTATTATCCTAACTAGTAGTGATTGCATATAGGAAAGTACTTTTTTGAGTGAACAGCGAGGAAGGAGAGAGGAGTAGGCATTAGGATAAACTAAAATATTTTAATTTTATTTGCAGAAAAAAATTTGAAGACAAAATTTCATGAAAATGGACAATTTCATATTTTTGGTGTATTTACTTAATTTTCCAAACCACTATTATTTCGGAGCATGTGTTTAAAAAGGAATAAACCAAACTAGTAGTAAAGAATAAACTTAAATCCACTGTAGTTCCAATCCCTTTTTGCAACGATTCTAAACAGCAAATAACAAAAAGAATACTATGAAGTAAACAGCGTGAAATTAAAATTCTACAAAAACAATGTAGCACTGTGGTGCAGTGGTTCCTGTTGTCAGCAATTATATATCTTTCCTATACCTGGCCCTTCCTAAAATGTCTTAGTGGTCTCATCACCGGATTCGTAATCCTGAGACGAAGCTACTATTCCGGACACCTGGGTTTAAATCTCACCACAACAGAAATCTGAAATGAAAAGTCAAACGATTGTCAGATTCCCGAGTCTGAAGGAAACTGCCCTCCTCACCTGGTCAGGCCTAAGTAACTCCAGACTTACAGCAATGTGGTTGACTTTTCACTGCCCTCTGAAATGACCGAATAAACTGTTGAGTTGTATCAATCTCTGGAAAGGGGTAAAAAGGAAACCAGGTAGACTACCTAGCATCAACCAAGGGATTGGAAACAACAAGCACACACAGCACCGCTGACCCTATGCAGTCCTCCCGACGACCAACATCAGGGGCTAATACCATAAATGGGGGAGCTGTCACAGACTAGTCAAACAACAGTCCCATCATCACCTGTTCTGCTGGCAGTAATCATGGCACAGTGGTATACAGTCAGACAGGAGCTTCTCAAAGAGTCCTCAACATCAACTCCAAGCCCAATGAAGTCTCATAACATCAGGTCAAATACAGACAAGGAAATCTCCTGGTGATTACTACATACCACTGCATTCACAACAATCTTCAATCAGAAATGCCAAGTGGATGATCAATCTTGATTTCTTGTTGACAGCCTCTCCATCACAGTTCCCAGACTTCAGTCAATTCTAACACTCCACGTGATATCAAAAAATGGTTGGAAGCAGTGGATATGGAAAAGGTCTCTCAACATTCCAGCAATCGTACTGAAGACTTGTTCTCCAGAACATGCTGCACCCCAAGTAAAGCTGTTCTGGTACAGTTACAACCAATGGCATCGAAAGGTATACTCTGTACACAGAAAGCACAACAAATCCATCCAGACCAATTACTACCCTATCAGTCTACTCTCATCCATTGATAAGGTAATGGAAGGTATAATCAATAGTGCTATAAAAGCAGCACTTGCGTAGCAACAACCTGCTCATTATGTTCAGTTTGGGCTCCACCAGAGCCACTCAGCTCCTGGACTCATTACAGCATTACTACAAATATGAATGACAAAGTAGCTGAATTCCAGAAGGGAAGTTAGAGTGACTGCTCTTGACATCAAGGCCGCACTGGGAAATTGGGGGAAAATCTCTCCACTAATTGGAATCATACTAGGCACAAAGGAAGACAGTTGTAGTTGTTTGAGATCAGTCACTTTAGCTCCAGAATATCTCTGCAAGAGTTCCTCAGGGTAGGGTTCTTAGCCCAACCATCTTCAGCTGCTCCATCAATAATCTTACTGCTATCATAAAGTCAGATGTGGAGGTATTCGCTGATGACTGCATAATGTTCACCACATTCACAACTCTTCAGATACTGAAACAAATCATGTCCAAATGCAGGAAGACCTGGACAATATTCAGATTCGGACTTACAAGAATCATACAATCCCTACAGAGTGGAAACAGGCCCTTCAGCCCAACAAGTCCACACCAAACCCCAAAGCATCCCACCCAGACCCACCCCGCTATAACCCACCTAATCTATACATCCCTGAACACTACGGACAATTTAGCACGGCCAATCCACCTAGCCTGCACATCTTTGGACTGTGGGAGGAAACCGCAGCGTCCAGAGGAAACCCACACAGACGCGGGAAGAATGTACAAACTCCACACAGTCACCCGAGGGTGGAACTGAACCCGGGTCCCTGGCGCTGTGAAGCAGCACTAACCACTGAGTCACTGTGCCACCCCAAATAACATAACATAACATAACATAACATAACATTCATGCCACACTAATGGTCGGCAATGACCATCTTCAACAAAAGCTAATCTAATCATTGCCCCTTGGTGCAACAGGGATTACCACTGGACAGAAACTCAACTGAACTAGCAATCTAAATCTAAATACTCTGGCTACAGAAGTAGTAACTCGCCGCCTGACTCCCCCAAAGCTTGCTCATCATCCAAAAGGTACAAGTCAGGAGTGTAATAGAATACTCCCAACTTGCTTGGAGCAGTGCAACTCCAATAACACCCGAAGCATGACACCATCAAGACAAAGCAACCTACGTGATTGTTTGCTTATGTGTGCCATTCACTCCTTCCACGACAGACACTCAGTAACAGCAGTGCTTACCATCAGCAAGATGAACAACAGAAATTCACCAAGAGTGCTTAGACAACACAGTCCAAACCCCTGACCACTACCATTGAGAAAGACAAATGCAGCACATACATAGAAACACCATGATCTGCAAGTTCCCCTCCAAACTATTCACTATCCTGACTTGGGGAAACATATCCTTGTCCTTAAGTTTTGAGAGGTCAAAATCTTGGAACTTTCTTGTTCAGTGTTGTGGGTCTATCTTCACCAAATGGATTGCAACAGTTCAAGAAAGCAGCTCACCACCATCTTCCCAAGGACAACAAGGACGGGCAATACATGCTGGACTAGCCAGAGACACCCACATCCTGAGAATGAGAAACTGCTGAAATTTAGTTACTTAAATATTAACAATTTAACTGTTCAGCACATACTTACAAGCGCTACCTTTTCTACCTGCTGCCAACTGACATTAGAAACTGTATCTACAACTATAAGTCAACCATTTCCCTTGAAGCAAACATTTACTGTGTTATAACGCCTCAGATGCCATTTTACTACATCCATCCTTGACCAAAAAGAAATTGTAATATCAAAGAAAAAAGTTTATATTCTGAGAGATGCCAAATCTGGTACTTAAACCCAGAGTTGACAGGAAGTACAATGCTATAAATGCACCATAATCACTTCTCATCTTTTTCATCAAGAATTAATCCACAATCAAGTGATCAGGCAAACAATCCATCAATCATCTTCAGCCAGCTACAGATGGTACAGAACTGTGAAGAAAACTTTTGTTCCAATTTCATTCATTTCTTACAAAACAAACACATCTTCTTCATTAGCATTGTTCATCAGGGCACTCGTGGTAAAGACACAAAAATCTATGATCAATTATTTGGAGCCACTTACTTTAAAGCATTAATGCTATTGGGTTTTAGATTCTCTACCCTGACTTGTTTTTCAAAAGTTAATTTGGTGAAGCTTTGGTTTCCCTTTTTTGTCGCTATGAAATCTGACACATGCAGAATAAAACAACAAAAATCAAGAAATCCTAATTCAAATTTGCTTCATCTCATACTCTTTCTGTACATCCCATTGGCCAATAAAATGTGTGTGTTTGTAATGTATGGAGAATATTTTCTTTTGAAGTTCACTCCAAGCTTCTTTATAGCCTTGGTCAAAATATGTACGATCAAGAGAGCCCAACTCCAGAGGGGAGTTGATAGTGACTGCCTTTGGCATTTAGGCAGTTCTTCAGCTAGTATGTCGTAAAGGAGTCCTAGTCAACGTCATGTCAACTGAGATCAGCACAACAATTTTCCAGAGCCTTGAACCATGTATAACGTTGAGGAACTCTGATTGCTGTTGGAAGTCAAATGATCCCAATACATTAAAAAAACAGATTGTTACAACACGGAAACATACAGCTGAACCAAAGCAGCGTTTCTATTTCTGTACTTACAACGCTGTAAAATTAAACCAGTGAGGACACCCATACAGGCACTCCAACAGTTCCTAACTGGATTTATGAATAACTAATCCTAGACTACATGAATAATTAATTTCCAGATACTTGTTTTATATTTCAATTAAAAAGGCTTAACAATTTATTAAATACAAACCAGCATTAGCAGAAAGAAAACTAAACAGCATGTAAGTTAATTAATGCTTGCGTTTTAATCCTGAAACATTTGTTTTCAGTCCCGTTCACACAAAAAAAAGACAAACAGCAAATACACAGTTAAGGGATAAAGAAAATAACTAAAGATTAATAAAGATTAGCAGATTAATAAAACGTTCTTCACAATGCATTGACACAGGCTTAATGTGTGGACTCATTGGCTATTTTTCTTGAAACATTGATCAGGGTCACCTTCTCAGTTCACCCAGACAAAGGCAGCAATACTTTTAACTCAGCTTTCCCCTCTTTGGGCCTCTGGAATCTGGCGTATCAGATTAGGTAGGGAGCTTTCAAACCTTCATGCTGTCTCTGCAGCATTCCAGAATCATCTCTCTCAGAAATAGTTTTAAAAAATTTTAATTCTGGTCCCATCCTAATAGACTGATCAACTGTTAGCAAGGCCTTTGTCACCATTGAACAAATGCCATCTGCTCGTATATGGGGGATAAAAGATAAAAAGGTACTGCAGATGCTGGAGAATCCGAGATAACAAGCATGGGGCTGGATGAACACAGCAGGTCAAGCAGCATCATAGGAGCAGGAAAACTTGACGTTTCGGGCCTAAACCCTTCATCAGAAATGGGGGAGGGGAAGAGGGTTCTGAAATAAATAGGGAGAGAGGGGGAGGCGGATAGAGGATGGATAGAGGAGAGGATAGGTGGAGAGGAGGCAGACAAGTCGAAGAGGCGGGGATGGAGCCAGTAAAGGTGAGTGTAGGT
>JAHRHZ010000056.1:25089766-25131476 GCA_024137785.1 Ginglymostoma cirratum | reverse complement strand
CCCTTGACCTGTCCGTCCTCCCTGGACTGACCTATCTCCTCCCTACCCCCCTACCTACACTCACCTTTACTGGCTCCATCCCCGCCTCTTCGACTTGTCTGCCTCCTCTCCACCTATCCTCTCCTCTATCCATCCTCTATCCGCCTCCCCCTCTCTCCCTATTTATTTCAGAACCCTCTTCCCCTCCCCCATTTCTGATGAAGGGTTTAGGCCCGAAACGTCAAGTTTTCCTGCTCCTATGATGCTGCTTGACCTGCTGTGTTCATCCAGCCCCATGCTTGTTTGCTCGTATATGGGGCCTCCTTTGGACTTGTTGGAACCGCCTTCCAGGTATTGGCCTTAATAGCCAACTTCTGCTCTCTGTTTAAACACAATGCTTTTCCCAGGGGTTGCTGTGAATGTTAGAACCTTTTAATCATGGCTCTGCCTGTAATTAGCCTCCAGGCCTGCCTCACAAAGAAACAGTGCTAGCCTGGTGTGTTCTCTTTTTAACCTAAACTGTCTCAAAGTCCAGTCACTTCCAGCTCATTATTTTACTTTATTTTGCATAATTTTGAATTATGAGAAATCAACAAGGTATCTAACAATGGGTTCCTCAAGGCAGTGTCCAAGAACCCACCAACTCCAAATTCTTCACAGTTCCTTCGCTCCAGAATAAGATTAGAGGTGTGGTTATTCCCTAACGATCGCACAACATTCAGGTCCATTAAACAAACAAAAAACAAAACTGTGGATGTTGGAAATCAAACAAAAACAGAAATTGCCGGAAAAACTCAGGAGGTCTGGCAGCACCTGTGCAAAGAAAGCAGAATTAATGTTTCGGCTCCAATGACCCTTCTTTGGAACTGTGAAAATTCAGGTCTGTTCACAATTTTTAAGAATAAAACTACAATCAACGTCAATATTACATTTCATTTGGACAAACAGACATTGGGCTAATCAGTGACAAGTTAAGTTTGCACCACATATTTATATTAGCCATGGCTCAACAAACAACACTGTCAAACACTATTAAACTAACAAATAACACTATCGCCTCTGAATTCAAAGGCTGTAGGTTCAACTCCCAATCCACAAACTTAAGCAGAAAAATTGATGTTAACACTTCAGTGAAATACTACAGGAAAGCGGCATTGTTTGAGGTGACTTCTTGCGTACAAGATGTTCAACCAGGAAGTTGGACATAGAAGATTCCTCTGTACTATTACAAATAAGGGTAGGAGAGATGCCCCCGCCGTGGCCTCACCAATATTTATCCAATGTCACAAAAACACACCATCAGCCATTACTACATTGCTGCTTGTGGGAGCTTGCTATGCAGAAATTGCTGTGCAAAGCGCTCCCTGCACTAGAGCACCTTTTGTAACATTCCAAGGTTGCAAAAGCCCTTATATAAAATGCACAAATTCAGACAAGTACCAGGCAACGTCTATTTCCAATTAGATTGAATCTAACCATCTTCCCTGGACATTACCAGTGATTTCCCCATCAACATTCGGAGGATCATCAGTAATCAGAAACTCAACTATCCTAGCTGCATAAATGCCATGACTACAAAGTGGTTAGACACAGCATCAGCATCTTGCTAACCAACTGCTTCCCATGTATAAGGGGAAGGGCAGTAGTTACATGGGAAAAGCAGCACTTCTAAATTCCCCTGCAAGCTAAACAGCATCCCAACATGGCCATTTATTGCTGCTCCTTTAGTCACTGCATTAAATTCTGGAGTTCCTTATCTAATACTGATAGTACCTTGGTTATATGGACGGCAATGGTACAAGATGGCTCATGCTTTCAGGGTCAACTATGAATGGATAATAAATGCCACTTTATTTATTTAAAACAAAAATATTTTTGTACAAATACTGTTTATATTTAAGACAACAATCACAACAGCAAAAATACAGGTAAAGTAATAGTACTGTATGCACATAATTCAACTTGAAACAGTTTGTATTAATACAGCCTTTTTCAGAACAGTACTTATAGCTATTCAGTTTTCCAGAAAAATATTCATTTGGAAGATCAGTTGAAGTAGGAACATATGAGAGTTAGAAGATTACAGGAGAATATAGACAGATTAGTCTTGATAGGCCAAAGGACCTCTCCTGTACTGCATGATTCTAATCTGAAGTTTCTACAAGTTAGTTGCATTTGCCATCATGAAACGTCAAGATGTCAGAAATGCACTAAGTATGCTTTATATGCATTTGCAAAACTCTTTGTAAATAACATACCAAAATTAGATACTTAACATCAAGATGAAGTTCAGGGGAGTGTAATTAAAGTGAGACAAATCTCGAGGAGGTTCACAGACTGAATGCTTAGGGTGGAAGTGTGGAGATTTTGTAGATTCCATGGAGTTTCTGCAAGTTACAGATAACTCTTGCACAGCATTTAAAACAAAAGAGTGCCATACAAGATTAAGACACAGGAACAAAAACAATGTGTTGGAGATACTCAGCAGATCTGCCAGCATCTGCAGAGAGAGAAAGAGAGTTAATGTTTCAAATCCAGTGACAAAGTCACTGGGCGCAAAACATTAACTTTGGTTCTCTCTCTAGTGGCGCTGCCAGGTCTCTGTTTCTCCAGCCCTTTGTGTTTCATACTTCCAGCACACGCAATTCTTTACTTCTTACTCTAAAATAAAATAGTGTGCGGGGGACAGTGGGAGTTTCAACGTCAAAGTTGGATGGCACTAAAGATGAAAACTGAGCCCCTTTTCCTGACCTTTATGGCATTTAAGTGAAGCAAAGTAAAGTGCTATTTTTAACGACATTTAGAGATAACAATGAGCTATGCGACAGGGATGGTGAGAACATGATCAAGTAGCCAGAGAATTAGAGGAATACACTGGAAGACAGATCTGAAAATCAGCAGATCAAAAGACTCCACTTATATACTGTTAAGTTGAGACTAGGGAAGAGGATCAGAATGTAGATGTAAAGATTATCTGGAGAAAGCGAGCAATTTCAACTACCTGATTAACAAATAAAGGGGTTTCAGAATGAAGGTTACGATAATGTAAACAATGATTAGATTTGTTTCCAGAGATTTAGAAGACAGTTAACCAAAGTGCAAAACACTTCAAATAGTTGCAAAAACTGAATGGCAAGAGTAGAAAACATTCTTCATACACGGTTTAAAAAAATGAGAAAAACTCTGCTTTGGTAATGAATTATGGCAGAGTCAAATTATTTTCAAAAGGATTTAAGGATTGGAAAAGGAATAATAAAGGTTATGGGGAACAAGCAAGTGAGTGGCATTACATTTTCTCATTTTTAACTGGTAGCCTAGAACAATGCTTACATCCTTCAGTTTATGAAGGCTTCAAACATCAATGTCTATTAGCAAAAGTGTTTAAAAAAATACAATGCCAAACTATTCAGTTTTCTTTGGGAGAATTCTACTGCCAGATTAATTCACACAACTAACCAGATAAACAATTTTTAGACAGTAACATTATTGAAAAATATTCTTACTGTGCAGGTCTATCAGGAACCAAAGCGAAGTAGAAACACGCCATGAACCCTTACGAATGATCAGCAGGCAACATCTGCTGCTGGCTGTTAAGACCAGCTTCTTTTACTGTCTTAACTTCAATGAAAATACAGTTAAATCCCAAAGGATTTGTCCAGATCGGTCATCTGTTTTACCCTGCAGAGAAAGGTGTGGAAATAAGTTTCAATTAGTTTCCAAATCATAATTTATTGTACAATAGGCAATGGATAGGATGGAGCTGAAAATGAGAATGGACTCCAGCATGCCATATCAATATGCCTCCTTACTAAATTCAGCATAAGAATTTCTCCTCATGCAAATAAAGAGCAATGCCCACTGGAAAAACAAACAAAGTGAAGATTCAACAACAGAAGTACTTTGCACATATAAACAGAAATATCTTTCTTCTAGAAAGATAAAGTGCACGCTACAGTAAACTCATTAATTTCACTGAGATAACAAGCATGGGGCTGATGAACACAGCAGGTCAGGCAGCATCATAGGAGCAGGAAAACTTGACGTTTCGGGCCTAACCTCTTCATCAGAAATGGGGGAGGGGAAGAGGGTTCTGAAATAAATAGGGAGAGAGGGGGAGGCGGATAGAGGATGGATAGAGGAGAGGATAGGTGGAGAGGAGGCAGACAAGTCGAAGAGGCGGGGATGGAGCCAGTAAAGGTGAGTGTAGGTAGGGGGGTAGGGAGGAGATAGGTCAGTCCAGGGAGGACGGACAGGTCAAGGGAGCGGGATGATGTTAGTAGATAGGAGATGGGGGTGTGGCTTGAGGTGAGAGGAAAAACAGGTTAGGGAGGTGGAGATGAGCTGGGCTGGTTTTGGGATGCGGTTAGGGGAGGGGAGATTTTGAAGCTTGCGCCACCTTCAGGTGGCATCACTGTGGCATTGCAGGAGGCCCAGGATGGACAGGTCATCTGAGGAATGGGAGGGGGAGTTGAAATGGTTGTCAGAATGGAAAGTCAGAAATGCCACCCAAAGGCTGCAGGAACAGCAAATCATATTCAGCCTGGGAACCCTGCAGCCCAATGGCATCAATGTGGATTTCACAAGCTGCAAAATCTCCCCTCCCCCAACCGCATCCCAAAACCAGCCCAGCTCATCTCCACCTCCCTAACCTGTTTTTCCTCTCACCTCAAGCCACACCCCCATCTCCTATCTACTAACATCATCCCGCCTCCTTGACCTGTCTGTCCTCCCTGGACTGACCTATCTCCTCCCTACCCCCCTACCTACACTCACCTTTACTGGCTCCATCCCCGCCTCTTCAACTTGTCTGCCTCCTCTCCACCTATCCTCTCCTCTATCCATCCTCTATCCGCCTCCCCCTCTCTCCCTATTTATTTCAGAACCCTCTTCCCCTCCCCCATTTCTGAAGAAGGGTTTAGGCCCGAAACGTCAAGTTTTCCTGCTCCTATGATGCTGCTTGACCTGCTGTGTTCATCAGCCCCATGCTTGTTATCTCGGATTCTCCAGCATCTGCAGTACCTTTTATCTCATTAATTTCACTGTCTCTCTCCCGCTTATATTTCAAGATCAAGTAATAGTTTTCCTTGTTTTTTAACAATTTCAATATATCTCATTGTTCAGCAGTTAGCGGAGTTTTTATTAATAATTGTAACAGTTAGCATAATCTTATTTCAACCTGAAGCACAGCACAACAGAAGAGCAATGCAGAGTCCACACCCCTGTGAAAAATTAGGGTAGAGGTACAGAGCAAAAAGGAATAGGACCCATTAACATATCAGGGAAGTTGCCATTCATACAAAGCTCAGCACATTAAGTAATTGGGAAAGTCAGGAATAAATATTGAACTCCAAACAGAACTTCCAGTTTGCAAGATTTTTGTTATCATGCCTGAAAAAGCACCTATTCTTCTCATGCAAATAGAGCATTGGGCCTTTCTCATAGCCATTTACTCAAAACTTGGCCAAAAGGAGCCCGAACATGGTAGACAGTACACAAGAAGGAGTGGGAATAGACAGAATGCAGATGGCATATGGGAGAGCAGGCAGGGCTGAGAACAGAAATGACTAGTCGAGCATGAAGACTAAATGGAGCAGAGACTGAAAGGGTAAGGTTTATCAAGATGCAAAGACAGATCAACCTCTTTCTCCAGATAATGGTAGCAACTTCCAATCCAATCAACCTGATAGCAAACATAAATGACCCATCAGCTGTCACAGTGCTCTCCCAGTGTTTCATTTAGCAGGGTGATTAGAGATGACAGTGTGACGATACTATGCCTTCTAGGTGTATTTTGTCTTTTTTTGGAAGAGAGGTTGAGTCATTGGTGGCAAGCTGTCTAGCTGAAGCCAATAAAGTAGACAGCTTCAGAGTTTCTTTTAAAGTTAGTACAATAGAAGCAGCATGAATGTGTGGAGTCAGGGTTTTAGTTCAGCTTTCAGCTGTTGCTGGGGTTTTGAAGTTGGTTGTGGAACCTATTACACGTCTCTGTTACAGCTAAAAACTTGGGTTCTCCTTCTGCTACCAAAGTCACATTTGAAACAAAATCTGTTTCACTGACATTGCCTTTGCCAAGGGCATGTTTTATGGCATGTTACTATATTGGAACAGTTGCTGTTTAGTAGCTAAATAATCTATTATTCTGTTACATTTTCCAATAGAGTTAAAGTTACACGAATTCTTCTTTCTTTCTTTCATTTGCATTTTAACTGCAGATAAAGTACGTTTTGCTTAAAGCCATGTAGTGTGACCAGCTGAATTACATTTGGAACACAGCACCATATACTTGCCTTTAAAGAAGGCAAAAAGTACAAGGCTCTCTCTTTGCTATAGGGTTTGGTCTGATTCAGTTTTGGCTTCGGTCATCTCTCCATCCGTGTACCAAGCCATCTGATGACATCACTGCACGATGTAAGGATATCACTATTAGCACACATTAAAATCCTACTGCCGTGTGATTTTTCGTCATATGTTCTACAATAAAACTAACTTTAAGGCTCAAATTGTATAAAACAGCTAATACTGTGAATATCAAATTCAATCCTAAAGTAATGGCTACAGCACCTTGCATAGTTTTACAATGTCCATTCACACAGATGAATATTTCAGGAACCTAAAAGTTAATTACTGGGTTGGCCTGGCACAGACAGCTCTCAAGCTACACAAGGTGAGGTGTAAGTTGATATACTGACATCGTTACTGCAGCAACCAGGAACTGTGTCAGGTATTACTTATCTGGCCAACATTCTGCCACACAATTCCAGATTAAGAACTGCACAAATTGGGCCAGGCAGCCCTATGTAAAGTTGAGGTAGGGCTAGCCATTTCTAAAATGAACTTCATTTCTGTGCTTGTCTATTTGCTAAGCCCTAAAACAAGAAAAGTAGATGCTGGACTAGTTTAACAGTTCCTTACAGAATTCTCTTCATACCTAGGTGCATGAAACTTTTACAATTACATACCCTCAGGGTGTGGGCAAGGTTTCACTAAGAATTACTATCATCTTTAGAATGAATAACAGTACCTCTCAATTAAGGTTCGGGATACATGGCATTCATGAATAGTGGCACAAACTACTCCTCTCAACAATGTGGTGAAAACTTAGAGAAATGAGCATTTGAACAGCTCAACGCCTTCTGAAAACCTTTCCTACCCCTAAGCATCCATTCTGCAAAGGCAGAGCATCCTGCTTTACCAAAGTGATAGCTTAGATACACCTATCAGGGAAGCATCATTACAGATGCAGCAGAATGTGGTGGATCCCAGAGCAGCAGGAAATTGTAGAGAACTTTTGATAATATAAACAAGAACCCACTGTTCATGTTCCCAAAACCAAAATCCCATGAGTTTAAGCTGTTAACAATAACTTTTATTTAGGTAGCATGCTTACTGTAGAAAAATGGCTCAAGACCTTTAAAATAATTAGACTAAAACCGCACAGTATTCCAGAAGTGCCCTCACTACTGCTTTGTATAGCTGAATCATAACATCCTACCAATTCCTCTTGTAAAGGACAGCATCTATTAGCTTTTTTGCCTACATGCTATACCCGCAAACTAACATTTTGTGAATCAGTCTACAACACACAGATCCTCTGAGCCTTGGAATTCCACAATTATTCCATATTTAAGTAATACTCTGATCACTTTGAGGGGAAGAATCAAAAGGCAAAGTCACATTTTTCCACGTTATACCCTGGTCAGAATATTGCCCTTTCACTCAGCCTGTCTGCAACATTCACAACATACTTTCCTTAGCATCATCTGCAAATTTAGCTACCCTGCCCTCAATCCCCTCATCCAAGTTATGACACAATTGGTAAGAAGTTGAGACTCGAGCACAGACCCATGCAGGATTCTGTTTGCCACATCCTGCCAATCATAGAAAGATCTATTTATGTACATATACTGTTCTGCCAGATAATTTTCCAACCATGCTAGTACGTTACACCATACCTTGAGCTTTCATTTTCCACAATAACCCTTGATGTGGCATCTTATCTAATGTCTTCAGGAAGTTCAAGTACAGTATGTTATTTCTTCAGAGGATTCCTATGAATTGGTTAAACATGGTTGCCACGTCTTGCTGAGATTTTGTTTTTCAACGGATCATATCGTGTTGAACATCTTAAATTGTATCTTTAAATGTTACCCACTGTTATTTACTACCATACCATTTGATCCAATTTACTCGAATAACCTTAGCCAATTCTTCCCTCACTTAAGGTTCCAGTTTCTGTTTGGAGTGCTGCATGTATAAACTTAAGATTAAATTCAACTGCGTTATGATTATTAATTCCCACCTTATCTTTTGCTAAGACATTACAAATTAACCCTGTCTCATTAGACGGGTGCCAATGTGGCTCAGTGGTTAGCACTGCTGCCTCAGTGCCAGGGACCCAGATTCGATTCCAGCCGTGGGTGACTGCTTGTGTAGAATTTGCACCTTCCTCCTGTGTCTGCGTGGGTTTCCTCCCATAGTCCAAAGATGTGCAGGCTAGGTGAATTGGCCATGCTAAATTGCCCATAGTGCAGAGGGTGGGAAATGCAGGGATGGGGTAAAGGGTGGAATGCTCTTTGGAGGGTTGGTGTAGGCTTGATGGGATAGAACATAGAACAATACAGCGCAGAACAGGCCCTTCGGCCCTCGATGTTGCGCTGCCCTGTGAACTAATCTAAGCCCATCCCCCTACACTATCCCATCATCATCCATATGCTTATCCAAGGACTGTTTAGATGCCCCTAATGTGGCTGAGTTAACTACATTGGCAGGCAGGGCATTCCACACCCTTACCACTCTCTGAGTAAAGAACCTGCCTCTGACATCTGTCTTAAATCTATCACCCCTCAATTTGCAGCTATGCCCCCTCGTACTAGCCGACGTCATCCTCCTAGGAAAAAGACTTTCACTGTCCACCCTATCTAATCCTCTGATCATTTTGTAGGTCTCTATTAAATCCCCTCTTAGCCTCCTTCTCTCCAATGAGAACAGACCCAAGTCCCTCAGTCTTTCCTCATAAGACCTTCGCTCCAGACCAGGCAACATCCTGGTAAATCTCCTCTGCACCTTTTCCAATGCTTCCACATCCTTCCTGTAATGGGGCGACCAGAACTGTACGCAATATTCCAAGTGAGGCCGCACTAGCGTTTTGTACAGTTGCAGCATGACATCACGGCTCCAGAACTCAATCCCTCTACCAATGAAACCTAACACACCGTATGCCTTCTTAACAGCACTATCAACCTGGGTGGCAACTTTCAGGGATCTATGTACCTGGACACCAAGATCCCTCTGCACATCCACACTACCAAGAATCTTTCCATTGACCCAGTATTCTGCCTTCCTATTATTCTTCCCAAAGTGCATCACCTCACATTTATCTGCATTGAACTCCATTTTCCACTTTTCAGCCCAATTCTGCAGTTTATCCAAGTCTCCCTGCAACATTCTTCCACACTGTCCACCACTCCACCGACTTTAGTGTCATCTGCAAACTTACTAACCCATCCACCTATGTCTGCGTCCAAGTCATTTATAAAAATGACAAACAGCAGTGGTCCCAAAACAGATCCTTGTGGCACACCACTAGTAACCGGACTCCAGGCTGAATATTTTCCATCAACCACCACTCTTTGCCTTCTTTCAGAAAGCCAGTTTCGAATCCAAACTGCTAAATCTCCCTCAATCCCATGCCTCCGCATTTTCTCCAATAGCCTACCATGTGGAACCTTATCAAAGGCTTTACTGAAGTCCATGTACACCACGTCAACTGCCCTACCCTCATCCAAGTGCTTGGTCACCTTCTCAAAAAACTCAATGAGATTTGAGAGACACGACCTGCCCTTGACGAATCCATGGTGACTATCTCCAATCAAATTGTTGCTTGCTAGATGATTATAAATCCTATCTCTTATAATCCTTTCCAAAACCTTTCCTACAACAGATGTAAGGCTCACTGGTCTATAATTACCTGGGTCATCTCTACTGCCCTTCTTGAACAAGGGCACAACATTTGCAATCCTCCAGTCCTCTGGTACTAAACCTGTAGACAATGACGACTCAAAGATCAAGGCCAAAGGCTCCGCCATCTCCTCCCTAGCTTCCCAGAGAATCCTCAGAAATCCCATTCGGCCCAGGGGATTTATCTACCTTCACACCTTCTAGGATTGATAACACCTCCTCCTTACTAACCTCAATCCTTTCAAGTCTAAAAGCCCGTATCTCAGTCTTCTCCTCTACAATATTCTCCTTTTCCTGAGTGAAAACAGATGAGAAATATTTGTTTAGCACCTCTCCGATCTCCACAGGGTCCACACACAACTTCCCACTTCTGTCTTTGACTGGCCCTATTCTTACCCTAGTCATCCTTTTATTCCTCACATACCTATAGAAAGCTTTAGGGTTCTCCTTAATTCTACCTGCTAATGACTGCTCATGTCCCCTCCTTGCTCCTCTTAACTCTCTCTTTAAATCCTTCCTAGCTAATTTGTAACTCTCCATCGCCTCATCTGAACCTTCTCGTCTCAATGTCACACAAGCCTCCCTCTTCCGCTTAACAAGAGATACAATTTCTTTTGTAAACCAAGGTTCCCTTACCTTATCACTTCCTCCCTGCATGACAGGGACATACCTATCAAGGACACGCAATATCTGTTCCTTAAACCAGCTCCACATTTCGATTGTCCCCATCCCCTGCATTTTGCTACCCCATTCTATCCCTCCTAAGTCTTGCCTAATCGCATTATAATTGCCTTTCCCCCATCTATAACTCTTGCCCAGTGGCACGTTCCTATCCCTTTCCATCGCTAAACTAAACGTAACCAAATTATGGTCACTCTCTCCAAAGTGCTCACCTACCACCAAATCAAACACCTGGCCTGGTTCATTACCAAGTACCAGATCCAGTGTGGCCCCTCCCCTCTTGTCGGCCCTTCGACATACTGTGTCAGGAAACCCTCCTGCACACATTGGACAAAAACTGATCCATCCGACGTACTAGAGTTATAGCATTTCCAGTCAATGTTGGGGAAGTTAAAGTCTCCCATAATGACCACCTTGTTCCTTTCACTCCTGCCCAGAATCGTTTTGCCGATCCTCTCCTCCACATCCCTGGAACTTTGCGGAGGCCTATAAAAAACTCCCAGCAGTGTGACCTCTCCTCTCCTGTTTCTGACCTCAGCCCATACCACCTCAGTAGACGAGTCCTCGTCAAAAGTTCTTTCAGCTACCGTTATACTGTCCTTGACTAACAAAGCCACACCTCCCCCGATCTTTATGAAAGATCTAAACCCTGGAACCTGCAACATCCATTTCTGACCCTGCTCTATCCACGTCTCCGAAATGGCCACAACATCGAAGTCCCAGGTACCTATCCATGCTGCAAGCTCACCTACCTTATTCCAGATACTCCTGGCATTGAAGTAGACACAAGGATGAACGGTCTGCTTCCATACAATAGGAATTCTAGGGATTCTACACAATATTAGATCTCAACTAGCTTTACCCCTTGTTAGTTCCACACATTACTCCAGGAAACCGTCTACAAACTCAACTTCCAGACTATCTTTGCCACTTTTGTTGATCCAGTATACAAGCATATTGAACACCCACAAATTTTTAAATAATTAGATTCATACTGTATGTATCAACATAACCATCGTTAGGAGGCCTAAATACTACTTCGATGAGCAACCCTGATTCTTGTTATTGTTAATCTTCACTTGCAGATTGCACTTCATGATCTTCTGAGCCAAGATCCTTCATTCATTTACACTTTTTGTCATCTTTTTACTACAAAATCTATCTTCCTCCTTTGCAATGGCTGAGAGGAAGGCAAACTAATTTGTATCCTGGAACGTTTGCTTTTCAACTTTGTTTACTACGTAAACACATCTCTGGAATGGTGATTAGATCTAACTCAGTTAGCTTTATTTTTGTGCCAAATGTTCGCCCTTCTTACTGTGAACGTTTTGTACATTCAGATGAAGAGTCCCTAATTTAGTTTCTTTTATTATTATTCCCTGCACGGACAATACTCACTGATGTACTATTACTGCTAAATTCTTCATCCTTTCCTATCTCACTCTCATCTTGACTTGCATTGTTAGACTGTACACACTTACCCACATTAAACACCCTTCCTATAGCAGAGTGACCGGAATTGCACATTACCCATTTTAGATCAGTGCAATTTATGGAGCACTTTAGGGTAAACAATTCACACAATGAGTGACCTGAATATCCATGTAATCAGTATTTTGGTAACACCGATTGAGACACAGATAACAGCCACAGTAAGCCAAGAACACATTGCTCTTCTGCCAACAATGCAGAGCGACCCTTGAAGTGCATTTTGTTAAGAATTCAATCACGGAATGTGGGTGTCACTGGCTAGAATAGCAATTATTACCCATCTGAATTGCCCTGAAGAAAGTGATGGTGACCAGTTATTTAACTGATGTAGTACATGTGGTGTAGGGAAATCTATCATGTTGTTACGGAAGGGGTTACAGAATTCTGATCAAAAATCAGTGAAGGAATAGCAATATAGCTCCAAATCAGGATGCTATGTGACTTGAATGACAATGTGCAGATGATGCTTTTACCATGCATCTACTGCCCTTGATCGAGGTGTTAGAGGTCAAGCGTTTTAAAAGGTGTTGGCTGGATCAGCCTTGGTAATACACTACAGTGTACGACGTAGATGGTGCACACTTCTGCCACTGTAGCGGAAGTGAATACGGAAGGTGTTAAACGCAGTGCCAATCAACAGAACTGCTTTATCCTCAATGCTGTCTGGCTTCTTTAGCATTCTTGGAGCTGCGCTTATTGAGGCAAGTGAAGAATATTCCATCAGATGCCTGACTTGTGTTTTGTGGCTAATAGACAAGTTTTCAGAAAAGTGCAACTTACACATCCCAGAATTCCCAGCATCTGACCTGGTCTTGTAGCCACTATTTATTTGGCTCATCCCAATTCAATTTCTAGTCAATGACAACTCCCAGAATGTCAATAGATGGAGTTTCAACTATAATAACACCACTGAATGTCAAGGGGGTGACTGATGGATTCTCCTTTCTCATTGATACCTATGAGTGACGTGTATGTTACTTACCACTAAACAGCCCAAGCCTAAAGGTTGTCCAGGTCATACTGCATTTGGACACCACTGATTCACAGAATAAGCAAACCAGTTAAGTCAAAAGAAAGACAAAAAGTTAAATGTGTTCAAAATACATGAAACAAATCGTAGGCAGAAACTGATTCCAGTTGCTTGTTCAGGCGAGTTCGGTCATCACTGCATGCCACATGGGAAGAAACTTATAAATTGCCTATCAAGACCATTCCACGGTGACAGTACAGGAGAATACAAAATAGATGGGCATTCAAGATTTGCAACTTGGTGCTGAAGTCATTAAATGGAGCATTCATATCGACTGAGGCACAAGTTGAATTATAATTAAAGCTGATCTCTTAAAAAGTGATGTGTCATCTGTATTGAACAATTCTGTAAATATTAAAAATAGATTTTCAGGGATGGTAAAGCTATTCAGAACTTAGGACACCATCATAAACTCTGTCGCATCTCATTCTGCAGGGTGTAGTTTTCTGAAGAGATGTGAGAAATGAAAGTCTACTTAGGCTTACATCAAAAGTGACTTAGCAGCAACCTTACCACTGATCTACAAGGCTTCCACAGTACAGTATGAAGAGAATGCTGCACTATCAGTGGTTCCACCCTTGAGATGAGACATTAAACCAAGGCCTGCTCTGGTGAATGTAGAAGATTCCAAGACACTCAAAAGAACAGCAAGGTAGGTATCCCCAGTATCTTGACGAATGCTTATCCCTCAATATCACACAAACAGAATTTGCTCCTTATCACAACAAGAGTTTGATATGCACCAAACTGACTGCCATATTTCCTATGTTTAATTAGCTAGAAAATGCTTGGAAATGGCAGTTGGTCAGATAGAAGACCACATGAATGTACATCTCTGTATTCTAGGTCGACCTCAACAGCACACTGTGGCGAAGCGTAGAGTCATTTGTAGCAACAACTACATTTCCGTATTTAACTTCAAAAAGGTACAGATTCTCAGAAGTTGGACTAGGTTTCGAAGGAGTAAAGCAAGTGAAAAATACTGAGTTTTCTCCTCATTACTATCACAATACTTAAGCATTGTGAAAGCAAAACAGAACTGCCAAAACGTATTTTTAAAAAAAACTTAAGTCAGACAACTTAATACCGTGAATTATTCAGTTTATTGTGCAAAGGGTTCAGAAAACTTACTTACAGTTCAATGCTTTCAAGTCTTTCATTTCCTCTCAACTTGGCAGGTCCAATGTATATTATCTATAATGCGGACATATCACTAACTTACTCAAGGTAAGTTCTCTTTAAGCAAAGACTATAATTTAAACTTAATTGCTTCAGCCCTTTATAGATGTGGTGACATTTGTTCTAAAGGGATAGGAGCATTGAACAAAGTAATTATAACTTAGCAAATGACATGTTATTATGTTGTTATAAAATTGTGGAATGTTTTACCTTAACAGCATTAAAAGCTTCTTTTAAAATGTTAGCAAGTCAATATGTTAACTGCTACCTGCTACTTTGGGCAGTATTTTAGACCCAAATAGCTCTGCACCAGATCTTCTCAAAAATGGAAGAATAAAATTACACACCAACAAAATTCACAAGCTAGGTCTCACAGGGGTTTGGTCACAGTAAATTGGATAATACACTATTTTCCAACAAAAACATTACAGCTTTTTTTTTAAATTCATGCAAAGTGGACAATAACTGGACCAGCATTTATTGCCCATCCTTAGCTGCCCTTAAGAATGCAGTGAGAAGTTGCCTTTTCAAACTGCTGCAGTCCATTTGGTATCGGTACCCGAGCAAGGCTGTTAGCGAGGGGAAACTGGACTCTGAGCTACTGACTATGAAGGAACTGCTACATATTCCCAAGTCAGGATGGCAGTGTTGTTTGAAGCTGAATTTGTACATCCCATGAAGAATATAACACAAAATGTATTTTTTTTTTAAACACTCCATCCGGAGGATAAGAGGGGTTGCCAACAAGGCCAGCATTTATTGCCAATCCCCAGGAGTTCTCAAAGAGGTGGCAGTGAGCCATCAACTTGAATTGCTGAGCCCATAAGGTAAGACATAAGCTAGCGCTTTTGGTTGGGTGTTCAAGAGCCTTTGACTCAGCAGTAACGAAGGAAAAGTAATATATCTGCAAGTTAGAACAGATTGCTGACTTGGAGGAAAATCTGGAGAAGATAAAATTTCCTTGCATCAGCTGTTCTTGTCCATTTGGGTGATGGAGATCACAGTTTGAGGAGTACTATTGAAGATGTCTTGGTGAGTTGCTACTGCATATCACGTGTATAATGAAATTGGTAGCCAGAGCATTGCTAGTTGGAAAAAGTCATAGACGGGGATGAGAGTGGTCAAAGACAAAAAGGAATGCTTTTTTATGACAAGGAATCATGCAATTACAGCACTACATTGCGAATGCAGATACTTCTAGGCCACTTCAAATTGGTGGAATTATTAGAATTCAAGTGGGTAACAGCATTTTTTATTCTTTGATTTCCTTCGATTACTGTCAAGATCGTGGACCAATGCATTTCTATCAAATCACCTGTGATCCGAACATTTCAATAGACAACACAGTTAATGTATGTAACACAGGACGAGTTCAGGCCAACAACAGAACGTGACCTTGCTGGATTAAATACCAAACTAAACGGTTAGGGTTAGGGTTAGGATTAGGATTAGGATTAGGATTAAGGTTAGCCTAGGTTTAGTTCAGTGCTTCGCAATTTATTACTTTCCCATATGTCCCCATTTTAAGTCGCCACTACCTTCAAGGGAAATTAAGGATCAGCCAGAAAAGTTGCTATGCCAGCGAAGCTTACATCCTTTAATTTTTTTAAAAATTCTTGTCTATTAACTTGACCCCAGATCCAGCAAAACAAATTAAATCGCACAGTAACACATTATAATTTAAGTTCAAGTTCATGTATTATATATCAATATAATTAATCTTCAATCTGCACCACTCATTGAGTAATCCCTCTCCCCAGTGTCATTCACCCGCCCCAATACCTTTCAAGTGCCATAGCACCTGGGCTCTGGTCCTTCCCCAACTTGACGGCCTGACAACCCCACAAGGATTTGGGATCAGTATTCCTTCCTTTCCACTTTCCCAAGCCTCTCAGTTCAAATTCTGGTGGCTGCTTAAGTGCTGTTGGAGCTGCAACCATCAAGTTAAGTGGAGACTATTCCATCACACTCCCAGCTTCTGCCTCAGATGGTGGACAGCCACCGAGGCAACAGCAGGTCAGCTATTTGCTGTTGATTTCCTAGCCTCTGATGAAACTTGTGGCCAAAATGTGGCCCAGTTCAAATTCTGGCTATTGATAACCATCAAGATGTTGGATGGTGTAGTTCAATAAAAAGAACACCATTGAATGCCGTGGGAAACAGGTAGATGCTCGCTTGTTAGAGTCTTGGAGGCCTACAGCCCAAAAAAAGGGTCCATGGATTCTGTGCCAGATTGCTTAAATCAGGTTAACAAGGGTATAGATATGGAAATAAAGATTTGCATTTACAATGCACCTCAGGGCATCTCAAAGTACATTACAGTCAATGAAGTGCATTCAGAATGTCGTCTCCTTCAGATACACAGTATGGAAACGGACCCTTCAGTCCGACTCGTCCATGCCAACCAGATATCCTATATAAATCTAGTCCCATTTGGCCCACATCCCTCTAAACCATTCCTATTCATACACCCATCGAGATGCCTTTTAAATGTTGTAATTGGACCAGCCGCCACCACTTCCTTTGGCAGCTCATTCCATATACGCACCACCCTCTGCGTAGAAAAAGTTGCCCTTTAGCTATTCACTTCCCAACCTTGTGGTCACTGCCTTTGTCTCCCTTCCTCCTTTTTCAAAGTGCCATTGTTTTGACTTTTTCCCCCAAAGTTCAAAAACAATGCAACAGCATATAAAGCAGTAATCATTGCTCCCAGAATTCAAGGAAATCAGCCGCAACATTGAAAATACCTCAAAACAGAAGGAGCAGCATTTCCAGCCACAAATTTTTCCCAGCCTCCATCTTTGGAAAACAGCAGCAAATTTGTTTGTGGCAAACACCTACACATACCTTTGTGATAATGACAGGGTTGCTGTCGTGATATTGGTTGAAGCATACATTATCATCAGGTAAAAGAAACAATTACCCCACTCTTCCTCAAAATAGTGCTGTCAGAACTTCACTGGCCACCAACAGGAAGATGGCCTCCCTCCTAAGTATGTGGCACACATTCAGCACTGCACTGACATAGCAACATTGATTTTGGTGTTCGAAGCTTGGACTTGAATCTTCTGACTCTGAATTTAGTGAGTTACTAACTTAGGCATGCATGGTTTACTCCAAATGTCAAAATATTTAAAACTGGCAAAAGACTAAACTCAAGTTAATAAGTTGTTTCTCCACCCCAAAAAACACTTCTACAATTAAAAAAACCATTACACCAACTACATTTTCCAGAGTCTTGAGGTCACAGCTAATGTGGATTCATCGCATGCAGACAAACTTAAACATCTTAACCAGGCATTTACTTTTTACTTCACCTCAAATTTAACAATTGATGGTTCTCATTAAAATAGTATCCACTCCATTCTTGTCTTCCCCCATCATTATATAATACCACCATCTCAGTGATAAAAAGCTTCCCTGGCTCTCAGTTAGCTGAACATTCCTTGACTGACAGATTTAAAACCACCTTCCTTCCTTTGTAGCCTCCCAAACACTAATCTTATGCCTTGCAGTCTCCTCCCACAATGACCACAGTCTGCTCCTCCCTCCCCAACACTTTAGCAATGGCCACACATCTAGCAGATGGCTGGCCAGCTAAGTTGAAGACTCCTCCAGCAAAAATGTCAACCCCCAACAACTCCCTCACTGTCATTACTTGCTTTCTTAACTGCTTGTTATTCTTCCAATTACAGGATGCCTCTCTCCCATCAGTAATCATCTTTGGAGAGAAGCAATCTGTGACTGGAAGAACAGTTCCTCACAATTTACATTCATTCTACTTACAGGGGAAACTTAACAGATTTTTTTTTCCTTTAGCGTTTTGGAGCAAAGTTGCTTACCACCCACATGTATTTTGAGCCTGGTTTTACTCAGGTAACTTTGCAGTACTAAACTGGAGTGCTCTTGCTTGCAGTTGATAAAGATAGTAAAGATTGTGGCTCTGCGCCTCTCAACATTTGGAAGCAGGTTTCCAAGGCTTATCAGCATTGCTGTAAACACTGGAATTGGTGGGGGCGGGGGTCCCCTCACCATACAGGGGGCTCAGGTCCAGTGGTAAGGGAACTTCTAGGATTTAATAATACAGGAGAAGTGAAAAATTTTGACAGGAGTAGATATAGGTACCACTAGGCACCACTTTGGGGAGGGATTAAGCTTAGGATTGATGCAGTACCCAGTAGTTACTGTGTTAAGTGGTCGAGTCGGTTGAGAATCCGCAAAGTTCATTGGGATCCCATATGAATAGGGATTTCTACTCACTTCCTATGAATTAACGCAAGTTTTCAGACAAGTAAATACACTCCCACTTCCCTGAAAAATAAAATGTTGTTATCTATATGCACAACGTTTTGCATTTTCCATGTCAAAGATTAGCTCAAGACGAGTGAAGTCAATTTCTTTTGCTTGCAGGAAAATGACCTGAAATGAATCTGCAAATCTAATTATCTCACATGACTGAGTAGCTGTATATGGAATCTTGTATAGACATTGATTGTGTTTGCAAATTTCAAACAAAAACAACTGCCCCAGTCAGTTGGCTTGCCTACTGTCCTCTCAGTTATCTTCTCTTCCACATATTTAAATATAAAAACATCCCAAATTCATCTTTTCACATAACTTAGCAAAACAAACATGATTACATACACTGATCAAAAGTAATTCAAATTTTTACTTGGAAAGACCAGCGAATCTCCTGCATCCAGTAACTGCATTTACCTAGCACCTGTATAAAACTTGAACTTTCATAGCTTTTTCAACATAATGGAACATTATTTAAGAATCACAAAATCACATGTAACAAGAATGCTCAGATATTAGGTCAGATGACAAAAAGCTTGTCCACAAATGTAGTATTTAAGGGTATCTTAATGGAGGTCAGGAGGTGGAGAGATGTGGGAATAGAATTCTACAGCTTGGGATCAACAGAATTAAAGGTACTCCGATCAATTGTGGAGCAACGATATTGGCAAATGCACAAGAGGCTAGAATTAGTATCTCAGAACGTTGCAAGCTGGAGGAGATTCTAGAGATTTTGGGGTGGGCGGGCATAAATTATATGGTGGCTTTTGAAAAATACATTAGAATTTTATAATCAAGATATTGCTTGATTGGGAGCTAATTTATTTCAGCAAGCACGGGGTGATCAAGAAACAGAAGTTGCTTTGAGTTAGATGAGTAGCAGAGGGTTAAACGTGGAAAACTAGCTAAGTACAAATTGAAATAGTTACATCTAGGTGGTGTTGGGGGAGAAGAACAGGGACATAGTGGTAACTATGCTCTGAGCAACTTTGCTCTGAACTAGTAATTCAGAGATGAATGCTAATGTCCGAGCGAATCTCACCAAAATATATAGAATTTAAAAAACAATGAACAATTAATTGATTAAATATATCTCTTAAAAGCTAATCACAGGAATGTTCAAATATTAAAAACCCATCTTGTTCAATAAATGTCTTTGAAGGAAGGAATTTAATTATCTTTATACGTTCTAACCAACCTACATGTGACACCAGACCCAATGAAGTCTTAACTGGCACTTCAAATACCTACCAGGCCAGTTGGTTGTTTCAACTTTTCTATGGTGGATTGGAACTAAGTAAATTGAATGGACCATCTGACACTGATATAGGTACTGGGAACAGGGGCACACCAATCCTGCAAAATCCTCCTTTTGAGCATCCAGAAGATCCTGCCAAAATTACAGTAACAGCCTGACTCATTCATATTCACGGAATCACACCTTAGGTGCCCTTGGCACGGTCATCTCAGTCATGGGTACGTCCTCTCCCACTATCAAGACAGACATACCAGAGGTTGAGATAGTCATATACATGGAGGGAATTCTCAACATTATTCACCTGTGAGAGCGACCTTGGCGTTGTGAGGGCAGCATGAAACGGGCAGATATGCTCGAACAGGTTGATGTTAGGAAGGAGGAAGTGCTAGAAATTTTGAAAAACATGAGGATTGATAAGTCCTCTGTGCCACACGGGATATACCCAAGGTTTCTACGGGAAGCGAGGGAAGAGGCTGCTGTCTCTTTGGCAATGTTCTTTGTGTCCTCACTGTCCACTGGAGTAGTACCAGATGATTGGAGGGTGGCAAATGTCAATGTGAATCCCTTGTTCAAGAAAGGGAACAGGGATAATCCTGGAAGTTAAAGACCGATCCATCTTACTTCTGTGGTCGGCAAATTACTGGAAATGATTCTGAGAGATAGTATTTATGATTATTTGAAAAAGCAGTGTGATTAGAAATGGTCAACATGGCTTTGAGGGGGCCAGGTCATGCCTCACAAGCCTTATTGAATTCTTTGAGGATGTGACAAAACACATCAATGACGGTAGAGCAGTGGATGTGGTGTATATGACTTAGCAAAGTATTTGCTAAGGTTCCACATGGTAGGCCCATTCAGAAAGTAATGAGGCATAGGATTCAGGGAAATTTGGCTGTCTGGATACAAAACTGGCTGTCCAGTAGAAGACAGAGGGTGGTAGTAGATGAAAAGTATTCAGCCTGGAGCTGTGACCAGTGGTGCTCCGCAGGGATCTGTTCTGGGACCTCTGCTCTTTGTGACCTTTATAAAAAAACTTGAATGAAGAAGTGGAAGGGTGGGTTAGTAAGTTTGCCGATGACACGAAGGTTGGAGGAGTTGTGGACAGCGTGGAGGGCTGTTGTAGGTTGCAACGGGACGTTGACAGGATGCAGAGCTGGGCAAAGAAGTGGCAGATGGAATTCAACCTGGAAAAGTGTGAAGTGATCAATTTTGGAAGGTTGAATTTGAATGCAGAATACAGGGTTAAATGGCAGGATTCTCGGCTGTGTAGAGGAACAGAGGATTCTTGGAGTCCACGTCCATAGATGCCTCAAAGTTGCTACCCAAGTTGATAGGGTTGTAAAGAAGGTGTACACAGTGTGTTGGCTTTCATTGGCAGGGGAACTGAGTTTAAGAGCTGTGAGGTTATGCTGCAGCACTATAAAACTCTGTTTAGACCACACTTGGAATACTGTGTTCAGTTCTGGTCACCTCATTATAGGAAGGATGTGGAAACTTTAGGAGAGGGTGCAGAGGAGATTTACCAGGATGCTGCCTGGAATGGAGGGCAGATCTTATGATAACAGGAGCTAGGGCTTTTTTCATTGGAGTGAAGAAGGATGAGAGGTGACTTGATGGAAGGTGTACAAGGTGATGAGAGGCATAGATAGAGTGGATAGCCAGAGACTTTTTCCCCAGGGTAGAAGTGACTATTACAAAGGGGCATAATTTTAAAGGTGATTGGAGGAAGGTATGGGGAGATGTCAGAGGTAGGTTCTTCACACACAGTGCTGGGCATGTGGAATGCGCTGCCGACAGTGGTGGCAGAGTCCGATACTTTGGAGACTTTTAAGTGACTCTTGGACAGACACATGGAGGATAGTAAAACATAGGGTATGCAGGGTAGATTGATCTTAGTAGGAGAATAGGTCAGCACAACATCGCGGGCCAAAGGGCCTGTGGTTCTATGTTCTAATTAATGATAGTGATATCTGGTCAAACACGGGCAAGGACACCTCCTGCTGTTTATCACCTAGTACCTTGCCGCAGCTGATGAGTCAGTATTTTTCCATGTTAAACACCACTTCTAAGGAGCACTGTAACAGGGAACACAATCTGGGTGGGGTACTTCAATTTTCAAAATGACTGTACACCTGAAGAGCATAAGTGCCAGACTGGCTCAGCACATGGTGAGGAAACCAACAAGATGCGCAGTCCTACAGAAGATGAAGTGAGAAACAGTCCATCATGTCAGTTGTCACTACCACTACGCTAAATCATTCAGAATAGATATAGCAGCTCATAATTAAGCAATGTGGGCCATTAGTCACTAGAAAATTATATTCAACCAGTCTCTGACCACAACGCCAAGCAGAAATTCAAAGATCTTTGGACAACACCTGCCAAATTCAAATTCACTCCAGAAGGACAACAGCAGCAGATAGGTGGAAACATCAACCAGCAAGTTCCCCTCTAAGTCACTCAGCATCCTAACTTGTACATGTATCACCATTGCTTTGTATTGTTAATGGGTACATGCATCAGATGGGCTGAAACAGTTCACCAGCACTTTCTCATGCACAATATGGGATGGACATCAAATTCTGGACTTGCCAGTCATGCTCATATCACAATTCCCCCCAAAAAAATTGGAAAACAAAGGCACAGATAAAGATTTCAGCAAGAAAAACGGGGAAATGGACAAAGTCAGGCAATGTTACAGAGGTGGAAACACATGGTCATGGCACATGGCCAGAAGTTAATCTCAGGTTCAAATGTGACAGCAAGATTGCAACCAGACTAACAACCTCAGACAGTTGCCAGGGAGGGAGATAGAATCAGTACTTCAGGAACTCAACTTGTACAAGAGTCCAGAAACAGACTGCAGTCTTCACAATAGCTAATATTTGTAAATACAATAGAACCTAATTTCTCAGAATAAAATGACAGACAACTATTTTCCTATGGTTAGAATGGATAAAAAGCTTGAATGAAATGATGCTTTGAAAAGGCTTTTAAAAAGTAGCATGGAAGTTTGAGAGGAAGCAGACCTTAGGGAGAAACAAAAGAAAGATTAAATTCATCAACCAGATAAATAACTTACACTGGGCTGTTAAAAAAAGGAATATGCTTGTAAATTTGTATAAAATTACACAATAGCAAGACAGTCATATGACATGAAAGATACATACATATAGCAAGAATGCATACACTTACAAACATGATCAGCTCAAGAATAAGAGATAACAAGGTATAGAGCTGGATGAACACAATAGGCCTAGCAGCATCAGAGGAGCAGGAAAGCTGGCATTTCAGGTCTGGACCTTTCTTCAGCATCCTCTGACGCTGCTTGGCCTGCTGTGTTCATCCAGCTCTACACCTTGTTATCTCAGATTCTCCAGCATCGGCAGTTCCTACTACCTCAGCTCAATAATAAATTGGGTTCCACAATAACTGATCAAAAAACAGGATTATCTCTGAAAAAAGATTTTTTATCTTCACTCATTGGGACAGACACAAGAATGCCAAACGTTAAGGGATCAAAAATGTATTCTTCTCGAGAAAGGATGCTGATTGGTCAAGGTGTTACCATGGAGAATTTACCAGGAAAACCATTGTGCCTCATTCTTTTGTTTAATTCTCAGATTTAATGCCTGGAGCTCCCTTTTCTACTTGAAGGAGGCGGCTGGTCCTTGCACAGAAACATGACGTTTCTAGCATAAGTAAGTAAACAAACAAATAAAACAGACAAACAAGATCCAACAGCAACTGACCACTGATTTTACACATCCTCTGATTTTAAATTGTAGTGTCTCAGCTTTGTCTCCACATTCAAATGACAATCACCAGGCATCAGAGATAATGGGTACTGCAGATGCTGGAGAATCCGAGATAACAAGGTGTGGAGCTGGATGAACACAGCAGGCCAAGCAGCCGAGGAGCAGGAAAGCTTGATGTTTCGGCCCAGACCCTTCATCAGAAATGGGGGAGGGGAAGAGGGTTCTGAAATAAATAGGGAGAGAGGGGGAGGCGGATAGAAGATGGATAGAGGAGAGGATAGGTGGAGAGGAGGCAGACAAGTCAAAGAGGCGGGGATGGAGCCAGTAAAGGTGAGTGTAGGTAGGGGGGGTAGGGAGGAGATAGGTCAGTCCAGGGAGGACGGACATGTCAAGGGGGCGGGATGAGGTTAGTAGGTAGGAGATGGGGGAGAGGCTTGAGGTAGGAGCGGGGGATAGGTGAGAGGGAAAACAGGTTAGGGAGGCAGGGACGAGCTCGGCTGGTTTTGGGATGCGGTTGGGGGAGGGGAGATTTTGAAGCTTGTGAAATCCACATTGATACCGTTGGGCTGCAGGGTTCCCAGGCTGAATATGATTTGCTATTCCTGCAGCCTTCGGGTGGCATCACTGTGGCATTTCAGGAGGCCCAGGACGGACATGTCATCTGAGGAATGGGAGGGGGAGTTGAAATGGTTCGCGACTGGGAGGTGCAGTTGTTTGTTGCGAACTGAGCACAGGTGTTCTGCAAAGTGGTCCCCAAGCCTCCGCTTGGTTTCCCCGATGTAGAGGAGGCCACAACGGGTACAGCGGATGCAGTATACCACATTGGCAGATGTGCAGGTGAACATCTGCTTGATGTGGAAAGTCTTCTTGGAGCCTGGGATGGGGGTGAGGGAGGAGGTGTGGGGGCAGGTGTAGCACTTCCTGCGGTTGCAGGGAAAAGTGCCAGGTGTTGTGGGGCTGGAGTGGAGTGTGGAGCGGACAAGGGAGTCACGGAGAGAGTGGTCCCTCCGGAAAGCAGACAAGGGTGGGGAGGGAAAAATGTCTTTGGTGGTGGGGTCGGATTGCAGATGGCAGAAGTGTCGGAGGATGATGCGTTGGATCCGGAGGTTGGTGGGGTGGTACGTGAGGATGAGGGGGATTCTTTTTTGGTTATTATTGCGGGGACGGGGTGTGAGGGATGAGTTGCGGGTAACACGGTGGTGGGCGTTGTCGACCACTGCGGGGGGGGAAGTTGCGGTCCTTGAAGAATGAGGACATCTGAGATGTGCAGGAGTGGAATGCCTCATCGTGGGATCAGGTGCGGTGGAGGCGAAGGAATTGGGAATAGGGGATGGCGTTTTTACAGGAAGGTGGGTGGGAGGTGGTGTATTCCAGGTAGCTGTGGGAGTCAGTGGGCTTGAAATGTACTATGGACGTCCAGTCCCTATACACCTGTATTCCCCATGCAGATGGCCTAAAGGCCCTCCGCTTCTTCCTGTCCCGCAGAACTGACCAATCCCCCTCCACTGACCCCCTCAACCGCTTAGCCAAACTCGTCCTCACCCTCAACAACTTCTCTTTCAATTCCTCCCACTTCCTACAGACAAAGGGGGTGGCCAAGGGTACCCGCATGGGCCCAAGCAATGCCTGCCTCTTTGTAGGTTACATGGAACAATCCCTCTTCCGTACCTACACTGGCCCTAAACCCCACCTCTTCCTCCGTTACATTGATGACTGTATCGGCGCCGCCTCGTGCTCCCACGAGGAGCTCGAACAGTTCATCCACTCACCAACACCTTCCACCCCAACCTGAAGTTCACCTGGACCATCTCTAACACCTCTCTCTCCTTCCTGGACCTCTGTCTCCATCTCAGGTAACCACCTAGAAACCGATGTCCGTTTCAAGCCCACTGACTCCCATAGCTACCTGGAATACACCTCCTCCCACCCACCTTCCTGTAAAAACGCCATCCCCTATTCCCAATTCCTTCGCCTCCACCGCATCTGCTCCCACGATGAGGCATTCCACTCCCGCTCATCTCAGATGTCCTCATTCTTCAAGGACCGCAACGCCCCTGCCCCCCGCAGTGGTCGACAATGCCCTCGACCGTGTCTCCCGCATTTCCCGCAACTCATCCCTCACACCCCGCCTCCGCAATAATAACCAAAAAAGAATGCCCCTCATTCTCACGTACCACCCCACCAACCTCCGGATCCAACGCATCATCCTCCCACACTTCCGCCATCTGCAATCCGACCCCACCACTAAAGACATTTTTCCCTCCCCACCCTTGTCTGCTTTCCAGAGGGACCACTCCCTCCGTGACTCCCTTGTCCGCTCCACACTCCCCTCCAACCCCACCACACCCGGTACTTTTCCCTGCAACCGCAGGAATTGCTACACCTGTCCCCACACTCCAATCCCAGGCCCCAAGACGACTTTCCACATCAAGCAGATGTTCACCTGCACATCTGCCAATGTGGTATACTGCATCCGCTGTACCCGTTGTGGCCTCCTCTACATCAGGGAAACCAAGCGGAGGCTTGGGGACCACTTTGCGGAACACCTGCGCTCAGTTCGCAACAAACAACTACACCTCCCAGTCACGAACCATTTCGACTCCCCCTCCCATTCCTCAGATGACATGTCCATCCTGGGCCTCCTGCAACGCCACAATGATGCCACCCGAAGGCTGCAGGAATAGCAAATCATATTCCGCCTGGGAACCCTGCAGCTCAATGGTATCAATGTGGATTTCACAAGCTTCAAAATCTCCCCTCCCCCAACCGCATCCCAAAACCAGCCCTGCGCGTCCCTGCCTCCCTAACCTGTTCTTCCTCTCACCTATCCCCCGCTCCTACCTCAAGCCCCACTCCCATCTCCTACCTACTAACCTCATCCCGCCCCCTCGACTTGTCCGTCCTCCCTGGACTGACCTATCTCCTCCCTACCTCCCCACCTACACTGCCTCTTTGACTTGTCTGCCTCCTCTCCACCTATCCTCTCCTCTATCCATCTTCTATCCACCTCCCCCTCTCTCCCTATTTATTTCAGAACCCTCTTCCCCTCCCCCATTTCTGATGAAGGGTCTAGGCCTGAAGCGTCAAGCTTTCCTGCTCCTATGCTGCTGCTTGGCCTGCTGTGTTCATCCAGCTCCACACCTTGTTATCTCGGACAATCACCAGGCATTAGCTTTGACAGTCGACCTGCATTAAAGCTTTGTTCAATTGTATTCAATTGTATCTTTTATGCAGAAAAACATCAAGGGGCAAAAAGGATGTCAAGTCAAAAGGGCTGACCAAAAGTCAAGTCAGAGGTGGGTTTTAACAATGGTCCTCAAGCACATCTTTAAAAAATGAAGACACTCAAATTGGTAAAAAATATTTCATTTTAGCATTCCAGACCAGGTGAACCCAGTTCAGCCAATGCTGCAATTATTTCATTTTAAAGTAATCCATGACAAAAGATTGGAGATTGAGCAGCTTTTCTGGATACTGTTATGTTGCATAAATCCACTTTCATTTGCTCTAGTCAAAAAAAAATTAAAAGTTATGCATTTTAAAACTTTTAAGTGCTGTTATAAAGAACCAACTACATGAGAGATATTTCAGCACCAACATTTAACCAACCGTAAGTCATTTTCAGTTACAATGAGAAATTGCGGGGAATAACTGAATAATTAATATGTAATTCAGTCCTCAATTGCAAGTCATACATTCTGTCCTTACTTTGTCAAAAGATACATCAATTTCCCAAGCAGAGAAGTGGAATTAACTGCAGCAAGAGGTTGTACAGCAGGAGGTGGAAGACTCAAAACTGAAGTGACAATGCCGCCACTCGCCATGAAGATACAACTAAGCTGTAAGGATTTAGGAAATCAAAATGGAGTAAATGGATACAAGTACACTCAGGTCAAAGATTTTTGGCTTATTACAAATAATGACTTTTCCATGAACAACTGAGCATGTTAAATTACTAGATATTAACATATCCTATCTTTATTCATAATGAAAATCCAATTGTATATTAATTCCAGAGTATATTAGAGGAAAGACTAAAATTTCAAAGTCATCATACTGACTTCCTGACCCAACTACAGAAATGAGAAATAGATCAAGTTTGAATGATTTGCAGCAAATTCGCAAAAAGCCAAATTTTCAGCTCAATAGTAAAGAGCAAGGCTGTGAAGAAGGTTGTGCCAGACCAGATTTTGATGTTGTACCAAAGTAACCAGGATGCAGTAACCAACTGATGCAAAGATGGTTTAGTACTTGTGGATTCAAAAGCAGGGCATTAGAATTTGTTTGTAAAATGATAAGGCGGTTGGGGGGGGGGGGGGGGGGCGCAAGGAGAAACAGAAGAGTGCATGGTCTCTTTAAAAGGTGTTTTTTAGGCTTGGAGATTTTTTTTAAAATGTCTGTAGGCAACAGTAGATGCACAGAAAGTTCTTAAATGAAACATTGCATCCAAAGGCTACAATGTTAGCAAGCATAGCAGCATTTTTACCAAGACAACAGGTTTTTGAATTTAGCCAATTAACTTAAACCAGGCTCGAGATAATAAAGCCAAATTAAATTTAAATCTGATGGTTTTGATAACCCTCAGACCAATCCTATCGTAAAGAAATTAATAGGTCATCAAGGGTGTAAAAGAGGAGGGAATTTCAAAATTGGAGAGTCAGCAAACTGCCATCTGTTAAAATTGACAGGTCTCGCCAGTCATCAGCTCGAAACAAAGAAAAATCACTGGCTCTCAGAAATCTGTAAGATCTTAGAGTAAGCACCATCTAAATAAAGGTTCTATGACACTCTTAGCTAATATTCCTGACAAGAATTTGATAGAGGAAGGCGTTCCTGACTGGAGGTCAGAGAAGGCAAAGAACATTCTACAAGACTTATCCGGGCTGCAATTGAGAAATTAAGTTTTTTTTATTAATTTGGTTTATATAAGTGGGACTTACATCTATTTGAGCAGCATTCCATTAGAATTTTGTTTTATTCGGGAATAGTTAAGGAAAATTGTTTGGTTTGTTAGTAGCTCTGCTAATTTGTTTACTGTCAGATTTACATAAATAAAATTGTTACTTGTCGATTGTAGAGCAACCGTCAGGAATTAATTTAATTTCACCTCTCCTTTATGAGGGATATACCACTTTTCACATTTCCTCCAACAGATTAGAAGGTGAGGTCAGCTTCTCTGGGGATTTTGGTTTTAATTATCAGGGAGGAGTCAACAACTACTCTCTAACACAACTGATGAGTAAATGAGAATTACAGTGACTATTTCAGAATGAACTCAGGCATATAACGCTATGGGCCCAGAGTCTCACAGTAAAGTGGCTATTCTGTACAGCAAGTATTTAGAATTCAGTCATGTTTAAAACAATATTCTGGCAGTAACATGATAAACCAAGTTAGAAATTTAGCACTCATTTTCTATTGAAGAGCCAGAGAAATCAAGTAAATTGAGCAGGCAAATTGTACCATTGGCCAAATGCGAGGTGCATTCTTGGTCACTAACAACACAATCTGGCGAAAGCTAATTCCACCTTGACCAAAGGTACTGTGTGCCTGGTACAGCCAAATAAGCTATTTAATTCACGGCCTCTGTCTCCTTGTAACTGTAACTGCATAACGGCTATATGGTCACACCCTTTAACCTGTTTGCTCAATGAAGAGTGCAGGAGGGCAGAAAAGGAACAGCATCAGGCACACCTAAATATCAAGTGTCAACCTGAAGCTACAAAACAGGACTACTTGTGCGCCAAACTGCAAGCAAATGCTATAGAGATAAGTGATCCTATAACCAGATCAGTTCGGAGCTCTGTCGTCTAGCCACAGCCATGAATAATGGTGGACAATTAAACTCACTGGAGGAACAGACTCCATAAACATCCCCATCCTCAAATGATGGAGCAGCCTAACATGTCAGTGCAAGAGACAAGGCTGAAGCATTTGCAACAATCTTCAGCCAGAAGTGCCATGTTGACGATCCATCTCTGCCTTCTCCAGGTGTTCCCAGCATCACAAATGCCAGTTTTCAGCCAATTCAATTCACTCCACGTGATATCAAGAAACAGTCAGAGGCACAGCATATGTAAAGGCTATGGGGCCTGACAACAGTTCTGAAGACTTATGCTCTGGAACGTGTCGCTCCCTTAGACAACCTGGACAACAGAGATACATTAGCATTGACTGGACAATATGTAAGATTACCCAAGTTTGTCCTGTACACAAAAAGATGACAAATCCAATCCAGCCAATTACTATCCTATCTGTCGGCTCTCGATCAGTTAAGTGATGGAAAGTGTCATTAACAGTGCTATCAAGCAGCATCTGCTCAATAACTTGCTCAACGATGCTTGGTTTGCTTAATGGGAGCTAATATAGGACCATAAGCATAGAGGATGATGGTTGAAGGGCACATATAACACACAGCAAAGTTTTGGATATCTTAGAAGTTAAAATGTGGGAGACTGGCCAGGAATGCATTGGAATAATCAACATTAGACGTAACAAAAGCATGGAATAAGGATCTCAGCAGCTACTGAGCTAAGACAAAAGACAGGCTGGGAAGCGTCACAAAGATGGAAATTGGTCCCTGTATTTGTCTTGAGTTGGGCAGTCTTTAATCATGTAACAACTATTGAGTAAAATTCTTAATAGACCTGGAGTTGCTACGTGTTTCAGATTTTTGTATAGTTGTGAAATTGACTTAGTATAAAGCAAAAGCATAATGACCTAAGTAAGTTGCTATTATCCGAGAGGCATTTTGCCAAAAACTTTGGTTTTTTTTGTAATCTCTTCCCTTGTTTTGCACAGCAGATTCACCTTTCAAGTTACAAAACAGGATCAAATACCAAACAAGTTTCAAACAGCCCGGTTCAGTTTCAACGAAGAGGAGCAGGTCAGCAGAGACAGAAGTGATTTTAGCAAGAACAAAAAAAAAAACTTCACTCTTACAAATGCTTAGTTGCAGGATCTTGCTCAACTAATACCAATTGTAGCACAAGCTGTCAGACAATTCACAGAAAACGGACAGGTTGAGACACACATTGGTGAGGTTAAACCAAGTGTTGTCAGCACACACTTGGAAGGCATGGTGTTTTCAAAGAACTTCACAAACAACAGGTAAAGAAGAAATAGGAAAGGGTCATGAAAGACAGTAGGAAGCAAGCCACTTAGTGACCCTGGGCACAATTAGAGAGATAGAGGGATTATTTACATAGGTCAGTCAGGTCGATCTTAAACTGTTCTAGTTGTCACTGGTCCTGCTTTGGTTATGGAGCTACCAGCTTCCCACTACAATCAAATCTCCAATGGTCAGATGACTGTCACTGCAGCTGCAGTTAGTTATCTAGTTACTGAAGTGCCTCAGAAACAGTGCAACAGATGTAATTTACTATAACAAGTCCAAGTTCACACATCAGGGACAGCATCCAAAGGTACGCATTAAAGTCAACAAAATCAAGAAAAATATCTGTGTACTAGTCTCAGAATAAAGGGATGGCAAAATTAAACAGACGAGAAGGAATTTCTCTTTTCAGAGGGTCAAGTAGCTTTTGAACTCCTTGCCACAGAGAGGTGTGAGGCAGAGTCCTTGTGAATATTTAAGGCTCAGATAGATTCTTAATCAGTACACGAATCAAGGGTTACGGGAAAAAGAGCAGGACAAATAGTTCCAAGGAACATTGGATCAGCCTTGACCATACTGAGCAGCAAAGCTACAAACAGCCGACTCCTGTTGCTATTTCTTATAGTCTTACCGGTGATGACTCATTAGAAGTGCACAAACAGTATGAGATTACACTGAAGGAGACAAGCTGATCTCACTGCAAGCCATTCTGAAAAACACAGGTTAGTTTTTGGGCATTAGCAGAGTCAGGAAACACAGCTTCCCCATGTCTCGAAACGTTAACTCTGCTTTTTCTCCTCAGCTCCTCCGGCACTTTGTTGTGGGCGACCTCCTGTTCTGACAACCCAAATGCAGAACATTTTGTCAAATGGAAATGTTTCCTTAATTTGCATTAACAAAACCAATGTAATATTAATGAACAAATACAGAAAATTCAGAAATTGGCATTTTAAATGGGACTATATTAATTTAGAATACCTGGTCAGCACGGACAAAGTAGGTCCGATGGGTCTGTTTCCATGCTGTACGTGTCTATGACTCTAAGAGGAGTTGCAGGAATTCTTAGTTTGAGACCACCCAATCCTGCCCCTCCCCCTCACGGTGCACAGACCTGTGCTAATTATAAAAAGGTATACTGCTGAACTGACTAAATCCAATCAGGGTATATACGTCAAAGAATACTAAAATTCTGGCAAATTCAGAGAAAGTGGTACTTTCACTAAAAGTTAAATAAAGATACCCAATCAAGTATTTGATCACTCTCGGTAATGGATATTCACAAGTATCCAGCCAACATGAAGTACCAGCATTCCATGTAAAACGCAACCCAAGTATTTTTACAATGCCACCTACACTTCTCAACACACCTTGTGCTCAGCTCATGCTCTTAAAAAAGATCTAAACTTGGAAGATCCTCACTGTCCAACATTTGAGGGTGTGGATGCTGAAGTGTTCAAAATTATTTTAGAAAGCTACATCAGCTATCAGTAAATTTTAAACACTTGGCTTTACCAATGAAAAAACAAACTTAGTGCTTAAAGCATCTGGACAAATAAAGGTGTCTACGCCCTTGGGAATAACTCACGATTCATTCGCTCACATACATATTTAAGATATTGAGATCCACACTGCATACAAAATAAACAAAGTACAGGTTGGAATCTCTGTGAAAGAAAGGCTCAAACTAAGTCACGCTTCTGATCTTACTCCATTTTATGTCAGTGACTAAGTCACATTTTTTTAAACTGTAGAAGAAATGATTGGGTGCTTTCAGAAAGTTAAACTAAAGCAAACTGATTAATTACATGATATTTTATTGCACCAACTCAAATGTTATCTTATTTTGTAAGCAGATTCTTCTTTTTAGGACTTGCCAGACAGAAAAAGGTAACATCTGCTGTAAACCAAGCCAAGTAAAAGTGATTCCAAAAAAAACGTTTTCAGCAAAATGCCGCCAGGATAATAGCAATACTTTGCAGCCCACCACACTTCTGCTGCACACCAAATCAATTTCACAGCTGTACAAAAATCATAAATACATGCAGCATCTACAGATCTGTTTAAGTAGTTAATTCAGTAGTGTTATTTGATTTAAAAACACCAGCAAATTTAAAAATTACATTCTGATTTGGTAATTTCAAGTTTTCCGCTTAATTGTACCTGAAAACAAATAAAACACGAAGTCCTTATGGACTCGATCATTCAGACCTAATAAAATAGTGAAGTTTCCGATTAACAGCCCAAATGAAAATATGACAAATGCAAAAAAAAGACAAATAGAAACACAAAAGCTTGAAACATTCTGCAGGCAGGATCCCAGGAGAGAGAAAAATAACAAACATTTCAGGTCACGAGATAACAAGGTGTGGGGCTGGATGAACACAGCAGGCCAAGCAACATCACAGGAGCAGGAAAGCTTAATGTTTCGGGCCTAGACCCTTCGTCAGAAATGGGGGAGGGGAAAGAGGGTTCTGAAATAAATAGGGAGAGGGGGAGGCGGATAGAGGATGGGAGAGTTGCAGTGGGAGAGAGATTCCCCGAGGTTTGTCCGGAGGGAGGAGGGTAACTTCTTCAGGGTAGGCATCCTTAGAAGAGGCTTCGCAGTGGGGTTAAAATTGTATCAGAGATAAAAGGTACTGCAGATGCTAGAGAATCAGAGATAACAAGGTGTGGGGCTGGATGAACACAGCAGGCCAAGCAGCATCACAGGAGCAGGAAAGCTTGACGTTTCAGGCCTAAACCCTTCATCAGAAATGGTCATCAGCAGTCTATCTCACCTCACCTCACCTCAGAATTCTGCTCTTTTGTCAATCTTGCAAACATCATTTTTTCCTGGGTTTTTAAAATTGCAACCTGACATAGGAAAAGGACTTTTAAAAACCAAAGATCGCAGAAAATATTGTTGCACTTTCTAAAAGGAAAGTTACCTGACACTCATTCTATGTGCTATTTGAAATGTTGAGTCTTCAAGCAGCAGGGCAAGTTGAGTTGAAGACAAGCTGGATTTAAAGTGTGCGCAACAATGGAGATGTGGCCACCAATAAGTAGCTGGTTAATAACAGGTCACCATCTCCCGGAACAATGACAAATGCCTTCTACCTGGCAACAATGATGTTTGGCTCCCAGATAGCCGAGCAGCTTGACAGTGTGTCAGCGTTTGGGCAGAAGCCATCAGATCTCTGGAAAAGAATGTACTGTCTTCTCTGCACTGGAAACATTCCAAGCATGAAGAAGGCTGGTTTATTTCCCCTAATTAGTTGCTGCAAGCTCCAATTGTTGAGCAATAAATCAGCAACTTTACAAGTGTGAATTACTTGCTGTGTCTCCTGCAAACAAGTGAAAGTACCTGGAGAAGAAAGATCAAACAGCAGCAAGTCCTGATAAGCTGAAAGAATCTCAACTTGCTGCAGGGTCAGGGACCACTGAATTGCCTTCTCAGTCTTACCCTCTGCCCATTACTCCAATTGTTTTATGCCTGTCTATACGTGCATCTGTTGTGTACACAGAAGTTTTAACTAGTACAGTTATAAGTTGACAGTTCATAATTGTTTACATGCAGCTAGAATACGTATTATTAATAAATAAGAATTCTTATTTATTACAAAGACCGGCCCGTGATATCAACCTGGCATAAAACAGGGGAATTTTGTATTCTTTTATAAAGTCTATGAAATCTTTTACAAAGTCCTTAAAGTCTTTTCATGACGACTCCAGGAATAGCAGAGCTTGATTTCCAGCACACAGTCCCAGTGAAGTATAATATTTGGACTAAGGTTGCAATGAGGTCAGAAGCTGTGTGGCCCTGACGGTACCCAAACTGAGCAACAGTGAGGAGGTTAATCCTCTAAAGCGCCATTTCACAATACTATCAATGATACTTTCCATCACTTTACTCATGATCGAGGATAGAATAAGGTAGTAATTGGCCAGGTTGGATTTGTCGTCTTTTTGTGCGCAGAACATGTCAGGTACATGCCATGCTACAGCTGCCCCAGAGCAGTTTGGCTGGGGACACAGCGAGTTCTGGAGCACACAGTGCCATCGTGGCCCATGGCTTTGGCAGGCTCCGATGTCAGTGATTTCTTGACATCAAGAAACTTGAATTGGTTCAAGACTAGCAATTATGATTGTAGAATTCCTCTTGTACAGATAGAGGCCATTCATCCCATAGAGTTTGTACCAAACCTCCAAACAGCATCCCTCCAAGATCAAGTCTCCCTTCCGCCCCCATCCCAACCACCCAATCCCCATTACCCTGAATTAACCACAGGTAATCCACCTAGCATGCACATCCATGGACACTAAGGAAATTTAGCATGACAAATTACTGTAGGAGTAAACGTGCAAACTCCACAGTCACCCAAGACTGGAATCAAACCTCGGCCCCTGGTGCCGTTAGGCAGCAGTGCCAACCACTGTGCCAGGAATCTCAAGACAGGACTGCGATAATTATCAACTGCACTTTTAACTGAAGATGAACACATTTAATTCAGCCTTGTCTTCTGCACTGATTTGCTGTACTCCCCCAACAATAACGATGGAATATCGGTGGAGCCTCCTCTTGCAGCGAGTTGTTTAACTGTTCACCACCATTCAAAACTAGTTGCAGCAGAACTGCAGAGTTTTGAGCTGATCTAAACTAAAACAAAGCACTGTTTTTATTTCAGATTTCCAGCATCCACAAAGTGCTGAAGAAACTCATACGGTCTGGCAGCATTTGTGGAGAGAAAGCAGAGTTAATCTTTAGGGTCCAGCGAGTCACCTTACAAGTTAGATCTGATCTACTGGTTTTCCTATCTTTTAGCCCTGTTTATTGCCATGCTGCTTCTGCCGTTCCGCATGCAAACAATCCCGTGTTGCAGCATCACCAGGCTGATGGCTCATTTGTACGTATGCATGGCACTTCTCCTGGTACATCACCCTGCCATCTTCATTGAAACTAGGTTGATTTCCTCGTTTGATGGATGCATCACCGATGGTTAGTCTTGAGCTGCTAGCTCTGTTTGAAGTCTGTCCCACTTGGCAAGATAATAATGACAATACAATACAATAGAATGTATCATGGACAGATGCATCTTGCATGGGTTGATTGAGGAGGACAAGATCAAGTAGATATTCCCCTCGACAGTTCCTTTACCCAGCTGTAGATCCAGGCTAACAGCTCTCTCCTTTAAGACCCAGCCAACTTGCTCAGTAGTGGCGTTATTGAGCACTCTTGGTGATATACTCTAAGTGGGGAACTTCTAAGACACCTGTGCACAAGCCACCCTCAGCGCTTCCTCAAAGTGGTGTTCAACATTGAGGCATACCAATTTACAAGCCGAAGGAGTTTTTTTTGGGGTGGGGGAAGAAGTCAGGTAGTAAGTAACAGGACTTGCTCAAATATCTGACCTAGACTATTAGACTTCATGGAGGTGGAGGGTCAATGTTGAACACTCCAGAGCAACTCCTTCCCAACTGTCAGGCCTATCCCACTAGTGGGATAGGACATATTCAGGAATGGAAAGTGCATTGTCTGGAACATTATTGGACATTGGATATGGATATGGTTTTGGTTTACGAAACTGAACTAAGGCTTTTAGCTAAGATACAAGTCTATATTTAGCATTTGTTCACTGACTATCCACAGGTAAATCACAAACAAATCTTCCAAATTCTGCTTATTTTCTCAACTGAAAGTTCTGGCAAAATTGATACTAACTGAATAACTTAGGTTATGTAAGCCCACTTCATGGCTCAAGGAAGGCTTGGGAGATTTTCACTCATTCATTTTGGCCATTAAAATTTATATGAGTTCAGCACACGAGAACTGCAGACAGAGCTGCTTTATGACCTCCAAAGTCCAGATGGGACCTAACAGTTGAACTGCCTAATTACTCCACAAAGCAAATCACCCAGTATTTTTTCATTGTTTCTATACTACCTATTATTTCTTCTTTTAAGACACTCTCTTAAGACACTGGGAAGATGTAAATGGTGATCATGATATTAGGCAATGAATACATAACACTCATCAAAACAAATTGATTTTAGGTAAAAGTATGTGCAACAGTTTAATTGAACCAAAATTAATGCTGATTTTTCCCCTAAAATAGTACTAATTTTCTGTGCAACAGCAAATTACAATTACAGAGTGTGCGAACATCTGCACTGACTCTTTCTAAGCAACGCTAATTTGTAATTCTAAAAGAATTAGATTTTCAATCACATAACTATCAGGCCTAGGCCACTTCAAATGTACAATTACAGAATGCTGCCAAAAGTCTAGCATAAAGAACTTCACAGCCTCTCAATGTGCATGGAACTAATCTTTACATGATAATCAATAATAAGGCCAAGTCAAGTTAACAAATTTAAAACACTCAACTGCCCTTTGATCACTGCAACACAAAATTTCTCACTATTACAACAAGCAGCGTACAGAACGGTGACTACAAATATAAAGAAATTCCACTTTAATAAACAAGTTAATTCATACGTGCTGTTTCAAAGCAAACACATTCTTTCAACACTACAGGCTGCCAACAAATGAAAAATCCATATTTAGGAATCTCAGGCAAGGTGGTCCATTTCATCTTTTCAAAAGTCTCCAACTCATCATCAGGTACTGTGCACAATAGGAAATCTCATTTACATTTATTACTGCCCAATAATTTAAACAATGCAGATTTCATCACTACCACAATAATACAAACTGTATGCTTCAAGCATACAATTCAAGTCACATGTGGTGGTCATTTTACTCTCATGGCTACACAAACTGGCAGGGAACATTATCCTCACAACAATTAATCTATCCACTTAGGCAACCCCTTAACCAGGTTGCTCATTAAGAAGGTTGTTTTGGATTTTTAATACAGGTGCACTTTCAATACCATTTCAGGATATACAACATTTCCACTTAATGTTGACTGAACAGTGATAAAGCCTTGCTATCTACTTAAAATTTATGTACTTGGTATGACTATAACAACAAATGAATTAACAGAACTGCAACTGGTTCATGAAAATATTTAAAATACATACTGAAGTGTTTGCCTGCAAATCTATAGCGATAAACCTAAAATCTCCACTTCAGTCATTACTATTCAACTCTCATTTTATTTCAAAAAGGTAGGTAAGCAGTTTTTAAATACTTTTTCCAATTCTGTATTAATAGTGTAAGCTTTCTGAAGTGACTTAAGAAACAATCTTCAGATATCTTCGTTTTAATTAACAATCAGATCAAAAATAAATTGAAAAAGCTGTTCTGTAACCTCTTCAGTACTTGAACAAAGAATCCATCTTTAAAACATTCCACCTCATTCTTGAATTCAAATATCTTGCCGTAAATATCTTAGAATTCACTTATTCTGATGGCCTTGAAGAGAAACAAAGAGATTATCTTAATTGTACATCAGTTTGGTTCAATTGGCAGGACCTTCATTCAAGTTAAATATGTAGAGGCTGATCCCTTTATTGATTGATTTGATTTATTGTCACATGTAACAAGATAAAGTATGTGTTGTTTTGGATGCTATACGGCATATCAAGGACAAAAGGGCAAAATCTCAGAATAAAGAGGTTTAAGGCAGAATAAGTGAAATTTCTTCTGAGGGTAGTGAATCTGTGGAAGTGTCAGCTGCAGAGTATTGTCGAGGCTGGAATAAGTGTTTCTAAGGCCAAGATATGCAGATTTTTAAATAGCAAGGGAACTAAAGGTTATGGGGACGAGACAGGAAAGTGGACTTGAGGCTTATCAGATCAGTATGATTTCATCAAATGGCAGAGCAGACTCAATGGACCAAGTTATATACTACTATTCCTGTATTTTATCAAAAATTGTTAAGTTGCAGAGCACTGCAGGATTTGAACACAAAATCAGAACATCAACAAACTAATCAGAAAATTCTACAATTTGTTGCAGACTTTGTTGAGAAATGAAACAAGACAATGTTTCTGTGACAAATACTCAAGTGAAATAAAACAACTCCATGGCAATTCAAAAAAGTGCATGACCAGTACCACGTTTTGCAGGCAATATCTGCCAAATCAACTACATACATATTTGCTTATTGCATCTTGAATGGAAACTAACTACCATGGTTGCCTACCTTACAAAATCATTCATGTGCCAAAAGCTGCCCAAGAATTTAATCAGATGGAATAAAATGCATATTGAATAACTGTCTGAAGTAGCATTTATTTATCTGCAAATAAACTATTTTCATAATGAAGTCAAAGAAAATGCTTATTTTTCACTATATTTCATTCCATCAGCCCATGCTGGAATTTCAGAAGTCAAATCCCAGTGTCCAGAGTAAAGCAAGTGACAACTGCAGAAAACAAAAAAAAAACCTCGCTGTTCTCAGTTTATCAGAACACGTCCAATGATGACATCTTCTGGCATCACTGTGCAATAGTTTTAAACTGTTTAAGCTTAAATGAACTCAATTTGCTTACTTATTTCATAACTTTACCAGGCATATTTTTTATAATTGATAGATGACAAGCATGTTGGATATGTCATCAGAACCTTTAAAATTAAGACACTGTATATCATTCTAATAGCTACCAAAACCAAGTCACTGCCTTTGGGAATCAGGGAGAAAACACACCAGTTAGAGACCTATCTAGCAGGGAGAAAGATGGTTGCCATTGCTGAAGTTCAATTATCTCGGTCCCAAGACATTCTTTCAGGAGTTCCTTAAAAGTAGTGCTCCAGGCCCAAATATCAGCTGCTTCATCATGAACATGAGTTCAGAGTAGGCAATTCAGCCCCTCAAGCCTACTCCATCATTTAATATGATCATGGCTGATCGCATTTTGGCTTCAATAATCACCTTCCTGCAAATTCCCTACAACCCTTCAGATATTTAATTAGTAATTAAAAATCTATGACCACCTCAAATTTGTTTAGTGTCCCAGTGTCTACTGCAATTTGAGGTAGTGAAGTCCACAGATTCACAATCCTTTGAGAGAAGTGAGAACTAATTCCTCCTCATCTCAGTTTTAAAATCTGAAACCCCTTAGCCTAAAGCAATGGCCGCTTGTTCCAGATTGCCCCACAAGGGAAGCATCTGCACTGTTCGTCAATCCCCTTTAGCATCTTAGATACCTTAAACAGTCCTCCTCTCATTCTCCAAAACTCCAAACAGCAAAGGTCTAAACTGCATAATCAACTTCCTCAGACAGTCTTTCATCACTGGAATTAAACTAGTTACCTTCTCTGAACAACCTCCAATACAATTACACATTTCCTCAAGTTAGGGTTTCAAAACTGTACTCTGTATTCCCAATGCAATTTCACCAATACCTTGTACAATTGCAACATTTCCTTACTTAATACTCCACATTACCTTTCATAAAGCGAATAAATGGGAATGTTTGCTTGTAATTGGATAATTTTCAACACATTTCACAACTTCTCAGACATTGAAGCAGTGCTTAGAAACTTAGGAAATAGGAGCAGTAGTCCATTTAGCTCTTCACACCTATTCTACCATTCAATATGATCATGGCTAATCATCCAACTCAGGACTCTTCTCACTTTCTCCCCATGCCCTTTGATTCTTCTAGCCCCTTCTTCTCAAAAACATTCAATGTTCTGGCCTCAACTGCTTCCAGTGGCAGAGAATTTCACAGGCACACTACTCTATGGGTAATGGAATTTGTGAACTGGAGCTCTGGATTACCCGGTCATCAGGAATATTGTCTGCATTTACCCAGTCAAGTCTTGTTAGAATTTTTTTAAGTTACTATGAATCACCTTAGTTTTTCTAACCTCCAGTGAATAGAGTGCTAACCAATCCAGTCTCTCTTCATACACTGGTCTTGCAATCCCAGGAATAAGCCTGGTATACTTTTGTTGCACTTTCCCCACATCATTCCCCAGATAAAAGTACACAAAATTCTCCATACGTGGTCTCACCAAGGCCCTAAACCACTGCAGCAAGACATTCCTGCTCTTGTACTCGAATCTTCTCACTATGAAGGCCAACATACCATGTGCCTTCTTCACTGCCTGTTGCACCTGCGTACTTTCAGCAACTGGTATACAAGGACACCCAAGTCTCACCACACCTTCCCCTTTTCCAATCTATCACTATTCAGATAATAATTTGTCTTCCTGCTTTTGCTACCAACATGGATAAACTCAGATTTATTCATGTTACACTTTATCTGCCATGCATTTATGCAATCACTCATCTTGTCCAATTCACAGTAAAGCAGGTCTGCATCCTTCAACGGTTCACTTTCCCACCCACCGGTGTCATCTGCAAACTTGACAATGCTACATTTATTTCCCTCATTTAAATCATTACTATGTATTGTGAATAGCAGGGTACAAGCACTGATCCCTTCAGTACCTGTCCAGTCACTGCATGACACTTTGAAAAAAAAGTTTATTCCGACTTTGTTTCCTGCCAACCAGTTCTCTATTCATATACTACCCCCAATTCCATGCATTTTAGTTTTACATGCTAATCAAAAGCCTTCTGAAAGTCCAAGAAAACCCTATGCACTGGCTCCTTATTATCTCTATTGGTTACATCCTCAAAAAATTTCCACAGCTTTGTCAAGCGCAATTTCTCTTTCATAAATCCACGATGACCGGTCTGATTTTGTCACTGTTTTCCAAGTGTGCTGCCTTTAAATCTTTTATAATGCACTCTATCGTGCTCCCCTCTAGCAATGTTAGGCTAACCGGTCTATAATTTTACTTTCTCTCGACCTCTGTTTAAATAGTGGGTTCACATTAGTCACCAATCCATAAGAACTGCTCCAGAGTCTACAGACTCTTGAGAGATGACTATCAATACATCCCATATTTCTCAGCCACTTAAATACTGGGATATAGATTACCAGACCCTGGAGATTTTTCAGCTTTTTACCCCAACCTCCCCAAACCATTTCCCTACTCATTTCGAGATAACAAGGTGTGGAGCTGGATGAACACAGCAGGCCAAGCAGCATCATAGCAG
>JAHRHZ010000056.1:25069385-25079766 GCA_024137785.1 Ginglymostoma cirratum | reverse complement strand
GCCTTGTTATCTCGGATTCTCCAGCATCTGCAGTACCTTTTATCTCTACTGCATGCTCCCAGTTTCTACATTTTGTCACATATTTGGTGCAAGCCTCCGCAACAGCATTCTGCAGATGCCTTCATTATTCAAAAGTGAATTCCCCTTGCCTGGACACACCTTTTGTTTACATGTCCTATTGCCACTCATTTTTCACCAAACTTGTCCACACTTAATTTCACCTTATTTTCAACAATTCTTAAACCTTCTCTCTTGGCATTTTCCCCCACCTGCTTAAAACCCATTACATCTCCAAACCATCCCAGTTCTAATGAAAGGTCGTTGACCTGAAGAGTCAGCTTTGTTTCTCTCTCTACAAATGCTGTCAGACTCGTTGAGTAAACCCAATAAGAAGTAGAGCATTTCTTAGCAGCAATTGAAATACACAGCTGACATATTCCAATTCCATATTCACTTGTTCTTTCAATTGCAGCATTACATCCCCTTTATTTCCAAGACCAAGTTAAAAACAAATCTAACTCCCAGAGTCTTTGTGCTTTTTCCTGCCTGCACTCCCATTCTACTCTCTCTGACCTTCCTGTCTTACGTATCAGGAGTTCACTTGTCCAATCCCCTCCTTGGCCAACACACCCATGCCAATGCTAGTCCTGTGGTTTGCCAATGGAATGGGAACAACTATCATCCACATTGTCATCCAGAAATCTATTCATCCCTGCACAACTCCCTCAGTATCTATAAGCTGATTGTGGATGACTGCATCAACATTATAGCCTTGAAGGACACCTGGTTGAGCAGCAATTTCTCTGGAACCTTCTCTTCCTTGGAAAAATCTTATCTTTTTCCACCCTTTCAACTCATTTCAAAACCTTATCCTCTACTGCCTACCCAAGCATCACCAATATTTTAACTGGACCATTTTCACTGCTTTTTCCCCCTCAAGTCTCAATATCAAGCAACTTCTCATTTTGATTGCAACCACATTCCCAATTCAGCATGCTATTTTGTCTCAGAGTACACTGCCCGCCTATCCTCCATTTAGTGCAAATGAACTTCCCAATCCATATTAACTTCCACCTCCTTGACCTTGGCATTTTACATGGCCCCACAATCCCCACAGCATTAAATCAGAGACATGGTCATCACTGATCACTTCCTTATTTCGTTCTTCACCCAAATCACACCCCCTCCCCACCCCTCCACACGTTTCCTTCTGCATCTGCCCTAGAAAAAATTCACTAATAACAGTCTTCTCAAAACCTAATTATTCAGACCTGGCCCTCCAAGCTCAACCTGCCCACGAGACCCAACTGCTGCCGTCTAGACCCGATTCACACCAAAATACCAAACAGCCTACTTTCCTACATGGTTCCCATTGTAGCTGTCACTTTTAACAATATTTAACACCAAACAAAAATCCAGCCCTTCACACTTCCATTCTTGTAAAACACCATCCCAGCATCAACCTCCACCTCCTCTGTAAAGTCCTTAGTGTAGGCGAGCTCCCAAATTCATCACCATCTTTTTGGTAACACAACGTATGTATCCCTCCAATCAGGCTTCTATCTTTGCCACAGGACCTAACTGGCCCTTAAAGTCACAAAATTTGACTGTAACAGAAGGCAAGACATTACTCCTAGTGTTCCTAAATTAATGTGCAGCTTTGACACAACTGCATATGCCAAACTGCTTCAAAACCTCTCCACAAGCATCCAGCTGGCTCATTAGTTCCATTCTTATCAATCCAATCATAATAGAACAGCCACAATAGTTTGTCTTCCTACCAATAATTCAACAGTATCCCAATAATCCAGTCTAGGCACATTCTTTTTCATCCACATGGCGCCTGACATCATCTGAAACACCTTTCAATACACAGTAGCATTCTTATACTTGTACTCTCAAGCCTGCCAGAATCAAACTCAAACACCAGATGGATAGAAACTTCCTCAAATTTCCCCAATTAAAAACTAGGAAGATGAAGCCATTGTCTTCTTGCCATAACTCAAGACCCCACATCCTCAACCTGGCAACTGGTGAGACCAAACCAATCTGTTTGCAATCTCATCATTTACGACGCAGTTTAACTTTAACCACCTCTTTATAACATTACTACATGACATCCTTGCCCGCGATTTTCTGTTCAATTCCACATATATACCAGTTACCTCCAGATTTTACTACTGTAAAGCATTCCATATCAAACTTTAACATTTCATCTTCCATAAAGTCAAGGCCATCCAAAAACTCTGCTGCCTGTAACCCAACTTTCAGTAAAACCCATTCATCAGTCATCCCTGTGCTCCTCTGATCCATACTGGCTCTTGATTAAGGAATAGCGTATTTTTAAAATTTACATCCTCTTTTGCAAATTCCTCAAGGCCTGGTCACTCTCCATAATTTCTTCAAGCCCCCAATACTGAGTTCAAAATGCTTCTAAGTATTAGTATCTTAAGCAACCTGATCTTGATCGTTCCACCATCTCCATTAATGACTTCAGTTACCTAGGAATTCCATTCCCACATTTTTCTTTTCTCTTAAGACACTCCTTGGAACCCAGCAGTATGAACAAACTTTTGATCATCTGACCCAATATCACTGTGGAACTTGAGGTCAAATTTTGTTCACATTTGGATGTTTTGTTTAAGGCACAATGTAAATATAGATCCCTGTTGCAATTGAGATTAATATACCTCTACATGCTGTTCCTCTTTCTTAGGACATTTGTTATTTTCCTGACATTTTACCTTAAAACGTACAGCCGTATTTTGCATGTTATCATCTAACATTTCTTCTTTTTAGGGGATGTGGGCATTGCTGGCTAGACTAACATTTATTGCTCAATCCCAATTGTTTGGATTGCAGTTAAGAGTCATATTGATGTGGACCTGGAGTCACAGGTAGGCCATACCAGGGAAGAACGGCAGATTCTTTTATCTAAAGGACACACGTGAATGAGATGGGTTTTTACAGAAATTAGCAGAGGTTGCAAGAAACATTCTTTGAGCAGCGAGTGTGCAGTTTCTCCAAAGGGTTTGCGCATGGCAATTAACTTGTCACTGGCAGTCATCAAATTCAGTAGTCACTATCACATACTGACCACAGACTTCCACGAAGCCAGAAAAATATATAGAGAGAACACTGGCTGCACTAATCGTCCTTGTACTCGACTTTACTAAATTAGATTTTTTGTTTTGACTGAATTCAATTTCACCATTGGCCATGATGGAATTAAAATTCATGCCCTCAGAACATTAAAGAACATAGAACAGTACAGGCCCTTCTGCCCACAATATTGTGCCAACCTATTATCCTAAGATCAAACTACCCTGCATACCCTACATTTTACTATCATCCATGTGGCTACCCAAGAGTCGTATAAATGTCTCTAATGTATCTGACTCCACTACCACTACTGGCAGCACATTCCACACACCCACCACTCTCTGGGTGAAGAGCCTACCTCTGACACCTCCCCTATACCTTCCTCCAATCACCTTAAAATTATGACCCCTCAATAATTATTTCCACCCTGGGAAAAAGTCTCTGGCTATCCACTCTATCTATGCCTCTCATCATCTTGTACACCTCTATCAAGTCACCTCTCATCTTTTTTCGCTCCAATCCCTCGAACTCTCAACCTTTCCTCATAATGCCTGCCCTCCAGTCCAGGTAGCATCCTGGTAAGTCTCCTCTGCACTCTCTAAAGCTCCCACATCCTTCCTATAATGAGGTGACCAGAATTGAACACAATATTCCGAGCGTGGTCTAACCAGGGTTTTATAGAGCTGCAGCAAAACCTCGCGGCTCTTAAACTCAATTCCCCTTGCCGTAGCCTGGAGCTTGGATTATTAGCTCAGGTGATATTATTATAATGTCAAACATTGAGGGCAAGTTGATCAAGAAGTCAGGTTCCGAACCCATCGAAACCAGAACAGAGATTGCTGCCAACAATATAGGATTCAATGAACCATACCAGCTATTCAACCAAGCTAACTGGCAACCACCTGGGGTGAGGAACTTGGAGGTTCCAGCTCAGGAGCAAAGATGCTCTTTGCCCCAGCAAGACCTCCTATGTAGACATCTATTCGTACCTAACTACCCATTCTGCTAAATTTGCTCTGGTAGTGCTACAGCTGTGCAAGTACACAGGACTGAAAGCATAATTCAGTCATCAGTAGAACAACCAACAAAGCAGCACAGGAACAGGCTCTTCAGTCCTCCAAGCCTGTGCCAACACATTTGGCCCATCCATACTAAAACTGTCACTTACAGTAACCATATCCTTCTATTCCCTTCCTATTCATTTGTTCATCCAGGTGTTTCTTGAATACTGCTAGCATTTCTACTTCAAACACCTCCTTTGGCAGCACGTTACAGGAACTCACCAACCTGTGTGGAAAAAAACATTGCCTCGCACATCTCTATTAAACTTCAAGCCCTAGCCCCTGCACCTTGTACCTGTGTCCTCTAATAACTGACCCCTCCACCTTGGGAAAATGCCTCATACTTTCCACTCTATCCACGCCATTTACAATTTCATAAAACGTCCGTCAGGTCACTCCTCAACTTCTTGCATTCCATTGAAAACAAACCCAGGTCTATCCAACCTTTCTTCATAGCAAAAATCCCCCACACCAGGCAACATCCTGATCAACCTTTTCTGTACCCTCTCCAAAGAATCCACATGAGTGGGGGAGTGGGTTCAGAACTATGTGCAATATTCCAAGTATGGCCTAACTAAAGTTCTACAAAGTTACAGCATAACTTGCCTATCCTTATACTCAATGCCCCTTCCAATGGAGGCAATTAAGCTTAGGTCTTTTTTACTACCTTATCTACCTGCACTGCCACCTTCAGTGATCTGTGGACCTGTACACCCAGATCCCTCAGCATATCAATACTCCAAAGGGTTCCTCCATTCACTGTATAATTTCCACCTGTACTTAACCTTCCAAAATGCTTCACCTCATTTGTCTGGATTAAACTCCATCTGCCATTTTTCTGTCCATGCCTCCAACTAATCTGTATCCTGTTATCCTCTGACAATCCTCACTATCTGCAACTCCGCCAATCTTTGCATTGTCCGCAAACTTACTAATTAGGCCAGCTACATTTTCCTCCAAATCATTTACATACACCACGAACAGCTGAGGACCCAGCACTAATCCCTGTCAAACACCACTAGTTACAACCCTCCATTCTGAAAAGCATCTGTCTACCACTAAGCCAGTTCAGCATCCATCTTTCCAGCTCACTGCGACACCATGTACCTTTTACACTAGTCTGCCAACAGTGACCTTGACAAAGGCTTTACTGAAGTCCACGTAGACAATATCAACCGCTTTTCCCTCAATCATCCTAGTCACCTTCTCAAAAAACTCAATCAAGTTAGTGAGACACAACCTCCCCCAACACAAAACCATGCTATCATTAATAAGTCCATTTGCTTCTAAATGCATATAGATCTTGTCCCCGGGGAATCTTTTGCAATAATTTCCCTCCCACTAACATGACGCCTATAGACCTGTAATTTCCTGGATTATTCCCCACTAACTTTCTAAACAATGGGACAACATTGTATGCTCTTTGGCCATAGGTGAGGTCTCAGAGGAGTGGAGACTAGCCAAAGATCTCTGTCAATGCTCTAGCAATTTGTTTTCTTGCCTCGCTCAATATTGTGGGATAGATCCCATCAAGTCCTGGGGACTTATCTACGTTAATACTTTCCAAGATGTGTAACACCCCTTCCTTTTTAAGAACAGTTTGTCTTAGAAATTGGACACACTGTTCCCTGAACTCATCCTCCACCAATTCCTTCTGTTTGGTGAATACCAACACACAGTATTCGTTTAGAACCTCACTTATCTCTTCTGGCTCTACACAAAGATTCTCTCCTTTCTCAAGTGGGCCAACCCTTCCCTGGCTACCCGCTTGCTCTTTACATTTGTATAATATACTCCTTAATCCTGTTTGCTAATGCCTTTTCATGACCTCTTTTAGCCCTTCTAATTCTTTGTTTAAAGTTCTTTCCTACTTTCCTTCTATACTTCAAGAGCTTCATCTGTTCCCATCCACTAGACTTTACAAATGCTTCCTTTCTCTTTTTGACCAAGGTCACAACATCCCTGGTCATCCAAGGTTCACGTAACTTGCCATACCTATCCTTCACTCTCACAGGAACATGTCGCTCCTGAACTCCTATCAACTGCTGTTCGAAATACTCCCACATGTCCAATGTGGATTTACCCTTAAACAGTCACCTCCAACCAAAATTCTCCAGTTCCTGCCTAATCTTGTTGTAGTTCACCTTCCCCCAATTTAACATCTGCACCCGAGGACTGCTTTTTTCCCTTTCCACGAGTATCTTAAAACTCATGATATTCTGGTCATTACTCCAAAAATTATCCCCCACTGAAACTTCCCTCAGCTGGCCAGGCTCATTTCACAAAGCCAGGTCCAGTATAACCCCTTCCCTGGTTGGGCTGTTTACATACCATGTAAAGAAACCCTCCTGAATGGTCCTTAAATTCTGCCCCATCCAAGCCTCTAGCACAAAATGAGTGCCAGTCAATACAGGGGAAGTTAAAATCACCCACCATAACAACCCTGTTGTTTTTAGATCTTTCCAAACTCTGTCTATATATCTCTCCTATCTCCCGCTGGCTGTTGGGAGGCCTGCAGTATATATACTCAGTGTTGTGATGACACCTTTCTTAGTCCCGAGTGCTACCCATATTTCCTCGTTACATGAGTCCACTGATTTATCCTCCCTCAGTACAGCCATGAGATACTCTGTTACCATAATGCTCCCCCATCACATCTAAATTCTGGGACATTCAGCTGCCACTCCTGTCCCTCTTTTAGAGGGGTCTCTAACCATAACATTACAGTTCCAAGTATTAACTAAAGCTCTTAAGTTCATCTACCTTGCCTATTATACTTCTCCTATTGAAACACATGCATTTCATACGAACCCCCTGCTCTTTTCAGCAGTGTTTCCCTGCTCGTTCTTGGTCATGTTTGCCTTGGTTTCTATCTCTCTCATTTTCTGCATCTAATGCTCTACTCCTCTGGTGCCCAACCCCCTAGCACATTACCGTGAACCCTCCCCAACCACTCTACCAAGTCAGCCTCCCAGCCCCGGACATCAGGTGCAATCCGTCCAGTTTGTACAGATCCCGCCTCCACCAGAACTGGTCCCAATGCTGCACAAATCTGAAACCCTCCACCTCTCACCATCTTTTCAGTCCCACATTCATTTTTTTTTATTCATTCACAGGATGAGGGTGTTGCTGGCTAGGCAGCATTTATTGCCCAGAGGGCAGTCAAGAGTCAACCACATTGCTGTGAGTCTGGAGTCGCATGTAGGCCAGACCAGGTAAGGATGGCAGTTTCCTTCCCTCAAGGACATTAGTGAACCAGTTGGGTTTTTCCGACAATCAATGGTTTCCGAGTCATCGTTAGACTCTTAATTCCAGATATTTTTTGAATTCAAATTCCATCATCTGCCGTGGTGGGATTCGAACCCAGGTCCCCAGAATGTTATCGGGGTCTCTGGATTCACAGTCCAGCGATAATACCATCGCCTCCCCTCCAAACCACTGAAAAACATAACTGGAAGTAATGCCAACGATCCCAGCCAACCGAGGCATATAAATATATCCTGCTGCTTCTACTGACAAGCTCACCGCACTGGTAATTATTATAAGATAGCTATCTTTGAGGTCCTACACCTCAACTTTCTTCCTAGTTCTCTCTATTCTGTTTTTAGGTTTTAAAAAAGGGATGAGGTCCAATGCCATTAGAGCCAACATGTACCATGACCACTGGCTGTTCGCGCTCCCCCCAGAATGCCCTGCAACCAGTCAGAATGCCAGCAACACACCATCCTCTACTCTTGTTTGGGCCATGGAAAAACCTATCTGTTCCCCTTACGATTCAATCCCCCATAACCACAGCATTTCTATGCCTAGTTCTCTGTCCCTCTGCTGCAGAGCCAAACATGGTGTCATGAATTTGGCTGCTGCTGTTATCCCCCAGCAAGAGGTCGCTCCCCTCAATAGTATCCAAAATAGTCTGTTTTGCAGGGGAATAGCCACAGGAGATTCCTGTACTGCCTGCTTAGCCCTCCTGCTTTAGCTCGTGGTCATCCATTCCCTTCCTGCCTGTGGAATCTGAGTCTGCAGTGTGACCACCTCTCTATACAAGCTATCCCTGATATTCTCTGCCTCATGGATGCTTCAGTGTCCCCAGGTGTCACTCCAACTCCAAAAACTTGGGCTTCCAAGACCTGCAGCCGATTTACACTTCTTGCATACATGCAGGTCCCCGGCACTGAAAATGTGCCTGGCTTCCCACGTCAAGCAAGAGGAGCAGGGTACGATTTGAAGCTCTGCTGCCATGTCTTACCCCTTTAACTTCTACAGGGTCAAATACCAAATACTAAATTGAAGCTGCTGGTGCTCTGCTCCTACAACAATTTCTCAACACTTACCTGCTACTCACCAACACTTCCTAGCAGCTGTTCAGGCTCACGCTCTTTTACATGCTGGAACTCTCATTGTCAACCTTCCTCTCAATGTCTCCTCTCCTCTGAGCCTTGCCTCTCCTTTTGTTGGCGAGGAAGGAAGAGGGATGGAAACACAACAGCAACGTTTAAAGTTTTTGAGAAGATTTGTAGCTTGGTTATGGATGAGGTTGTAGACTTACTCGCTGAGCTGGGTGTGTTTGATTGTAGACGTTTCACCACCCTGCGAGGTATCGTCAGTGCACCTCCGGTGAAGCATTGGTGTTCTACCTCCTTGCTATTTTTACGCCTCCGTTTGCTGGGGCAGTTGGCAATACTGACAGTTCTATTTTTCAGTGGTTCAGTGTGTTTGTTGGCGTTCCAGTTGGAATGCCAGGCATCCAGAATTGCCTGGCATGTCTCTGTTTGGCTCGTGCTATTATGTGTTGTCCCAGTCGAATTCATGTCCTCCTTTATCTGCGTGTATTTGAGACCAGTGAGAATTGGTCATGTCACTCGGTGGCTAGTTGGTGCTCGTGTATCCTTATTGTCAGTTTTCTTCCAGTTTGGCCTATGCAATGTTTTTCACAGCCCTTGCACGATCTTTTGTATACTACGTTATTTCTATTGTTTGTGGGTATGGGATACTTAACGTTCGTCAGTAGCTGTCGCAGGGTGGTTGTTGCTTTGTGGGCTACCCTGATACCTCGGGGCCAGAGCAGACTTGTAGTCATCTCTGATGTATGGGAGGGTGATGAGTATGTCTGGCAATGTTGCGTCTCCTCATTGTGGTCTGTCATGGGGGAAAACAGCAGATTGTGCTTTTTGGGTATCCATTGCCTCTAAAAACTCTGTATAAGTGCTCCTGTTCTGCTTTGCGCAATTCCGGATTACTGCAGTGTGTTGTGTTCAAGGCTGACCGTTCCTTAGCACCAGGTTCTTCCACAATGCACTTCACACCCATGCTGACTGCAAAGTCCACTCCCAGAAGGCAAGCAAGCGATGTCTCACCACCCTCTGGTTGGATAAACCAACCACCTCTGGCAGTATTGGACAATCCAGCAAATTTAAATCTTCAGCTTATTACTGATTCTGACATGGCTGACCTGAAGACACTACCAATTTACGTTTCCTTCAAAAAAAAAAAAAAACAACAACATGGAATATCAGTATCACTGGCGAGGGCATTTACTGTCCAGCTTCAATGCCCTTAACAAGCTGCTGGTAAGCTGCCTTCTTGAACTAATTCAGACATTAGCACGTATGTACACCCAAAGTGCTGCTAATGAGGGTGATCCAGGACACTGACCCAGTGATTGAGGGAAATTTGTATTTAATAGTGTTCCTATCTACAGGTTGCCCTGGTCCTTCTTGGCAGTTTTGTTTGGGAAGTGCTGTCAATGGAGCCTCTGAGTTGCTGCTGCGCATATCATACATCATGTATACTCTTGCTAAGGTCTACTGGTCATGGACGGAGTGAAAGTTTCAAGTGAGGAACGAAGTATCAAACATTATGCTTTGTCCCGGATAGTGTGTTTAAATGCTGTTAGAGCTGTACTCAGCCAGGCTATGGATAGCATTCCCACCACCTGCCTGACTCGCACAACGTCGATGATGGACTTTGGTGCACCAAAGAGAAAGTCAAAGGATAGGAATATTATGAGTAACTCACCCGCTGACTCCCCAAAGCCAGTCCACCAAAAGACACAAAAACCGAAGCTGCTGGAAAAGCTCAGCAGGTCTGGCAGCATCTGCGAAGAAAAATCGGAGTTAACGTTTCGTGTCTAGTGACCTTTCCTCAGGGCCGTTCTGAGGGTCACTGGACCCAAAACGTTAACTCCGATTTTTCTTCGCAGATGCTGCCAGACCTGCTGA
>JAHRHZ010000056.1:25053346-25068985 GCA_024137785.1 Ginglymostoma cirratum | reverse complement strand
TCAGCAGGTCTGGCAGCATCTGCGAAGAAAAATCGGAGTTAACGTTTTGGGTCCAGTGACCCTCAGAACGGCCCTGAGGAAAGGTCACTAGACACGAAACGTTAACTCCGATTTTTCTTCGCAGATGCTGCCAGACCTGCTGAGCTTTTCCAGCAGCTTCGGTTTTTGCCCCCAATTTACAGCATTGACAGTCCTTTCAGTTTTTAATCAATAAGGCACAAGTCAGGAGTGTGATGGAATACTCGCCACTTACGAGGATAAGTAAAGCTCCAACACTCAGTGAAATTTGACAGCATCCATGACAAAGCAGCTCACTTAAGTGACACCGCACCCACAAACATCCACTCCTAACACTGGTGATCAGTAACAGTGGTGTACATTATACGTCTACAAGATGCACTGCAGAAATTCACCAACGTCCCTTAGACAGCACCTTCCAAACCCATGACTACTTTCACCTAGAAGGACAATGGTAGCAGATATATGGAAACACCACCACTTGCAAGTTCCCCTCCAAAGACACTCAATGCTGGCTTGGAAATATATTTCCGTTCCTTCACTGTCGCCGGGTCAAATCCTGGAATTCCATCCTAAGGGCATTGTAGGCGTACCAACAGAATATAGACTGCAACAGTTCAAGGAGGCAGCTCATCACCACCTACTCAAGGGAGAGTAGGGATGGACAATAAATGCTGGGCAGCCAGTGACACCCATATCTCACAAGGGAATATAAAACAAAAAGTCAAAGTCAGTTACTTACTACATAGTTTTCAGCCTAATTATGGTTCTTGCATTCCTCTATTTATGAGTGTTTATGGTTCTGGTCAAAAATTAGGTAGATGCCAAATGCAAAAATATACCACAGAATCTTTTGTAAGTCAAACAATGGAAGTAGCAGGTTAGTGATGCCACAAGCAACAGGTCTGATCAAGGTTCTAGTCAGGTAGTATCCAGTTGCAAATGGCAGAGGACTGATTAATAACTAACAGAAGGTGGCAGCTTAGAGAACATCACCAGCCTCAATAATAGTAAAACCTAGCATGTGAGTGTAAAAGCAAAGGCCAAAACATTTGCAATTCACGTTAGGCAGACATGCTCAGTGGATAATTCATCTCAACTTCTCCTACCATCATGTTAGCTTGGTTTCACTAATTCCATTCACTTATTATGAATCCATGGAAGTGCAAAAGGCACCGGTTACAGTAAAAAGGTATGGTGTTGACCACATTCTTTCTGGCTGTGCTGTTGAAGAATCGTGGTCCAGAATTGGCCATACCTCTAACCAAGCTGTTCTATTATTACAGTTACAACAGCTGGCCAACAAAATGTGCCCAGGTTACAACCACTGCACAAACAAGCAGGAGAAGTGCAATTTGGATGCTCATCAATTAACCTGCTCATCCATGCTCAGCTTGAGTTCTACCAGGATATTTGGCCCAAAAATGGACAAAAGAGTTGAACTCTACAGGTGAAATTAAAGAGACTCCCGGGGACATCTTTTGACCTAAGGCTACTACAAGTAGTCAATTGGAATTAGTGGGAGCAGGCAAATTGAAGAAGTGACTCTCCATTGGCTGAAACTATACCTCAGGACCAATTGTATTGCATCCAGTTTGCTGCAATTACTCAGTGTACTGTCCAAAGCTGAACAATCTTCAGATTCATTTATTGCCCCTTAGCAGTATAAAATCAGGGGTAGGGAAGCTAATTGATGATTGCAGTGATCAATTCCATTTCCTCCTACTCGGATAAATAAAAAAAAAACCGCAAGCCCCACACGTAACAAGGTTTTGAATACATTCTGGTTTGGACTCTTAAATGCCAGGCAATGACAATGAGAAGTCTAACCATTTTGCCTTGTTATTCAACAGCTTAATCTCTAACAATCAACAGGGTGACCAGGTAGCGCCTCAGTTTAAAGTATGTCTCATGCTACTCCAGCATACTCTTCTCCACTGTTACTGAATCATCTTGGCCACAGTTAGACAGCCACTGCTCCAACTCTGAATTCTGGCCCGCAGTGGGGCGAGTTAGTTCAGAACTAACACTTATTAGAATGATTCTGGAAAAAATATAGGGCAAGAACTGAAATTATCAGAAGGATAAACACTGCTAGAATATCCTCAAAGCCTCCCTGAAAAAATGCAATACCCTCTACAACTCAAGGAAATCTTGGCCCAAAGATGCCTATTTGAAGAAACAGCATCCACAATACCTAATTGAACTTTTTCTTATAAGCAGTCCCAACATTTTCGCAAATAACTAGCTGGTTTATTAGGCCTTAACTTTTCAAGTAATCTGTACTGATAAAATTTTCTCTAATAATATGTTTGAATCTATTGATAAGAGATGGCTGCAGTGGTCTCTTTCTGGAAATACAGTTTTAAGCAACGTCAATGTCTTTAATGCTATATATTTTGCTGCTGTTATCCTTAATCAAGTTTTTTCTTCTTTTATTAATATGATACTAAAATTCAAAGGATTACCATGTGCAAATACAATGAGGGAAGTTGCCTGCTTTTGGTAAAATGGATTTTCATAAATTAATACAATATCCTTTGTGCCTTCACATGTATGCCTTTCCAATTTACATACCTCCAAAGTGCACATGACTTCAGCCAGATATTTTTGCATGCACATGGGGAAAGAGAGGACATACCATCTCTACAAGCAAACATGTAAATGATATTCCTCTGCTCACTGTGGATAAACTGTGCAGCACTGCATCATCTGAGTCTTACCCATGCTTTTTCAGCAAAAAAAAATGAAGCAGCAAAAGAAAGACTTGTTTCAACAAGCTTCCTCTGGTGATAGGAAGCTGGGTAACAATGGATATTGTGGGTACTGGAGACACTCACCTAAAGAATTCGCTATAATATTAAATAGCTGAGCACACAAAGTGGTCATGTTATTAAGATTAACTGATTAAAAAATAAGCTTACACAAAAATTGGCAATTAATTAAATAAAGGACTCACTGTTTTGCTTTCAACTATGCAAGTCTTACAATATACTAAAAATAAAACCTGCAGGAATTTTAGAAAGTTACAAGGCAGATTTAATCTTAAGTAATCAAAATCCACCCGCAAGCCAACTTTTGTAAAGATTCTAACATCTATACCAATTGTAACAATCATGTAATGTTGTGCATAAAATACAGGATTCGTTTTCTTCTGCTATAGACTCAAAACTAGAAGCAGAGTGTTTTATGAATACAGTGGGATTTGCTGGGGATTGATGGAATACGCAGCAGGGTTATCATGCATACCATCAGCTGCACTGCACAATCTAATTTCACTTTCAAATGATGCTGCAAAAGCAGAACAGATCCTTTTCATGGGCGGCCCCTGGGACATAATACAGCGCTTGGAAAATTATTCAAAACATTTTATTCATCTCCTTTTCACCTCTTTCAAATGTTCTTCCTACAATTGACAGTAAGCACTAAAGTGACATTTTGCATTTATTGGCACATAAGGATGACCTCAAAACCAGGGACTGTAAATATGAGAAAGTCACTAATATATTTACTAAAGAATTTAGAAGTAATTCATTAACCTCAAAAAGGGGCCGAGAATGCATAACGTGTTACCACACAGAGCACATGAGACAAATAGTATAGACGCATTTGAAGGAAACCTGTAAAAGTAGGAGGGTAAGTAAATCGACAGATATGGTAATGCAGTAAGCGGAATTGATGGAGGTTCTACTGGATCATAAGCACTGGGATAATTCCTGTGCTGTAAACACTTTAATCAGATCACAGAAATTCACAAATTGCAGAAATTCATTTACCACAATTTGTTGCAGCAATGCAGATTAGTCTCACCATCCCTCCAAAGATATGCATGTTCTTCTGTCTCATTTTTTCTTCAATTTCCCTTTAAAGGGCACAACCATCTCTGCTTTAAGCATAATTTGTGGGAAAACATCCCATTTTTAACAACTCAACTTAAGACATTTCTCTGAACCTTTCTCACCCTGCCCTTATTGGTGATTTTAACTAGACCTCTTATCACTGAGTCACAAATATTAAGGAAAGTTTAGGAAAGGGAATGATGCCAAGGGAGGGGGCAATCGACCAACCTAGAAACTGAATTCACTGACAATGAACAGTCAGAATGATGACAGATAATCTAATTCAACTTGAGACAACGGTTAAAAGGAGAAATGTAATCATTAGAGAAATGAATGTAAATGCAACTGGCCAGCCAGTCGCCAAGTGGTATATTTCTGTTTGAAAATAACAAAGACTAGCTCAATGACCATCAGGATAGATGACAAAGTTTGGAACGTTAATTAAGAATGCTGAGAACATTCACATAAAGTGCGATATTAGCAGTGGATCAGTGGTTAGCACTGCTGCCTCAACACCAGGGACCTGGTTCAATTCCACCCTTGAGTGATTGTCGGAAGGTTGCACATTCTCCCTGCGTCTGCATGGGTTTTCATCCAGGTGCCCCGGTTTACTCCCAATGTGCAGGTTAGACAGTTTGGCCATGTTAAATTGTCCAGAGGAGTCCAGGGAAGTGCAGACTAGGTGGATTAGCCATGGGAGATGCAAGATTACAGGGATAGGTCTGGGTGGAATGCTCTTCAGAGGGTCAGTGTGGACTCGATGGGCTGAATGGCCTGCTTCCACATTGTAAGGATTCTATGATTAGAAGACAGAAGGGTTATGAAATGAGGAAAAGTACTTTAAAAAGAGTTTAGCCAAATTCAAAGCTAAGGATGGAGGTACTTGGAGCAACATTTGAGGGAATAATGACATGGGAGATGACCTCATGAATGTAATCAGTTTGGCACTTGGGAATCAGTTAGAAACTTGGCCAAGGCAGCTGTGAAATATCACTATTAAAGAAAGTGACATAAATAGGACACAAGTTCAATTTCGTTTGGAGACATTACCTGCAACTGTTCCCAGCCAATCCCTCCCGTAGTTGCATCCGCATTAAGATAAATCTCTCAATCTGGTAACAGATCAGGTTTGGTGACTCACTTTGGCTTCTCATTTTGGTATTAGTTTATTTTGCTTTGAGTGTTCTGGTAGTGTTTCTGATTTGTATGCAGATGGGAAGCAGGGAGCAAAACTCTGTCTTCAGCTTACTGAAAATTTGCAAGAAATTTACAGAGGAAATTAATTGTCCTACAATGAATTACAGTTCACACAAAGAATGCCAATAAGGCAGGAATATCTATAAACAGGCTATAAAAATGTAAATGTAATGAAAATGCAAAGAAACAATGGTTTGTAAGAATTTGACCAACAAGTGAATCATGCAAAATGATGGCTTGCTAATTTCAAAGCTAGAAAGTGATAACCAATTCATCAGGATCAACACCATTTTCACACGTGTTTGCTATCACCTTTAGCAAAATCTTCAACTGAAATCAGTTTCTTGTAATTTTGAAGTAATGTTTCAGTTAGCTTTTCACAGACATGTTGCAAGTAACTTCAGCCCAAGACAGGGGAACAGGTCACCTTGATGTGATCAATTATGATTCATCACTCATCACAGCGAAAGCTAATAAAATACAAAGCCATTGTACAATTTGCTGATGCATTTAAATTTCATACAGATGAGACAAAAATATCTAAACCAGTTTGAAATACTAAATGCTGTTCAGAATTCTAACGCATATCACATAGCTCAATAATCACAGGAACAACAAACAAGATATTTCTTTTTCTTCGAGAACGAGATAGGACTCTCACTGACAAGTACAGAATTTGTCAACTATCTCTAATTGCTCTCAAAAGGTGGTGAGAAGTCATTTTGTTGAGTGATTGCACATCATGTAGGTACACCCACAGTACTGTCTGGGAGGGAGTTTCAGAATTTTGAGGCAGCAGTGAAGGCAGAGATACAGTTGTAACACAGGATAGCGTGGAGCTTCAAGGTGAACTTGCTGGTGATCCTGTTTCCACGTATTTGATGCGTTTTCCTCTTTGGTGACAGAAGTTGTGGGTTCTGGGAGGTGATGCAATTTTCTCTTGAAGATGGCAGTTGCACTTGCAGCATGAACATTATCCGTCACTTACAAACCAAGCTCGAAAGTTGATCAGGTCTTGCATTTTGCAGATAAGCTGCTTCATTACCTGAGTAATTACAAGTGGATGTGAACCCCACACAACTATTAGCAAACATGCGAACTTCTGAACTGATCATAAAAGGTCATTGGTGGTTCTGCTGAAGATTATTGGGCCGAGGCCACTACTCTGCATAACTCCTGCAGTGATGTCATGGGGCGGAGATGATTGGGCTCCTACAGCCACAATAATCTTCCTTGTGCTCAGTATGACCAACTGGAGGAGTTTTCCCAGATTCCCACTGACTTCAATTTTTTTAAGACACCTTGACGCCATTCTGTTCTTGCTACTTTGGTTATAAAAGCATTTACTCTCTCCCCATCCTTAAAATTCAACTCTTCCTCATTTGGTTCAAGGGTGCAATGAAGTCTGCAGCAAAGTGGCACTGCAAGACCCAAAATGACCACTCGTGATTAACTGCCATTGTGGCAAGACTATAATGACTACTCAAACTGAAAATCACAGACTACGATGTCTATGAAGGATTATTTAAATCTATGCTAAGCTCACAAAACCTGATATAAATTTGTTATTTTAAAACTGGCCTGAGTCAGAGGAGTCAATTATATGATGCTGAGATAACAAGGTGTAGGGCTGGATGAACACAGCAGGCCAAGCAGCATCATAGGAGCAGGAAAGCTTGACGTTTCAGGCCTAGACCCTTCATCAGAAAAACAGTACCTTTTATCTCTGATACAATTATATGATGCTTCTGCCTTCCAAAAGTTTCTCAGTTGCTCATGTGAAAAAAAATTCACATGGCAGCTTAGGTGTTCCTTGTCTTCAGAACCTACATTCTCATTCAAGGAAGCTCCTAAGTCCAGATCTGATCTGAAGCCAGAGCCACAGGTTGAAATTGCAGGTTCTGACAGTACACAAGTGCTGGGTTAAGTCTGTTATAATCAATGCCCTTGCTGCAAGCTCATCACCATTGTATAGTGCCACCACTGCATTCTAACTCACTCCTAGGGTTCAGGCAGGGGCAACAGTGAACAGCAGAGTCGGGGGTTGAGAGGTTTGACAATAAGGGGAGTCTGGAAGTTGCAGCAACCACAACTTGGACGGTAGGCAAAAAAGGTAAGCTGGAGAGTGGGAGAGACTACAGATTAGAGAATCAGCAGTAACACAATACTTTATGAAGGAGAGGTCACATGTTGGAGAGTTAGCAGCAAGAGGGTCAATCGGGACCAGTAAAGCCGTAAATCAAAGGGTTAGTGAGAGGATGAGTCTGCAACAACCATAACTATAGGAGTATGGGATATGGGATATGTGGCATTGGAGGTTTGGAAATCAGAATCAGTGGCAAGCAAAATAGCAACAAATGGGAGAGAAGAGAGAATTAGAAAATTACTGTATTTCTTATTGTACATCCTTTTTAATTCATAAATATAGGAATTTAGCAATCTGAATTTTCCCTAATTTTATTCCTCTATCAAGGCACCATATTACCCAAACAGTTTTAATATTGGTTTTAATGGGAAACTGATTTTCTTCAAGTTATTCCATTTTCAGGAATGCAAACTATTTTAAATAAGGACTTGCTGAATTCTAAATCTGTAATGATTAAGTTTTAATGCATGAAATTGTTTCAATTATACACATTATTGCTTTGGAACTAAGGTAGAAAAGGGGAAGTAAAAGGACAGAACCTTGACCAATTGTGTTGAATTTTAACACAAGGTTGTCTTTCAAGCAACTGATTTTAATTGTTTAATGTCATTGCAATAACCATTCTAGTTCTAACATTTCGGTGGCTTTATCAATGCAAGTTTCCTTAAACCTGGCATGAAGGTAAATACACAACTTGGGCACTGTTTTTTACTTCTCTCAAATGCACAGAGAACACTTCATTTTTGACTTCTTGTTTGCACTTAATGGGATAAAACTTTCAGAATATCAGATTAATATTAAATACAAAAAAATTCCAGTTCTATTCCAGCCCCCACCCACAACTTTTTCTCTGATATAATCGATGATATTATCAGCGCTGCTTCCCGGTCATCCAGAATTGGAAAGTTCATCAATTTCACTTCCAATTTTCACCGCACCCTCACTTTCACCTGGTCTATCTCAGAATCTTCCCTTCCTCGACATCTGTTTCCATTTCTGGGGATAGACTGGCCGCTAATATCCACTATAAACCCACCGACTCCAACAGCTACCTGGACTATACATCTTTGCACCCTACTTCCTGTAAAGACTCCATTCCATTCTCCCAGTTTCTCTGTCGCATATGTTCCAATGAGGCCAACTTCAACATGGGAGCCTCCCTAATATCCACCTTCTTCCTCAACAGAGGATTCCCCAGCACCACTTTCAACAGGCCCTCAAGCAGGTCTGACCCATCTTCCTTTACCCCCTCTCTTCCCTCCCACAACAGCGATTGGGTCCCCCTCGTCCTTAACTGCCATCCCACCAGCTTTCACGTCCAGAGGATCATCAGATGCCATTTCCGCCACATCCAGCAAGATGCCACCACCAAACACACATTCCCCTCCCCCCGCTTGTCCACCTTCCACTGGGCCATTTCCTCCGGGACACTCTGGTCTACTCTTCCTTAATTCCCAACACCCCCCACAGCACTTTCTCCTGCAACCAAAGGTGTAAAACTGCCCATTTACCTCCTCCCTCCTCACTAGTGTCCTTTAAGGAAGGAACCTACCATTCTTGCCTGGTCTGGCTCACATATGACTCCAGACCCACAATACAGTTGACTCTGAACTGCCCTCTGGGCAATTAGGGATGAGCATGCTGGCTGAGCCAGCGACACCCTCATCCTGTGAACAAGCAAATAAAAATCCAAGGGCTCAAGCACACCTTCCAGGTGAAGCAACGCTTTACCCGCGCATCTCAATCTAGTCCATTGCATTCACTGCTCACAATGTGGACTCCTCCACACTGGGGAAACGAACCATAGACTGGGTGTCTGCTTCACAAGAACATATACGTTCTGCCTGCTAAAAAGACCCTGAACTTCGTTGGCCTGCCACTTCAACACACCAACTTGTTCCTTGGCCAACATCTGTCTCAGATTTGCTGCAAGTGTTCCAGCAAAGCTCAGTGCAAGCTGGAAGAACAACACCTCATTTTCCACTTGGGGACCATGCAGCGCTTCAGACTCTACATATAGAGTTCAGTAATTTTAAGGCCCGAACTCTCCCACATCGTAGCCTCCTACACCACACACCAGGCCTTGTTATCACAGTCTGCCATTACACACTACCTATTGTTAGCCACTAACAGCTCCTAGGATGCTGCTTGGCCTGTTGTGTTCATCCAGCTCCACACCTTGTTATCTCCACATTAACAGCTATTGACCCTTCCAGCCAGATAGTTACCAACTTCAGTCTGACCAACTGTTCTCTCTTTGGGATCTGTCCCCAGATATCACTTACCCCTACCACCACCTTATCTTCTGCATATAAATCGACATTTTCCTAGCTACCATCAGTTCTGAGGAAGGGTCACTGGGCCTGAAACATTAATTTCTCTTCACAAATGCTGCCAGACCCGATGAGGTTTACCAACAACCTGTTTTTGTTTCTATTTCTAATATTAAACAGATACTGTTATAAAGCTTAAAGCTGCAGAGAGATGACTCACATTCCTCTAAAGATTAGTTTAACATTTTAAAAAAGTCACGAAAGAAAATAATTCACATCAGATTTTAAGTTTAGCTTTACTGATTCGAACACAAAAGCCAAGTTATTCATTGTTCACTGAACCAATGACAAAACAAAAAGAAAAACTCCAAAATCAGGATGCAACTTCCAGCAGTTCTTATTTTATTCCTCAATTTCTCTTTTATTCTCCTTTTAAACCATAACACCAGAGACTTCTATTTGTGGAATAATATTTAGCCAAAATTAGTAGACCACAAGACACAGCTGCAGAAATTAGGCTCTTCAGACCATCCTGTCTGCTCCACCGTTCAATCTTGGCTGACAAGTTTCTCAACCCTATTTTCCCCACTTTCTCCACCCCATTTTCCCACTTTCTCCCTGTAACCTTTGATCCCCTTGAAAATCACGAACCTACCTAACACACTCAAATATATTCAATGACTTGGCCTTCACAGCCCTCTACAGCAACGAATTCCACAGATTCACCACTCTCTGGATGCAGAAGTTTCTCATCTTTGTTCTAATGGTCTTCCTCTTACTCTCAGGCTGTGCCCTTAGGTCGTAGTCTCACCTGTCAACGGATATATCTTCCCAACACCACTCTGTCCATGCTGTTCAGTATGCTGCAAATTTCAATTGGACCCCACCCCCTCATACTTCTAAACTCCATTGAGTACAGACTCAGTCCTCAAACGTTCCTCATATTAAGCCTTTCATTCCTGGGATCATTCTTGTGAACCCTCTCTGGACCCGCTGCAGGACCAGTATATCTGTTTGGAGGCATGAGGCCCAGAATTGCTCACAATACACAACATGGTCTGACCAGAGATTTAAAGCCTCAGAAGTACATCCCTACTTTTATATTCTGGTCCTCAAGACAAATGCCAACATAGTTAAGAAGGCAAATACAATCGACTCAACTTGCAAGATTACCTTGAGAGAGATCTGGAGCAAGACTCAAGTCCCTTTGCACTTCAGATTTCTGAATTTTCTCCCCATTTAGAAAACAGACCACGCCTCCTTCTTACCCAAGTGCATGACCTCACTTTCCCACATTATATTCCATCTGCCACTTCTTCGCCCACTCTAACCTGTCTAAATCGTTCTGCAGCCTCCCTGTCTCCTCAATACTAGCTATCCCTCCAATCTTTGTACAATCAGAATGCCCTCAGTTCCTTCATCTGGCTCAGTGTATGAACTGAAAAGTGAAAAACACTGACCCTTGTGCAACACCACTAGAACCAGCTTCCAACCAGAGAAGGACTTATTTTATCCCTGCTCTCTGCCAGACAGCCAATCTTCTACCTGTACTAGTACCTGGTCTTTAACACCTTGGGTCCTTATCTTAGTCAGCAGCCTCCTAAGCAGCACCTTATTAAAGGCCTTCTGGAAGTCCAGATAGATAACATCCATTGGCTGCCTTTGATCTAATCAGCTCGTTACCTGCCCAAAGACTAACAAGTTTGTCAGTCATGACCTCCCCTTGATGAAACCATGCTGACTTTGCTCTATTTTACCATCCACTTCCAAGTATTCAGATATCTCATCCTTCACAATGGACTCCAAAATCTTAACAATGGAGGTCAGGCTAATTGGCCTATGATTTCCTGTTTTTTTGCCTTATTCCCTTCTTAAATGGGGAGGAGGGTACATTAGCAACTTTCCAGTCCTCTGGGATTCTCCCTGACCTCAGTGATTCCAGAAAGATCACCACTAACGTTTCCACTATTGCTTTGGCTATCTCCTTCGGAACTCTGGGGTGTAGCTCATCTGGTCCTGGTGGTTTATCGACTTTTCAGTTTTTCTAGCACCTTCTCCTGGGTGATGGCCACTATACTCACCTGTCCCCCAACTCTCGTGAATTTTTGGGATATTACTTGCGTCTTCTTCAAGGTACTTATTCTGTTCCTCAGCCATTTCTTTGTTCCCCATTACCACTTCTCCAATGTAATTTTCCAGCAGCCCAATGTCCACCTTTGCCTCTCTTTCGTCCTTTATATATCTATAGAAACTTGCAAGTTTTCTTATTACTGGCTAGCTTAACCTCCTATTTAAACTTCTCCCTCCTTATTTCTTTTCTCATTGTCCTCTGTTCGTCTTTGTAGGCTTACCAATCCTCTGGCTTCCCACTGCCCTCCACCACATTAGATGCTTTCTCTTTTGTTATCCCCGACTTCCTTTGTCAGCAATAGTTGCTTCATCCTCCCTTTAGCATGCTTTTTCCCAGGGATGAATTTTTCCTGTCTCCTGAATTACTCCCAAAAACTCCTGCCATTGCTGTTGCATGGTCTTTCCTTTCGGCTCCTCTCCCAGTCAGCTCCTCCCTCATGTCTCTGTAGTTGCCTTTATTCAAATACCAAAATACCTGATTCCACCTTCTCCCTCAAATTGCAGGGTAAATTCTATCATATTATGGCCACTGCCTCCAAATGGTTCCTTCACCTTAAGCTCCCTTATCAAGTCTGCCTCATCGCACAACACTAAATCCAGAACTGCCTGTTCCCAAGTGGATTCCACCACAAGCTGCTCCAAAAAGTCAAATCTGAGACATTCCATAAATCTCTTTTCTTACAATCCACCATTGTGATTTTCCCAGTCCACCAGCATACTGAAATCCCCCCAGATCACTGCAACCTTGCTTCTCTTACACACCTTTTCTATCTCCTGGTGTGTCTTGTGCTCCAAATCCTGACTACTATTTGGAAGCCTGTACATAACTCCCATTATGGTTCTTTTTTACTTTGGCGTTTCCTCAACTCTACCCACACAGATTTCTACATCTAATCCTACTTTATTTCTTGCTATTGATTTAATTTCATTTCTTCCTAATAAGGCAACCCCACCCTCTCTACCCACCTGCCTTTGATAGGATGTGTATCCTTGGGTATTTAGCTCCCACTCCCGGTCCCCCTGCAGCCACATCTTCGTGATACCTACATCATACCTGCCAATTTCAAACTGTGCCACAAGCTCATTTACCTTATTTCATATACTGCATGCATTCAGATATAACACTTTCAGTCCTGTACTGACGATCCTTCGTCTCATTGCCATTTGTTTATCTAGTGTGCTTGAAGTTTGATTCCGAACCCCTTCCATACACTGTCCTATTGTGTATGCTGGAAGCTTTAATCACGCGAGTTCTCCTTTCTTTTCACAGTTTTCATATTTTTCCATATAGTTGAATCCATCCCCACAGACATTAACCTGCTGCTTTGTTTCTCATTGGGCATGAAGTTATAACCCTTGAGAGCCTGTTCTTCAATTTAGTTCCTAGCTACTGGTAATCCCCAAACGGGTACTCTTTCCTAGTCTCGTCTATGTTGTCTGTCCCAATGTGAACCACAACAACTAGATCCTCCCCTTCCCTCTCCAATTTCGTTTCAAGCCAGTCAGAGATGTCCTGCACCCTGGGCACCTGGCAGGTAGCATACGATGCAGGAGTCTCTATTCCCCTAATTATAGAATCCCCTAGAACTACCATTTGCTTTTTTGCTCCCACCCCCCCTTGAATGGCCTCCTGTACCACTGTACCATGGTCAACTGACTCATCCTCCCCACAGACCTGTTCCTCATTCACACAGGGAGCAAGTACCTGTTGGACAAGGTCAAGAACGGAGGCTCCTCTTTTCCTGACTCACATACAGTCACACCCTGCTGTCCCTGGCCACTGACCAAATTTGTGATATTTAATCTACAGTTGTGAATGCCGCCTCCTGAGACAGTGTCCAAGTACTTCTCCCCTTCCCGGATGTGCTGCAGTGTCTAAAGCTCAGACTCCAGCTCATCAATTTTGAAGTTCCTCCAGCAATCAACACTTGCTTTAGGTGTGGTCAATGAAGCTTGCAATGGGGTCAGCCAGCTCCCACATCATACAGCTACAGCACATCACCTGCCCAGCCATCTCTACTTAGATAGTTTATCAATCAATCCCTGGTTAGTTAATTTATTAGTTGGAGCATTTTTTTTCAAATCTCAAATAGATTTCCTACCAGCCAGACTAACAGCTCTCCCATGGCGTCACTTTCTTCAGTTTGGTTTGTTACCTCTGATGCTCCTCCCTCTGACTCCGCTCCCTGGAGACAAGGCCTTATGGCATTTTTTAAAATGGATAGTCCATGACCTAAGAACTTATGCATACAGTTCCGGCTTAAGCACAACAGGTGTTTGTCCAATGTAACTGAGCAAAGAGATCAAATATTGCCATAAATATTTAAAGTAAAATACTGAGGATGCCAGATGGCCGAACTCAAAACGTGAAATGCTCAAAAAACGCAGATCTGGCAACATCTGTGATGTTTCAACTTGTCACTATTTTCCAAGGATCCTATGACTGTGACCATGGGAATCACCAGACCCTTTATCATTGACAGTCTGGAGTCAAAGGGTGAGTCAGTGCACCAACCATGTTCTCTATTTTCCTAACTGCAGTACTGCACCTCAACTCTAAAGTTCCTACAGGTGTGGAGATAATTATACAAGACGAGAAATTGTTCAACTGACATCATTTTCAAACCAAAACCAAAAAAGCACTCCAAATTCATTGAAACTTGATGTACAGATGACATCTATGCACCCTCACGCAGAAGTGGAGAAGCAGGCGAGTAGCAGCTTTGAGAAAATGGGCATTTCACAAACACCTGGAAAAATAATACCTCCTGTCAGTTTCATAACAACATACCTGCACTAAACAATTCAGGTCAATGTTAACATCCTGGTAAATGTCGACATTTTCTAAATCCTGACAGCTACTCTAGGCAAAGGCAGACACAGATAATGGAATTCATCACTACCTCTAACGTGCCAGCTCAGCTTTCAGCAGACTGAGGAAGAGAATTTGAGGACCAGGAATAAAGAACTCATTGCTAGTGTCATGGCTTACTCAACAGCGCAGACTATGCACTTGCATGCTTCCCAGACTTCAACAATCCAACAGCAAGCCAGTCCAATATCTCAAAGCACTAGAGGGCCATCAGCAATCCCTTCCTTGAAATTCACAAAGGTTGTCCAACAGCAGCATTTTCTCCAAATCCAACATACCCAAAAAGGTTCTGATCAGTCAAAACCAGCTCCATGGGGCAAGTGATATTGGTCATACGCCTTACAACTGGCTCCCAAAGCAACTACCCTACTTGGAACTCCTGACATAGCTTCCAGGTGAAGTGGCATTTTATTTGTACTTCTTTCAATCTCGCCTCCTATATTTGCTGTTCACAATGCAGTTTCTTTTACATTAATGAGTCAAATAGTCAACTGGTGACAGCTTTGCGAACACCCCTGCTCTATTTCTAAGTACGACTCCAACCTTCCAATTGCTTATCATTTTAATAAACCATTTTGCTCCACTGCTAACATTTCCATCTTCAGCTTGCTAGTATTCCAAAAAAAAAAGCTCAAGACAAGCTGGAAGCACGACATATTATTTTCTCTTTAGGCACTTTACAGACTTTAGGACTCGATATTGAGTTCAAAACACAGCAAGACCTGCCTCCATCTATAACGGGTAACTGGCAACTGGCTAAAAACTGTAGTTTCGTACCAAGAGGATATAAACTAAAACTCCTATTATGCATTTAGAACTACAGAAATGTTACACCACGGAAAGAGGCTATCCAGCTGAATAAACTAGCAGAGATAAAAGGTACTGCAGATGCTGGAGAATCCGAGATAACAAGCATGGGGCTGGATGAACACAGCAGGTCAAGCAGCATCATAGGAGCAGGAAAACTTGACGTTTCGGGCCTAAACCCTTCATCAGAAATGGGGGAGGGGAAGAGGGTTCTGAAATAAATAGGGAGAGAGGGGGAGGCGGATAGAGAATGGACAGAGGAGAGGATAGGTGGAGAGGAGGCAGACAAGTCGAAGAGGCGGGGATGGAACCAGTAAAGGTGAGTGTAGGTAGGGGGGTAGGGAGGAGATAGGTCAG
>JAHRHZ010000056.1:24936706-25052946 GCA_024137785.1 Ginglymostoma cirratum | reverse complement strand
GAGATGGTCCAGGTGAACTTCAGGTTGGGGTGGAAAGTGTTGGTGAATTGGATGAACTGTTCGAGCTCCTCGTGGGAGCACGAGGCGGCGCCGATGCAGTCATCAATGTAACGGAGGAAGAGGTGGGGTTTAGGGCCAGTGTAGGTACGGAAGAGGGATTGTTCCACATAACCTACGAAGAGGCAGGAATAAACTAGCAGTCTGTTCTAATCCTACCTTCAGAATCTGGACATTGCCTTGCAGATCATCGTACTTCAGGTACAAATCCAGGTTCCTTTTAAAATGAGCCGAGGATCTCCACCTTAACCAAACTGGGCAGCAAACTACAGACTCCCACTACCTGCTGAGCGAAAATGCTTTCCCTCATTTCTTTTATAATCCTTCTACTAATCACTTATATCTGCGCTCCCTGGTAATTGACCGCTCTGCTAGGAGTCAAAAGGTCTTCGGTCTACTTGATTCAAGCTGCTCATTATTGTTTACATTGTAATTAAGTCATCATCAGCTTCCTTTGTCCTCAGGAAAAGGAACCTCACCTGTCCAAGCTTTCTCCATTGCTGTAGTTGTTGAGATCTCAACATTCTTGAAAATCACTCGTGCTCCCTCCCTAGAGCAATGACTTTCCTGTAATATGGTGACCAGAATTAATAGTTTAATAGCCTGCTTTTGCACTTAATACCTTGCCCAATTTAAAAAGGCAGATGGCAAACTTTCATCACTATCTACCTGTCCAGCCACCTTCAGGGATCTGAAACATGCACTTCATCCACTCTTACTACACTCCTATTTATTGTGTATTTCCTTGAATTGTTTGGACTCCCTGCATGTATAACCATGCACTTCTCCAGATTGATTCTATTTGCCACTTTACCACCTACTTAACCAAACCACTGATACGTAGTCACAGTTCATCCACTTCACTATTAACTGCCCAGCTAATTTTGGTCTTGTCCACAAATCGCACCTCCACATTTAAGTAGGACTCATTTATATACCACAACAGAACACATGAACCAGGACTAGAAATTAAAATTATTTGAAAGATTTTTCTCTTCCTAGATGTTGCATCTAGCAAGATTGTCACAACAGATTTGAGTATATATACTTCCCTGGCAAAAAGCATCAAAACTCTACTTTTAACTGTGCTTCTTTCTCAGGCTACATTATTCACAACAAATCTAGAATTTACTCTACTTCAGCTCCAAGTCTAACTTGATGTCTCTACTTCCGAGGAGCTACAACCTACAAGATACAAAGCTGACAGTCCTAGTTGATTTCAACATCAGTGAGCCTTGCCTGCTAACTGGCCGTCTGAATACAGAGATAAACTCAAAACAAAGGACTCTCACTCAACTCCACCCATCTCCAGGGTAACATGATATAATAGTCTGTTATTTAATTCCAAAGCTTTCTTTAATTCTGAAAATCCACCTGTGTGTTACTGGAATAAATGCAAATGTCATATCTCCAGTGTTTTAGCTAAGTAAGCCGACCTGCCATTTTACAATCTTGCCTTTCTATCTATTAGCATGTCAAGTAACAATCTTCCCCCAAAGCCAGGCAATGACCAGCTCCAATAAGAGACAATTTCCCTTGACATGTATTGCTGTTACTATCACTAAATATCCCACTAACAACAAACTGAGAATTAACATTGACCAGAAGGTCAACTGCTCTTGTCATTTAAATACAGGGGCTACCGGAGCAATGCAGCGGTAACTCGCAACCATACTCCACAAAGCCGGTTCACCATCCACAACACAAGTCAAGAATTCTCCCCCTTACCTGGATGGGTGCAGCTCCACCACCACAAGAAGCTTGACACCATCCAGAACAAAGCAGGCCACTTGATTGACACTACTTTCACAAGCATCCACTCCCTCAACCACAAACAAACAGCAACAGCAGCATGTATAATCTACCAGATGCAGAAATTCAACAATTCTCTTCAGATAGCACCTTCCAAACACATCACTACCATCTCGAAAGACAAGGACAGCTGATACACAGGAACACCACCACCTACAAGTAACCCTCCAAACCACTCACTTTCCTGACTTGGAAATACACTGCCGTTCCTCCATTGTTGCCGAGTCAAAATCCCGGAACTCTCTTCCTCAGGGCACAATGGGGTAGAGGTCAACCTACAATATGTGGATTGTTGCAGTTCATTAACAAAGCTCATCACACCACCTCCTGAAACTGAAACGGGAAATGAACGGCCAGAAAGCCACATCCACATTCCACAATCAAATTTTTAAAAGGCAACACATTCCCAACATTTCAAGTTTAACAAACTCCAAGCTTGCTTGAATTGTTTTCTCTTCAGGGTTTGTGAGCAGTTTTCCAATCAGGATTTCCCATTTATCTTACGAAGTTTTTTTAAACTCCAAACTAAAAGTCATATTCAAAAGTAAAAGTAAACGAACAACAAACTAGATATTCAAAACACAATCTTGTTATACATCTTCTCAATTATAGCAACCTTAACATGTTTAGAAAGTTCAACTAGATTTTAAACAAAGGAGCACAGCAGTTTTCTATGTTGCTACTGTGAATATCCATTCTTTAATCCGCATTACTCAACAGACTTGCCAGTCGTTTACCTAATTACTGTTTGTGGAACTATCTTTTGTACATAAAGAATCATAGAACATCAGTTTTCCCATATTAAACTTAACATCAAAAGAAGATACTAAATCTTAATGGTTTTACAACGTCCTTAGGTCATGAAAGATGCTGTAAATGCAAGCCTTGCTTTTATACCTCTTGAATCAGTGAGGTGAGATTTGTCAGTTTTCTCCACCTGCTACAGGCAGAGTGTACTCACTGCAGTCTTAAATGCCAGAAGTGTAAGGCAATCCTGTTTCATTTTCTTGTGCAGCCTTGTCCTGCAGATGGATGTGGGAAACTTGTTGAGCATGACTAAGTGTTAACACTTAAAATTTCACCTTGCCCTGCAAGGTCCATGCAAGTAAACAAACATGGGGTATGCACCTAGGCCTTGTTAGAAACTTGCCAGGCACCAGTAGCAAGGCTAGAAAATGAAGTAATTCAACAGCCCACAGAATTGCATCTAATCTATTACAGTTAAAGAACTTATAAATCCAGTAAGGAATTCAAGAGACACTTCTTTACACAGTGACTGGAACATACAATGGGCATGTACATTATGGGGAGATGACGGCCTGTTGGTATTATAGCTAGCCTATTAATCCAGAGACTCAGGTAACACTTTGGGGGCCCAGGTTCAAATGCCACCAAGCGAGATGGTGGAATTTGACTTCATTTAAAAAGTCTGTAAGCAAGCATGTAACAAAACGTCAGAAAAAGTCCTTTGGGGAAGGAAGTCTGCCATTCTTACCTGGTCTGGCAGGTATGCAGCTTCACAGCAATGCATTTGAATCAAGTAATCGCTGGTTGATTAAAGATGGGCAATAAACACTGGCCTAGCCAAAGACACCCACAAGCCATGAATGAATAAAAATGGCCACATGGAGTAGCTGAGGCGAACAGCACAGATGTGCTTAACAGGAAGCTAGTATTGTGAACACAAATATATATTTATTGAACACTAAGTTCTAAGTATTTCTCGTGGTGAGCAGAGCAATGGTTAAGTAAAGTCCATCCCCAGGATCAAAATGATAACAAGCAGATATTAGCGTAGTCAAGTTTTCTTTAAAGATAGAGAAAATCCAAAAAAGATTTTAGTCAGTCTTCCTTAATTGAGGCTCAACAAGCAGATCCAGGGTTAAACAACCTAATGCAATAAGCCCACAAAGCTGAAGCAAAGGGAGTTTGAATAGAATTTTAATGACAAATTTGAGACCAACTCTCAGACCTATAAACAAAAAGTGGACAGTCATTTGATCCATCAAGACCATGCTTTCTATATAGCAACGTAGTCAGCCCCAGTCAGACTATCATGGTCTGAAAGTTTCATTCCCTTATTTGTCCAAGTTTAATTTTGAAATTCCTCAGTATTTTCACTTCCACTAATTTGCTCATAAGCAGCAAGTTCCAGGTTATTACTACTCACTACATAAAACTAAGTTCTTTACCTCCTACCAGTGCTGCTTGTTCGAAACCATTTAATCAGTGTCCCCAAGCCTGAACAATTAGCTAACAGGAATAAGTCCTCTTCGTTCACCTTATCCAAGTTGTCATGTTCTTTTATATCTCTCAAATCTAACCTCTGTCTCCTTTGCTCCAAGGAGCACATGCCCAAATCCCTCATCCTGTTCTAATAAATCTTCCCTGCATTTCTAATCTACCCTCACATTCTTCCTAAGATGTGGTGACCAGAACAAGATATAATAATTCAGCTGTGGCCTAACCAAAATTTGTACGCAATAGCTGTAGTCATGAAGGTCAAAGTCTGTGTTTCTCTAACGAATTTCCCAATATATCCTATCTTCAAAAGATCTGTGCAGATGATCCACAGGGCCCTCTAATCTTGTACTCTCGCCATTAAGTCTATATTGCTTCACTCTATACCTTCTGCTAAAATGCTTCACATCAGACTTGCCTTTATGAAATTCCATCTACAACTTGTCTATCCACCCTACAAGTCTGGAGTTCTGAAAAAGGGTCTGTTAACAGTTTATTTCTCAACAAATGCTATCAAGGCCTGTGAATTTCTACCAAAATAGAAGTGATCTTGGCACTAACCATTGTGGAACACCACTACCTATCAAATTCCACATAGAAAACCACCATCCAACAACTCTGCTTTCTCTTCTGAAGCTGATTTTATCCAAGATGACCCTGATGTTCCTATTTCACAAAGCAACATTGTGTTAACCATCTGTGGTTTGTCAAACACTTAATATCATAGGGACATCTTTCAAATCTGTTACATACCAAAAATAAAATTAAAATGATTACACAGAATATGCCACACAAAATTATTCAGCCCTAACTGGTGTTCATGCTCCACCCAAGCTTCGTCCATCTTTCCTCACCCAAATCTGTCATCATAATCCTTAAATTTCTTTAGCCCCATGTGTTTGATTAACTTACCTTTAAATGTAACCAAACTACTCCATTTGACCACTCGTGGTAGCGAAATCCATATTCTCACCACTAATTGAAGTTTGGAATTCTCTACTTTTTTGGTGACTGCCAGGGGTCAAAATAGTTCTTGCCCACCTGCTAGGTTAGCAGGCATGAGTGAAGAATACCATCTCCGAATTTTGACTTGCCCAAATATCACTATTCCAGTGTTAAATTCCTGAATTTCCTACCTAATAGAATCTAGGGTGCATCTTCAGTATGTGGACATCAAAAGTATAACTTAAACTACCTTCTCAAAGGCAACTAAAGATGGGAAAATTGATGTGACTGTCTTCATTAGAGATACCCATATTCCAAGAAATTTCAAACAATTCTCCCTGTTACAGTTCTACCAAAGATCAGCCTAAATTAAATCAGCAAATCCTCTGGTAGTTCATAATTCGATGCTTCCCATTATGACCTCATTTCAAGATTTGACAACTGTTATAACCCCTAGTGAAAAGTGAGTGGGTGGGCTGGAAGTGGTTTATAAGGGATGGGATATGGGACAGTTCTGACAAGAACTACAGGGTGAGTAAAGCTGTGTTAACTTAGAGATCCATGGCAGCCGCTGCTGCCTCTGAGCTCAGACTCCAAAATGACATCTGACATCCTCACTGGAGTCCCAATCCCTACTTCACAAACTTCAAGCCACAATTTGTAAATCTGCCAGAACAAAGTCCAGCATTTATGTCAAATTGCAGCTAACTCAGAATCAATACAAACTGATGTTTCATAAATATAAAAGCACCTTATACTCAAGTAACAAGAGGCAACCCAGGGTGTCCTTATGATTTGTCCAAATAATTAATACAGACTTTATTCTGCAGTTTATCAGAATGACACAGATTGAGCAGTCAAGAATCGTAGCTAAAAACTACTGATGTGAATTGAGGATCACCGTGCACCAGTAAGGTTGCCTTGTGGAAGTTATTTTAGCAAATAAAAATCATATTGAAGCAGACTGTCCAAAATTTTTATTCTGCTAAGTTACAGCAGAGCATGCCTTCTCACACATGTAATTAAGGGCATGAAAGGAATGTTTAAAATAAAAATATTGAAAATAATAATTAGTAATCTTCAGCTAGTTGTGCTGATTGGATGATCCATTTCAGCCTCTTCCTGCGGTCTCCAGCATTACAGATACCCTGCCAATTTGATTCACTCCACTTGATATCAAGAAGTGGTTGGAATATTGCAAAGTCTATGGGCCCTGACTACATTCTGGCAGTAGTATTATACAGAATTGAGCTCCAGAACTTCCTGTTCCCCTAGCCAAGCTCTTCCAGTCAAAGTTTCCAGGACCATAATATTCATTGTATAAGTCCTGCTCTGATTTGCCTTTCCAAAATACAGCATCTCACATTTATCTAAATTAAACTCCACCTGCCGCTCCTTGGCCCTTTGATCCATCTGATCAAGGTCCCATTCCTGTGATGAGGTCAGGAGCTGAGTGGCCCTTGCAGAAACCAAACTAGGCGTCACTGAGCAGGTTATCGTTGAGCAACAACAGCACGGATAACACCTTACATCACTTTAATGTGGCATCTACCCAATGTAAAAATTGTCCAGGTACGCCACGTATAGGAAGTGCAGGACAAATCTAACGCAACCAATTACCACCTTGTCAGTTTACTCTCAGCCAAAGTGACAGGTGTCGTCATTCATAGTGCTATAAAGCAGCACCTGCTCAGTGACACCCAGTTTGGTTTCCGCCAGGGCCACTCAGCTCCTGACCTCATCACAGCCTTAGTTTGAATATGGACAAAAAAGCTGAATTCCAGAGGTGAGAGAGTGACAGCCCTTGATACAGAAACAGAATCCCTACAGTGTGTAAACTGGCCATTCAGCCCATTGAGACCACATCAACCCTCTGAAGAGCATGCTTGCCCTATCCGATAACCCTATGTTTCCCATGGCTAATCTACCTAACCAGCATATCCCTGGACACTACGGACAATTTAGCATGGCCAATCCACCTAATCTGCACATTTCTGAACTACAGGAGGAAACCAAGATACCCAGAGGAAACCCACGCTGACATGGTGAGAACATGCAAACTTCACACAAACAGATGCCCAACGGTGGAATCGAACCAGGATCCCTGGCACTGTGAGGCAGCAGTGCTAATCACTGAGCCACCCTGCTGTGCATCAAGGCTACGTTCGACAGAGCTTGGCATCAAGGAGTCCTAGGAAAACTGGAACCAATAGGTTTCGGGGGAAAACTCTGCTGGTTGGAGTCATACTTGGTGCATAGGAAGACTGTCATGGTTGCTGAAGGTTAATCATCTCATATCCAGGATATTCATGCAGGAGTTCCTCAGGGCCCTAGGCCCAACCATCTTCAGCTGCTTCATCAATGACATTGCTAATGATTGTACAAACATTGTAGTGCTGACCTTATGGAGGCAACGTTCAGCATCATTTGACACGCCTAAGATACTGAAGGAGTCCCTGCCCAAATGCAAGATCTGGACAATATCCAAGCTTGGGCTACAAGTGGCAAGTAAGATTCGCACCACACAAATGCCAGGCCATGACCATCACCAATAAAGAGACAATCTAACCAACCACCACCCTTGACATTCAATGATGTTACCATCCATGAATCCCCTATCAACATCTTTGGGTTACCATTGACCAGAAACTTAACGGGATTTGTCACAAAGAGAATGGCTACAATAACAGGTCAGAGGATAGGAATACTGTGCCTTGTAACTCACCTCCCGACTCTCACAACCTGTCCATCATCTACAAGACAAGTCACCAGGGAGGTAGAATATCCACCACTTGCCTGGATGGGTGCAGCTCCAGCAACACACAAGCAGCTTGATACCATCCAGGACAAAAAGCAGTCTGCTTGACTGGTGCACATCCACAAACATTCCTCCCAACACTAATGCTTGGTAGCAGCAGCATGTACTATTTACATGACGCACTGCAGAAATTCACCAAAAGATTCTCCAACAGCACGTTCCAAACCCACAATCTCTTCCACCTAAAAGGGCTAGAGCAGCCAAGACCGGGGAACACCACTACCTTGATGCTGCTTGGCCTGCTGTGTTCATCCAGCCCCATGCTTGTTACCACTACCTGTAAGTTCCCTTCCAAGCCACTCACTACCCTGACTTGGAAATATATTACCAATCCTTTGCTGTCACTGGACCAAAATACTGAAATTCCCTTCTGAATGGCATTGCACATCAACCCACACCAGGTGGACTGCCGCAGTTCAAGAAGGCAGCTCACCATCACCTTCAAGAGCAGCTAGGAATTGGCAATATCTGCTGGCCTGCCAGCAATGTTCACATACCACAAATGAATTAAGTTGATCAGCTGGAAGTATTAAAACAAAACGACCACTGGATCATTTTCAAATTCTCATTCTTTTCTAAGATCACCATTACTCAACTTCACAAATTTCCAGAAAAAGATTCCATAAAATTATTTTTGAAGACCAGAAACTGAAATGCACACTCTCAATGGGTGTTTAAATTAATAAACTGAAGCTCAGCACAAAGCTCCACATTCAAAAATCTTTAAAATCAATTTTTACTGATCAAGTCTTGCACTTACCCAAGTTTATGAACCATTATTGATTTTTCTACCTAAAGTCGTCCCATAAAATAACAAATGCTTCCTAATCTTAGTGGATGTCAAAATGTGCATGCAGAGCAGTATTGTTGTTATTACATTACAGTGCCAAATTTTGTATGGGAGGCAACTGGATGTTAGTGCTTTAAACTCTCAAACTCTAAGTGCTTAAGTGCTATCATATGTCTGTCCTGTGGAGCCAAAAAGGAAAAAGATATTTGAAGAAGCATTGTGACAAAATTTAATAAGCTCACAAACTTAATAGGCAAAATTCTGACTACTTGCCACACAGCATCACCTTTTACTACACAATGTGTCAACATCTAACAGGCTCAATTAAGCAAAGAAACTATATTTGCAATTTATAATGAAGATCAAATGAAGGAACGAAAATCTGGACCAATAATTGCTCTTATTCTGCAGGACAATGACATAATTCTTTATCAAAAAGTAAAGTATAATTAGAGATACTTGATACTCAATACAGCTATGTTATTACTACAGTGGACACTGCACACAACAAGCTGTCCACATCACCCATGTAAAAATTAAATGGCAAATAGTATCACATTTTTCAGAATTTGAACCTATTGGTGCTTCACAATTTTTAGCATTAATGTACATCTTTTTAGGATTAAAAATCAACAGACTACATATTGCAGCACCCACACACATAAACCCATAATGGATTAAAAGAACAGCTTTGCAGTATACTGGGAGACATTTTCTCAAAATTGTAACAGTACAAGTGTTTTATTTTCAGTGAGTTTTAGAGGTATCACAGTAAAAGTTCAGGTACTCAAAACTTCACAAAAATATTGTGAACAAGAGATGAAAAATAAGCTTTACAGGCTTGGAATTACTTGTTGAAAGCATTAGCGGCATACTCTAATGATAAAATTAGCTAGTTCAATAATAGTGCTGCAATCACTAGATATTTGTGAAGAGTTATCATTGACCATTACTTATCTCCCCTCTGAGCTTTGCTAAGTAGAGCATCCACATATGTCTGACCCAGAGAACACCGACACTACAACTCTAATCTGGATGTTTGACCAAACTGATCTAATTCCCTCTAGTTTTAATATTTTTAAGCTTATCACCTAGTCACCCATCTTCATGAACCAGTTTAAAACAAATTGAAATTTGCAAAGTCCCCTCAAGGGCATCATAAATACGTGTTTTAAACAGAGGCATGCAGATTAAAGAAAGAAGATACGTTAGCTCACTGGAAAAGTTAAACTTCCCCAATTCCCAAACATACTCCAAGCTACACGCCAATCTGAGAAAACATCCATAATTGCAACTTTCCGTTATCTAACCTTCCAAGAACATTGATTTTAATGTTTTTCACAACAAACTATACTGTGTATATCAAGAGGCTTTTGGAAGTCAAAAATCCACCAGTCCCACAGTATATATTTATCAAAGTCCGATAATTTCTTCAGATCAGATTCTCAGTGCAGCTATAGTTTTAGGATAAGAACTAGGAATTTTTTTTAAATATTGATTTGAACAAAAAACAGATACCACAAGGCAAAACTCAATATGTAGGCAATAGATTAAAATTACAGATCATATAAAATTGTTTCTACTTCTGATCTAGGTTAAAACACTGAATGAATTATTGATCGTCTTTCTGAAAGTTCAAAATACATAACCCAAACTGCCTAATTTATCAATTTTCACTCCAGGAGGCCACCCACAGAGCATACATGAAAAATTTTTAGTACTGAGCTCAGTTATTAATAAGCATCCTCACAAAAGTCAGAAGTCACAGTTGAAAGCAAGAATGAAGGGTGACAACTTAAGTGTTGGAAATCCTGAATGGTCTTAACGAGGTGGATGTAGAAAGCATGTTTCTACTTATGGTCAGTTTAGAACAGAGGAAAACGGTCTTAAAATTTGGGATAATACTTTCAGGTGATGAGAAGAATTTTCAGAAGGTGGTGGAGGCATTGTCATCGATATTTTTAAGTCAAAGGTGAACAGATTTTTGTTGGGAAGGAGCATCAAGGGTCATCAAGATTAAATGGAAATGTGGCATTCAAAACAAATGGATCAGTCACAAGCTTAATGAATGGTGCAGCAGGCTCAAGGGGTTAAATGGTTTACTACTGCCCCTATTATGTTTGTTGTATAGTTTATGCAATTTACGAATATTAAAATCTTTGTTAAATATCAGTCATTTTTGAGGCTGTGTACTTTCAACTAAAGAAAAAATGAATTCTTATAAACGCGTTTTCTTTTCTAATGAACAAATACACTACAGTGACAGATGTTGCTGCAGACAGATGTTTCCTCTCATTTTGATCATGAGCATGTTTTTGTTCAAAAATTTCATACAAATATTATCATTTCCCTGAAACAAGAGTTGCGGATTCAATGCTAACTTGTTAATACATTTCAAAACAGAAACAAGTAAGTTCTGAAATTCTCCATGGATGAGAGATCACATCCTTCAATTCCTATGAACATACTGATGTGTGTTCAGAAATTCAAAGATACTCAAAGCACAAGGCAAAATCCACCAGCTTCGTTACAACAATCATCTTAACATCACCTCTATGCAGATATCTGCACAATCTTACTACCAGAAATTCACAGGCCCACTTTTAGAACAGAACTTTTCTCGGTAAACTTCTAATGTTAAAAATGCGCTCCCAACCAGTAGCACTGCACCTCAACTTTATCTCTCTACCTCTTGACACCAACTGTACAAAAGTAATTCTACTTCAGTTTCTACAATCACCACAAAACTAAGAAAATAGGATCAATAGCAATTTATTTAGCTCCTCAAGCCTGTTCAGTCTGCTGTACGATGAGATTGCAGCTGCTGAGGAATTACTCTCACACCCTCAATATCTTTGGTTCACGAATATTCTTCCATTTTAAGTGTAAAATTAGCAAGCAACCTTGGATCAATCACTACTTGAAGAAAATTCCAACCACCCTTTGAGAGAAGAAAAATGCCCCAACTTAACTTTTGAAAAGCCTGGTTCCAATTTACAATCTCCATAGTCAATGGAAATAATTTCTCCTTATTTGTTGCCCTTCAGGTCCCAAAAACGTGGATCAAATCATATTTTTACATCACAGAAGATGAGATGGCTAAAGACAAAAGGATCTGAAAACATTTTGGGATGCTGAGTCATGCCATTACAGCAGCATTTATGATCTGTGATGCTTCCAGGCCACATCAAATAGGTAGAATTATTAAACATCAAGTGGGTGAAAATATTGTTTTTCCTTTAACTTACTTTCTATTACTGTTAAGACTGTTGACCACTGGATTTCTATCAGATGCAGAATGAAGGAACTGAAATGAGGAGGAATTTCTTCAGCTAAGGGATGGCTAGTCTGTGGAACTCATTGCCACTGTTGAGGCCACGTCATTGAGTGTACTGAGAGAGATAGATAGGTTCTTGGTTAGTAACGGGATCATGGATTACAGGGAGAAAGTAGGAGTGGGGTTGAAGAAAAAAAAAGTCAGCCATGATTGATGGGGGAACAGACTCAATGGGCTGAATGGTCTAATTATGCTCCTACAGCTTACTCTTACAATTGCCAACAGACCTCATTTCGGCACTTAACTCAGTACATGAAACACAATAGGATAAATACTAACACCAGGGCATTACTTATTTCTATCTGCTGTTCTTGAACATGAATAAGGATTAAAGAAGTTGAAATTTAAATTTTCATAATTAAAGAATGTGTGTTTTGTGCTTACTTTGGACTACATTTGTTTAACCTTAAATTTATTAAATTTGTGTTAAGCCCAAATTTTAAATAAAGAAAGTACATACTCCATTACTACGCCACATTCATACGTAAAAACAATACATCATTTGGTACCCTCGGAATGTAAGTCCAATCAAATAACTCAGCAGCAATCCTAATTGAATTAAACTGACGGTGGTTATTTATTCAATCACTTTCCTAACTTTCACGCTGCCACTCTCCATCTCCAATGCCCTCAAGTTGCCCAACACCAATACCTGCGATCAATCAATTGTGGATGCACAGCATCCATTTGGTTAATTTTTCTACCATTGGTGCCTTCAGATACCTTCGTCCTAAGCTTTGGAACTCCCTTCTACATCTTACCAGTTCTCTACCTTGCTTTCTTTCTTCAAAAGGCTTCTTAAAACTTTGATCAAGCTTTGATCACCTGAATTTATTTTCTACATGACTGTCTTTTTCAAGACGGCTGCTGTGAACAGCCTTTGGGTGTTTAGTGCCATTAACTGCACTAAAGCAGCTTTCTGTTCTACTATTGATGTGAAGTAATTATTCAACATGTCTTCCATTTATTTTCATTTTGAATATCACTTATCAGACTAAGGGCTCCTCACTATCCTCTTTAAATCAACAGAATTGGAAAATCATTATTCTGCTTGATATCCTTTGCAAGTTCCTTTTCATACTTGTTTGTCACCTTTACTACCTGTTCTGTAACCACGAGGTTTTTTTTAAAAATATAAACGTCCCAGTTGGCAAGTTGTGCTAATTTTTGTATTCCTATGTTTTCCTTCTAGTCTGTTGAACACTGTCCTTTGCCCCTCAGGTGTATAAACCAGCAACTGTCTTATTTTTTTTTTTAAAACAAACACTTGTCATTTTACCAAGGCTACTGTGGACATTTTTGTCTCATTACATTTAAGTCGACTTTACAAGTGGGATGCTACCCGGAGGATCGGTATGCACTCGATGGGCCAAATGGCTTGCTTCCACACTGTAGGGATTCTATGAATCTATGGAACTCCGAGATAAACCTCTCCCTAAACTACTAAATTCAATCCTAGGAATACAAATTCTGTCAGTATTTTTCAGGCATAATGACTGGTTTATAATCATGAAAGGTGGATGTTTAATTGGGAACTGTTTCTCTCCAGATTTGAAAAGACTGGTTTACATCTGAAATTATTCTTCAAAGAGAAACACAGCCTTATAATTTCAGCTACTATCAAAGAAAACAGTTTCCCAAATGACAATCTTATTCCATGACAAACTTGATGTTTAAAATTCAAGCTCTGTAAATATATAAACTGCTCGTTCCTCAAGCCCAGGTTTGTGTGGTGGTATGCCCATCACTATTAGACAGCACAAAGTCAACAGTCTAGAACAACACAATCATCTTTGTTTACAGATTGAATAATTAAGTAGTTTTAGTTCACCCGTCACCTTTTCTAAAACCTTTTCACTCAAATCTAATACATCTTAATGTAAAGCATAACAAATAATTGTTACATAAATTTGTAGCAAATTACGGTCCTCTCTATTTTCTCACACTTAATTTCACTCCCTCCCAGGAAGATTTTCCATCCCTCCCATGCCATCTCCACCCTTTCTATCAATCCTTACCTAACCCTCAGAAACAAGATCTATATAGCCATGCTTGGTTGATAGGTACTCCTCACCTTTGTGTTTTCAATCACTAACACAAAAAATCCTGTCATTACCAATTATTTTGACAGGCACATTGGTGCCACACACTTTCCAGCCCTACATGAACCATTCTGCCTCTGTGTGCCAGACACTTTCAACTAAATGTGTGTATTTATTGTCAGCACCACCACCAGGCAGTGTACTGAGCACACACGCAAGAACATAGCATCACAGCCAGCCAGTCACCACCCTCGCACGCACACATGCGATCACAGGCAAACTCTTCCCTCCAATCTGTTGCTGCCTGCTGACACCATAAACTGTATGCACATAAGCACAGGACTTTTTTTTTAAAAAAATACAAGCACCATAAAAAGCAGTGTTACGGCAACTGCTCTTCCCAAGACCGGAAGAAATTTCTGAGTTGTGAACACAGCCAAGTCCATCACGCAAACCAGCCTCCCATCCACTGACTTCATCTACACTTCCCACTGAATCAGGAAAACAAACAAAGACCCCTCCCATCCCAGTCATACTCTTTCACCCTCGTCTGTCGGGCAGAAGATGGAAAGGTTTGAATACATATATGACCAGATTCAAAACTAGCTTCTTCCTCACTGTTAGCAGACTTTTGAATGGACCTCTTAAACCCTAATGTTGATCCCTCTCTGCACATTCTTGGCAGCTGTAACACTGTATCCTGCACTCTGTTGTTACCCTGACACACTTGTCTGGTACGATCTGCCTGCAAAGCTGATAAGACAACACTTCACTGTACCTCAGTACAGGTGATGATAAATCAAATTTTGACATTATGGTAAATCAAGCTACCAAACATGCTGTGAAAGTGTTAACCAAAACAGTCCGCTCAGACAAAAATAAGTGTTATTGTAGACTGCATAACTAATTTAATAACTTTTATAACAAAGTGTCCTAGACGACAAAGAGACACCAACGGATGTGTGTTAATTTGTTACTCACAATCTAAACCAAGTAATAAATAAAGCTACCACTGCAATGCACAATTATATTCAAAACCCCAAAGATCATACACAAATCCAGCCAACACTTAATGCAACACAATTTGATCTTACATAACACCTTTACACTGAAAAAATCTTCAGCATGCTTCACAAAAGCATAATTAAAACAAAAGCGTTGAAACAAAAGATATTAGTAACGAGAGAGAGAGAGAAAGGCTTTTAGAAGAATGGGTTTATGGAGAGACAGGCATTTTCAAAAGGGAATTTCAGAGGATTCCGTGGGGAGAAGCATAATTAGGAGTGACCTGACCAGCTGTTCCATCACCCTTTAAAATCTTAGAGGAGTGAATCCCAGATACACAGGTACTGATTTACCAAGGGTCCTTAAGTAGCACCTTCCAAACCCACAACCACTTCCATCATAAGGACATAAGCAGCAGATACATGTTAACATCACCTGCCTCGGAAATATATCACCCGTTCATCACTGTCACAGGATAAAAAATACTGGAATTCCCTCCCTAAGGGCATTGTAGGTCTACCTGTAGCATGTGGGCTGCAGCAATTCAAGACGGTAGCACACCACCACTTTCAAGGGAAATGAGGGACGGGCAATACAAGCTGACTCAGCCAGTGACGCCCACAGCCCACAAGAAAATTTTCAAAAAAGTGGTCAAACTTGAACGGACATTTTTTCTAATACTCACTGTGGGACATGGACGTCACTGACTGGTATTTATTGCCTATCCAATTTTTAAGAAAAAGCAGTGTACTGTAACGTAAAGCAAGAAACTGACAATTCTGAAAGAACAAGATAAACTGATATGGCTGGTCTTTACCAAATTCTCTTTTGTAATCTTCCAATATAATTAATTCCATCCTGTAACTGAAATCCACCAATTCTCTACAAATGGAAATTTAACAGTTTCGCACAGAAAATGGGGACACGTAGTGAAATTTGTTTCACAAGGGTAGGCAGGGATCAAAGAAAATTAGTGCAGCATACCAAATCTTCAGTGTAACAAGAAATGTTGACTTATTTCAACATTGAAACAATTTCCTTTTGTGCATATACCAATATTCGTACGACTAAAATATTAAGCTTTAAAGAAGTTTCACAGAACGAATAGAGCATAAATCTCAGATTTGATGGAAAAGGTTAAAAAAATACAATAAACAATCCAGTAATTTTCCTGAAGTTTAATGTAAAAGTTCATCCAACACTATGTAATGAAGTTATGCTATTTCAAACTTTTAAATATTTAAGTATTATAAATCTCCTTTGTGGTCAAGCAATTTCAAACATATGTAGGTACTTCCCTACTTTTGATTTCTAAAAACAGTGAACAGTGAACACTGATCCATTCTGCAAGGTGTCTAGCAATTAAGCAGCTAGTGAGTTTCAATTATAGGAAACTAATATTCTATTAGCAAGATTACTAAAAGAGAAAGTACAGCTTGAAACCAAATATAGTTGCACTGAACAAAGAAATTCAAAATTGTCTCATTAAGAGAATGAAACACCTTTACTGGGTCACCACTGTTAAAATATGCCAGGTCTCCTGAGACAACAAACAGCGTATATAAAAATGGAGATGGGGTCCGCTACATTTTGCTGTCATTGCACTTTTCCTCTTCTGCTGCTGTGGCAAATTTATGTCATCTGCCTTGATCATGCTCTGCATATAATATTTTTGTTATTATTTTTTCAGATGGACAACAATACATCATCATGTGGGAGATAATTGCTGCAGGCCACATTTTTCACTAAGGAAAAGGAAAATATAGGTTGCAACAGTAAACAGCTTAGTCCTTATTCAATACAGTCGCATCCTTCTTCACTCATTTATCCTGCACCCCCTTTCCCACGGCCTCAACTTGCATCCAATAACCCACTAGTTCCATTTTATTATACCAGGAGATTGAGCTGTAGCTTTAGGATTTTCTTACACGCAGTACAATTATATGCCAGTTTCCTATCATTAGTGCATTCCGCTGATCACATCTGCCTCCATGACCACCATAAATTAAGCTATTCTCCTCGCAAACTGGAAGTGGCAACTCGTATTTAATGATCAAAGCTCTAAAAAGTGAAATCAGTATAACTTCCCCAAATTAGACTGTCCATTCAAGCTCATATCTGCTAGTTTGTAAACTGCCATAGTTTTTAACCTTGGGAGTGGAGAACTAACTTAATAGTCAATGGCAATCTGTAGAAGTGAATGGGAACAACAGTCTGGCCGTTGACATCTCACTGATTCTCTGACTGTGTTTCACCACTAATTATATATACCATTTAATCAAAACTTGCATTAATTTAAACTCTCATGCTTTTACATTGAAAATTTTCAAATTCTTTACAATTTTTTCCACTTGTGTTATTGTTAATGGAGTGTTGGTGGGAGGGGAAGGATAAAGAAAGGACAGTGTGTCGGAATGAAACGATTTTGTAAGAGTTAAGACACAACTGAAGTACCATTTCACTAGTGAGTACATTATATAAGCTTCCAAGCAGCAGGAAATATTTTTAAAAAGGCAAACTTTCAGGTAAATTGCAGAGAGGTCCAAGAACTAGAGTTATAATGGGGGAACTCCTATTATTTTAATAGGTTGAGAATTATCCTTGCAATGGAAAACTGCCAGGTGAAAACAAAACAGAATGCTTGTCTGCCCTGGAGGAGGAAATGGCTCAGCTATAGTAGAGGTAGACCCCAAGGAGCAAAATGTTGGGCAATCAAATCCTAAAGATGCCTGGAGCAAAAATGAGGTAGAGAACAAGATTAAGCAGAATAAGGGAGAGCATGCTAGAAATTAGGTGGTTAATCCACGTGAGAACCAGACTGAAAAAATAAGTGATGGACAAAGGTGCAGTATGAAAAGAGAATGGCAACTAACAAAAGCTACATAAATACAGATGCAAGAAAGTGAAGACGAATTTTCTTTTATTCAATAATGGTTTGACCTCAACTGGAATACGGATTCAAAATCTGGGAACCAGAGTTTGGGAAGGACATGAACAGAGTAGCAAAAACATTTAGGAGAATGGTTCCAAAGAAGAAGGATTTCATTTATATGGATAGGTTTGAAATCTGGAGCCAATCACCGTAAGGATTGAGATAAGATTTGACACAGGTGTTTAAAATCTCATGTAGGTTTGGTCAGGGTAAAGTTCAGAGGAACTGTTTGCCAAATGATTTATATTAAAAAACAAAAAAAAAAAAAAAAAAAAAAATCAGAGGATGCAGAATTTAAGCAATTGACAAAAAAAACTGAAAAGACAAAAATGAGGAAAATCCTTTTAATGCAACAGGTAATTACAATCTGTAATGCACAGCCTGAAACAGCGATAGAAGCAGATTCACTCATGGCTTTCAAAAGAGAATTAGCCAGCAGCTTGCAAGAGAAAAATTAGGCTACAGGGAGAGCTGCACAAAAGCTAAGCTATTCCCTTGCAGACAGCCAAATGGACTCGTGGACTGAATGGCCTCCTTCCATGCCATAACCATGTTATGATTCTATGAAAAAAAGAGTGCAATATAAAGAAAAGTGCAAAAAGCCCCATACCAAAAGTACATTTTTTAAAAAAACCGATAACTATGGATTCATTTTACCCATTCCTCAGTATATGTTAACAGTTAATGTGTATATTCACTATAATTAATGTAGGATAATAATCTAAAAAATGATTGTAATGAAGCAATATTTGCATTTGATCACAAGCAAATGTTTGTTATAACATACTACTGTACTACTAGCATTGAAGTCTGTTTAGAAAAGTTTTATTGCCCTTTGCCGAAAAGTTCACATATTCAACATTCTACCTCTCAGAAAAGGTAAGCACACAACAGAAAGTGTCTCCTCCAATTTCACTGGAGTGAAAATTTTAAGTGAATGTAACGAATCAATCTGTTTGGACAAGCTCTCATACACCTCCAGAATCTGGGAGGGGGAAAAAGGGGGAATAAAGAGATTACCACCATTCACAGACAACAAGCATGGGGCTGGACGAACACAGCAGGTCAAGCAGCATCACAGGAGCAGGAAAACTTGACGTTTCGGGCCTAAAAATCCCATTTCTGATGAAGGGTTTAGGCCCGAAACGTCAAGTTTTCCTGCTCCTGTGATGCTGCTTGACCTGCTGTGTTCGTCCAGCCCCATGCTTGTTGTCTCGGATTCTCCAGCATCTGCAGTACCTTTTATCTCTCTCACCACCATTCACAAGCAGCCCTCTTAGTTAAAGTTTCATGATTTTTTTGATTGATTTCATATGGGGAAAAAAATTATCACTTCATACTTTTTGTTATCTTCTGACAGGAGCTACTGATACACGTTCTGAAAAATCAGGCCCACATACATTTAGTCCAAAATTTCAGTTTTTGATGGCAAACTGGCTTACAAGCCCTGCCCCTCTTAATATGACCACAACTTCAGGATTTAGCACAAGCACTGTAACACTAAAGTTCTGAAACTGCAGTCCATCACTCACTGTTCCATCACAGGTGGCAGTCTGAGAACAGACAATGTGATTGGCCATTTGAATAGCTTGATATCAATGCAGCTTGACACTGGGAACCTCCATTAAACAACAATCAGAATGGTTATAGAGGTCATTTAGCTTATCACACCTGTATGCGGTCTCAACTCACCAAGTACCACTTCTGTGCTTTTTACCTGTAGCCCTGATTTTCTCCACCTTTTCAGGTAATGATACAATTCTCTTTTGAAACCTTAAATTGGACCTGCCTCGACCACACTGTCAGGCAGTGCATTTAGATTCTAAGCACTCCGCACAAAAGATTTTTCTTGTTTCACTTTTTTTTTTGAAAAGCAGGTCACCGCAATTTGTTTCTCCTCTTTCTTGATCTTTCAAGAAACAGAAAGAAGTTCTCCCTACCTTGTCAATCAAATCTCCTAAATCTCCTATTCCTCCAAGGGAAAAAGTCCCAATCTCTACTGAAGTTCCTAATTCTGGACCCATTCTTATAAACCTTTTCTATACCCTCTCCAAGGCCTGCATATCCTTCCTAAAATATGGTGCCTACACTTGATGCAATACATCAGTTGAGACTGGTTTTATGCTGCTTTAACGCAACTTCCTTGATTGTGTCTTTCCCCTTACTAATAAAGTTCAAGACGGTGCATGCTTGATTAACCACTCTCTTAACCTGTCCTACCAGCTTCAACAATTTATGCATAAATACACCCTGGTGCCTTTTACTACACTCCTTTTAGAATTCAGCCCTATTTTCTCCCTTTTGTTTTCTTCATATCAAAATAAATCATACCACACTCCTTTGTCACAGATTTCACCCACCAGTAATGCACTCATTACATCAACCTATATTGTTTTGAAATTTGTGTCATCTTCCACAGTCCACAATATTTCCAATCATATTCTCCCCAGAGTTTGAAACTATACACTGTACACAGATATAGGTCATTAACATATCTGGAAATGGAAGAGTCCCAACACTAATCCTTGGAAACTGCACGATAGATCTTCCTCCAAATAGAAAAAACAACATATACTCACACTTTGTTTCCTATCACTTAGTCAATTTAGTGTCCATATTGCCCCTTTTATTCCATGAGTTGACACTTTCCTCAAGATTCTTTTATCAAATGCCTTTTCAGGTGCATCACCAACCCCCTCTCAAAGACTACTTCACTAAAACCTTACAAGTTATTTAAGCAAGATTTGACCTTGACAAATCTATGCTGGGGCTTCTTCAATTGACCCACATTTACCCAAGCAACCATTAATTTTGGCCCAAATGATCATCTCCAAAAGCTTACCCTCCACTGAGGTTAAGCTAATTTGTAAATACTGGGCTTCCCTTTACACCTTGTTTTGTGCAAATATACAAAAAACTACAATTTTCCTGTCCAAAGGCACCATTTCCAAATTTAAGACTTGAAAATTATGGCTAATGCCTCTGCAATCTCCACTCATTTCCTTCACAATCCTCTCTTATCCTGAGCTAGTTCCTCATTAACATTAAGTAACGACAGCCTACTATCAACAGTTTATCAATTTTAAACCAATTGCCTGAATTACTTTTTCCAATCAATATGAACTGGGCAGCATCTTCTTCCTTGATTTTCATTCTGTCTTTAAGTTCACTTCATACCTCAGCCACGTTTGAAAGACCAATAAACTTATGTTCAGTTAGGTAACAAAAAACTCAGCAAGTTACAAGAGTTTAATTATGTAAACTATATTAAAATCTACTGCACAAACATCATTGCTACTTTTCCCTTCTGGGCCCTCTGTCCAAAAGCAAACTTCGCACTGCAAAAGAGCCAAATACAGGAAATCAAATTAACAAGCACAAAAAACGGCACACTGGGAACTGTGATGAAACCAAAATATATCAAAAAACCAAAAGGAAGAAATTGGGGGGGAAATAAATCAATCTCTAAGGAAAGGGAAATAGGTCCCCACCTATACTCAAAAGCTTCAAGGGAGATTCTACATGCTCCCTCTCCAAAAGGGATCTGGGGTGCACGTTACCGTGAAAGAGATGCAGCCAGATGGAAGTGTGAACCTGTCTGCATCCCGCTGCCTAGAAAAACCCAGCTATTAAATATAAAGTCCAATGAGCATTACATGCTCTAAAGCAGTTCTGGGGGCGTTCTGATTGATTCTTAAAACGACATGCATTACTGACACTATGACATAACATTTCCCTGCCTCCATGCACAAATTTCTTTTTGGGCCTTAATCAGCCCAACTTCTGCTCGTGCAACCGATCTGCTCTTTATATCGCCATAGAACTCTTCTTTCGGATTCTCTCTCAATTGCCCATCAACAGCGTTAATGCTCTCATCATAAGATTGCGAGATAGTTCACCATAGTCTTCTTCAAGATCAGCAGCATGCACCTTTGCTGAACAAAAATAAAATTTAGCCAATAAGATTAACCAGCCTTTAACTCCCACATACAGCTTTTACATGATACAATGTGAGCAATCAAATCATTCTACAACAAGATTACCAAATTGTCAAATCATTCTAGTTTGTAGTAGACATGAACAAAATCTGTGTTTACTTGCAATTCTTAGGCACTACTGACAAAGCTCAAGTTACTTGGCTATTTCTATAATTCTATCTTACAAAAACTTATCAAACCTACCACTTCAGGAAATTACACTAAGAAAATAGCCATGTTGGTTCCCACTGGCAAGCTACAATTCAGCTGAACTCAACTATTACTAAGACTCCACTTGGTGTTAAGTTTCTGATAAGACCACAATTATTTAGGTTTTCTTCCCAGTCTTTTTGTTAATTTTCACAAATAAATTATTGTATTTCGATTATGTTGGCATGTCAGTACAAAGATCACCTTCTGGATTTGAAAGTGGACGTGAGGATAAAAGGATTTCCCATTGTTTTCTCATCACATCACGACTACAGAAAAGTATTGATCACAAAATTGTCATTGTTCTGATGTGAATACATTGATGAGTCAAATTTAACAGGAAAATACATTAATGTAGATTTTTGTTCACGGAATATCCCAAGGTGCTGCTGCAAGGACTATACTGTTTAGATGATATCTTCCATTCTGTTAGGTATAGAAGAAGCCATCACACTAAAATTCAGAGATCAAACTCATTAAAAACTTCCTCAGGTCACACACAGGCACCAACTGCTAAAAGTAAAATGGGAGTCAAAGGCCTTGTGGTATTATCGCTGGACTGCTATTCTGGGGACCTGGATTTGAATCCCACCACAGCAGACTGTGGAATTTGAATTCAATAAATGTCTGGAACTAAGAGTCTAATGATGACTGAATCCATTGTTAATTGTCAGAAAAACACATCTGGTTCACTAATGTCCTTTAGAGAAGGAAACTGCCATCCTTACCTGGTCTAGCCTATGTGTGACTCCAGACCGACAGCAACGTGGCTGATTCTTAATTGCCTTCAGGCCAATTAGAGATGGACAATAAATGCTGGGTTACCAGGTGACATCCTTCATCCAGTCAGTCAATAAAAACTCCCTCTGTGTACAACATTGACAATTTAAAATCTGCTATCATATTGACTGGAACTTCAGCTACTGAAACCAGCAGAAAAGTAAATGTTTAAAAAATTGTGTAGTGGTGAGAGTGTCTGATAATGGTGCCAAGCCTTTGGTAACAGTGAATTATGAAAATAATGATGGGGAGCCAATTAACCTAACTATAATTCTCAACATTAAGGGTCTTGAAAGATTTGAGGGGTAAAAGCTGTAATTTTTACTGGTTTACTTCCAACATTAAGTTTTATGAGCTTCACTCCGCTTCCAGTTTTGTATTTAAACTTGAAAAAAAAAATGGTTTTTGAATTGGCTACAAAAACTTCGAAAGCACTTTAGAAATATAACCGAAAACTTTGAATTCATAACCAAATGGATCCAAACAAAAATCATTGCACACTACATTAATACTGACTCAGTCTGCATTTGCACACCTGCATAGATCACAGGAACTGAACAGATAGTATGATAGCACATTTAATCTTCATTGACCTCAATGGTTGATGCAGGATCAAAGTAGATTTGAGCAAGAGAATCAAAGTTTTTATTTTAAAATATTAAGGAGCACGCGAATTATGAAGAACTTTCACCAGCCCACCCTTTCCACAAATAAGCAGTGAAATAAGTCAAAGAAACTACTTGGAAGTCACGGCAAATGCAACCAGAAGCAGTCATGCAGCATTCACATCAACTTCTAATGGCAAGAAATTGAAAATTTAGTAATCATATGTAAATCCAGCAACTTAATTTAGAGTATCTTTGGTATTTTTGAATAAAGGCCTATGTTCTCTCTCTCAAAAGCAGACAGCCAATTGAAAATCTCACCAACTGCAAATGAGTACAGTATTAAATTCAGACCATGCCAATGCCAGATACAATATGAAAACAAGTTATACAAGTAACAATTTTTAGGTATTATTTCATATAAATTCTTCAAATTAAAATTTCCCAGTTAACTGTACAGATATAAAATTCAGTCATTGCTTCAGTTACACAAGTAGAGTAGGATAGTCATTATCTGCAGTGCAGCGCTGCTATGCAAATCCATCTGGAAGCACACTACTTCCCCAAACCTGGTACAACAAATGATTTTGAAAATAAAATCAAATGCACATGATAATCCAATTCAGTAACCTTAGGCATAACACTTAATATCTAGAACCATTCTAGTGATTGGAATAATTATCACTGAAATAATCTTGCTGACTACACAAGACACCACAAGGGGTTAAAAGGTACTTCAACTGCAAAAGAACCAATTAATTTGCAGTTAAATGGATTAAGCAGTACCTTTCCATAAATACAGTATTTATCAAATTGTACGTTAGTAATTCAAACCTAAAAGCTGCATTGTGATGTGACTACTTTGCAACATTAATGATTATTTTACGCCAACTATTTTGAGCATGGTTAGTGTACAGAAATAATGAAAGCAGAAGCTACAGCTTAGACAAGGCATTGTAACGGAACATTGTAACTTCAGACTTTCTAGGTGCTCATTACCACTGGTGTTTTATGTCCAGTTTGAAACCGAACCACCCTGAAGACTTCATACAATTTCTTACTGGCAAACACTATATGCGATACAGCTAACCAATTCTCACCCAAAGCACTGAAAACAATCAGACTCATATCCCCAAGTGGTTTTATAAAAATATCTATTCTGTAGTTGGTATGGAACATTTTTCACTTTTACATTGTGTATTCACACCACAAAAATCACTGTATAGACATCAACTAATATCCTCCTACCAAATAAAATTGCAAGGGTTTTTTTTATTTTTCGAATCCCTACATTGTGCAAACAGGCCATTCATCCCAACAAGGCCACACTAACTCTCTGAACAACATCCCAGACTCACCCCTCTACCATATCCCTGCAACCATGCAGCTCCAATGGCTAATTAACCTAACCTACACATCCCCAGACACAATGGGCAATTGATCATGGTCAATCTACCTAACCTGCACATCTTTGGACTGGTGGGAGGAAACCAGAGCACCCGGATGAAACGCACACAGACACAGGGAGAACATGCAAACTCCACACAGGCGGTCGCCAGAGACCAAAACTGCATGCGGGTCCCTGGCATGGTTAGGCAGCCATGCTAACCACTGAGCCACGATGTGTCGACCTTAACTTCTGTTTGTAGGAGTAACTGAAAGCAGTTATGGGATTATGAATTTAAATATATCTGCAACAGTGACATTTTAAAATTATAACACTGATTTATTCATTTCAGGGCAATGCATCAGCCAAGAATAATTAACTAACTTCATAGAACATAAAACAATATAGCATCTGCCAATGCTATTCTCCAACCAGTCATTAGGATATATCAGGGGGACGTGAGCAACTTACATTCTGTATTTTCCTTTCCTTGAAGGTCAGTCACTTAGTGCCACCATAGCTAATATTGGGTCTTGGTCTTCAGCAGAACAGCTATCTTGCAGCCAGCTTTATAGCTCATAGAAACATAGAGGTCTTCCACCTTTCAGGTCTGCTCCACCATTTAATATGATCACAGCCGATCTCACCGCAACCTGCCACCAAAACCTTTAACTCCTTTGTTATTCAAGAATCTAACTAACTACCTCAAAAAAAAAATTCTACAACCCTGCTTCCACCACCCTGAGAATTCCAAATATTCACAACCTTCAAAAAAATTCTCCCAATATTTATCTTAAACTGGAGAGCCTACATTTTTAAACTGCCTCCCCTTCAAGGCCCCAAATGAATCTTTATGACACACCCTCTGTCAAACTGAAATCTTATTGTCAAGTTCCCACAGAAATTTATACATTTCAATAAGATTACCCCTCATTCTCCTAAAATGAAATGGATATAGGTCCAACCTTTCCATCTTTCCTCAGAAGGGATCCCTCCCATCTCTGAACTGCTGAAATATAATTTCCATGGCTTCTGAAATTAAGAAAAGCTGAAAGGAGGAGAAGTCTGGGAACTGTAGACCTGAGAAGTCTGACATCAGTGATGTGCAAGTTGTTGGAGGTGATTCTGAAAGATAGGATTTACGTGCATTTGGAAAGGCAAGCAATGTTTAGGGTTAGTCAGCACGATTGTACATGTGGGAAGTTGTGTCTCACAAATGTGATCGAGGTTTTTGAGGAAGTATCCAAGATAGATGAAGGCAGAGGTTTAGACGCTGTTTACTTGGTCTTTGGTAAAGCCTTTGATAAGGTTCCACATGGTAGACTAATTAGTAAGTTAGATCACACGGGATTCTGGGTGAGTTTGCCAATTGGATACAAAATTGACTTCACGGTAGGAGACACAGGACGGTGGTGGAGGACTGTGTTTCAGACTGGCAGCGACCAGCGTGTTCCACAGAAATTGGTCCTGGGTCCACGTGTGTGTCAATGATTTGGATGAGAATATAGAAGGCATGGTTAGTAAGTTTGCAGATGACACCAAAATTGGTGGTATGGTGGGCAGTGAAGAAGGTTTTTAAAAGATAAAAGAGAGATCTTAGTCAACTGAATTGGAGGAGTGGCAGATGGAGCTCAATTTGGATAAATGTGAGGTATTATGTTTTGGTAAAATAAACAAGGGCAGGACTTATGCAATTATAGTAGGGGCCACCTGAGTAGCGTTGTAGAACAGAGACCTAGGGGTTAAAGGTACATTATTCTTTGAAATTTGCATCACAGGTCGACAGGGTGATTAAGAAGGCATTTAGCAAGTTTTTCTTCATTGCTCAGGCCTTTGAGTCTCGAAGTTGAGACGTTTTGTTGCGGTTGCATACGACGTTGATGTGACCTCTTTTGGAGAACTATGTCCAGTTCTGATCGCCCTGTTGTGGGAAGATTATTAAACTGGAGAGGGTTCAGAAAAGATTTACCAGGATGCTGCTGGAAATGGAGGCTTTGAGTTATAAAAATAGGCTACAAAGTCTGGGACATTTCCCTAGAGTGGAGGTGGTTGAGGAGTGACCTTCAAGAGGTTTACAAAATCATGAGGGGCATCGATAAAATGAATAGCAGAAGTCCTTAAGGTTGGGGAGTTCAAACTAGGAGGCACATTTCTAAGGTGACAGGAAAAAGATTTAAAGGACACAAGGGGCAACATTTTTACAGAGTAGTGATATGTGGAATGAACTGCCAAAGGAGATGGTGAATGTGGGTACAGTTACAATGTTTGAAAAGACATTTAATTCATTCATGGGATGTGGGCATCGCTGGCTGAACCAGCATTTATTGCCCATCCCTAATTGCCCAGAGGACAGTTAAGAGTCAACCTGTGGATCTGGAGTCACAGGTAGGCCAGACCAGGTAAGGATAGCAGATTTCCTTCCCTGAAGTCCATTAGTGAACGAAATAGTTTTTTCCTGACAATCTGCAATGTTTCATGGTCAGCATTAGACTCTTAATTCCAGATTATTATTAAATTCAAATTCACCATCTGCCATGGTAGGATTCAAAGCCAGGTCCCCAGAACATTACCAGAGTGTCTGAATTAATAGTTGAGCAATAATCCCACTAGGCCATCACCTGCCATTTGTTGTTTGGAGGGATATAGCCAAGTGAAGGCAGGTGGGACTAGTTTAGTTTGGGAACAAGGTCAGCCTGGACTGGTTGGACGGAAGGGTCTGTTTCCATGCTATATAACTATGACTATAACAAAAATAAGGAGACCAAAACTGCACAAAATACTCTAGATATGGTTTCACCAATGCCCTGTACAAATCGCAGAAAAAAGTATCATTCCTTTTATATTCTATTCCCTTTTCAGCAATTAAGATTCCATTTCTCTTCCACAAGTAGCTATTTTGCCCAGCGTCAGCTTTTTCAACTGCCAACCAATTCTCCATTCATACAGATATGTTATCCTCAGTATCATGAGCTCTTATTAGAGTGTGTGATACCTTGTTAAATGCCTTCTCAAAAGCAAAGTATATCACATCTACAGGTTCCCCTTTATCTACTCTTCTAGAGCAAATCTTCAATCAGGTTAGACAGCCCATGGTGAGGCAATTTAACAAAAACACATGTCAACAGAAGCTTATAACCCAAAATAACATTCTCCAAAATGGAGATTTAATGTGAATGTCATAAAACACTGCCTTATATCTGTATGAAGTTCCATCCAACCAAATATAAAAAAAACACCAAATTTTAATGAGCAAGATTCTTTCACTGTACCATCTAGGAATCCATCTATTTATAAGATGGAGCAATAATACAAATATGCATACCAAAATGAACTAACTTTTATAAATTTATTATCCAATAATTACATACATGCAGTTCCTCAATTTGCCAGTCACAAGTTATTCTTTCTCCTCTCCCTAATGATTCATACCATCTTGAGATGCAAGGCCTCAATGAGCAAACGCAAAAATCTAAGTGTGGGTAATTCACAAATACTTCAGGCAGTTTTTGTTTTTAAAATATTCACCTATGAGACATGAGCATCGCTGGCTTGGCCACTTTTGTTGCCTGCCCCTAGCTGCCCTTGACAATGTGGTGGCTTCTTGCTGCAATCCACATGCTGTACATAGAGCCACAATGCCATTTGGGAGGAAATTCCTGGATTCCGACTCAGCAACAGTTGAGTAAGAATGTCGAGTGGCTTGGAGGGAAACTTGCAGATGGCAATATTCCCATATATCTCTTTCTGGATGGTAGCAGTTGTGGGTTTGAAAGATGTTACGCAAGGCGAATTAGCAAATTTCTACAGCGCATTGTGGAGACAGTACACACTGCTGCAAATAAACACCACTGGTACAGGGAATGGATGCTTGTGTGGGGTGCCAATCAAGTGGGCTGCTTTGTCCTGGTTGGTGTCAACCTCCTGAGTGTTGCTGGAGCTGCACTCATCTAGGCAGCAGGGAGTATTCCATCACACTTCTGAATTACACAGTGTAGATGACATGTTTTAAGCAGCCAGGAGGGGAGTTCCTCCTCACCTCTGATCTGCGCTTCTAGTCACTATGTTCATGTGGTGAGTTCAGTTCAGATTCTGGCCAAAGGTAACCCTCAGGATGCTTGGATAATTCAGTGATGTTAACGTCATTAAATGTCACGAGACGGTGGTTAGATTGTCTCTTCTTGGAGATGGTCATTGCCTGGCACCTGTGGTTACTTGCCATTTTTCACAAGTCTGAATATTGTCCAGATCTGGTTGCTTTTATGGGACAGCTTCATTAACGGAGGAAACACGAACAGTGCTGAACATTGTTCAGTCATCAGTGAACATCCCCACTTTTGACATTTATTTAAATGTGAGGTGCTACATTTTGGTAAGGCAAATCAGGGCAGGACTTATATACTTAATGATAATGTCCTGGGGAGTGTCACTGAACAAACAGACCTTGAACAGCAGGTTTATAATTCCTTGATAATGGAGTTGCAAGTAGACAGGCTGGTGAAGATGGCATTTGGTATGCTTGCTTTTTATTGGTCACAGCATTCAGTATAGGCTTTGGGAGGTCTTGTTGAGGCTATACAGGATATAGGTTAGGCCACTTTTGGAATACTGCACTCAGTTCTGGTATCCCTGCTACTGGAAGAATGTTGCAAAACTTGAAAGGGTTCAGAAAAGATTTACAAGGATGTTGCCATGGTTGGAGGGTCTGAACTATAGGGAGAGGCTGAATAGGCTGGGGCTATTTTCCCTGCAGCGTCAGAGGCTGAGGGGTGACCTTAGAGATTCATAAAATGAGGGGCACAGGTAGGGTGAATAGCCAAGGCCTTTTTCCTGGGGTGTAGGGGTCTAGAACAAGACAAGACGTTATAGGTTTAAGATGGGAGGGGAAAGATACAGAAGGGATCTAAGGGACAACTTTTTCTCAGGAGGGTGATGCATGTATGGAATGAGCTGCCAGAGGAAGTGGTGGAGGCTGATACAATTGCAACATTTAAAAGGAATCTGGATGGTATACGAATAGGAAGTGTTTAGAGGGATGTGCCAAACGCCAGCAAATGGACTAAATTAATTTAGGATATCTAGTCAGCATGATCGAGCTGGACCAAAGTGTCCTTCTCTGTCCTGTATAGCTCTATGACTGTGATTTTGGCTCTACAATGGAAGGAAGGTCATTGATGAAGCAGCTGAAGATAGCTGAGCCTAGGACACTATCCTGAGGAACACCTGCAGAGATGTCTTGGAAGTGAAATGACTGATCCCCAACAACCAGACATCTGCCTGTGTCAGATGTGACTCTAACCAAACAGCTTGCCCCTTGATTCAATCAATGCAAGTTTTGCTCTATTCAATCAAATGCAGCCTTGACATCAAGAGCGGTCACTCTTACCCTACCCTGGAATTCAGCTTATTTGTTCATGCATGAACCAAAAGCGTAATGATGACAGGAGCTAAGCGGCCCTGGCAGGACCAGTAAGTAGGTGCTCCTTGAAAGCACTGTTGATAACTTCCATCACTTTACTGACAATCAAAAGTAGGCTGACTGTGTAGGAATCGGCCGAACAGATTTGTGCTGCTTTGTGCGTACAGGACATAGCTGGGCAATTTTCCACATTGTCAGGGAGCTACCAGTGTTGTAGTTGTACTGGAACAGCTTGGCTACTTGGGCATCAAATTCTGGAGCACAAGTCTTCAGTACTGTTGCTGGAAAATTGTCAGGACCCATAGCCTTTTAGTATCCAGCTCCTTCCAACCGTATGGTGAATCAAACTGGCTTAAGACTAGCATCTGAGATGCCGGGGACCATTTTTGGAGGCCAAGATGGATCAGCCACTCAGCACTACTGGCTGAAGACCAGTGCAGATGCTTCAGCCTTATCTTTTGTACTGATGTGCTGGCTCCTCCATCACCGAAGGTGGGCATATTTGTGAACGCCTCCTTTTACAGTAAGTTGTTTAATTGTCCATGATGTGACAAGACTTCAGAGTTTAGATAGGATCCATTGGCTGTAGGATCACTTGGCTCGGTCACTTGCTGCTTACGCTGTTTGGCACGGAAATAGTCATGTTTGGTTACTTCACCAGGTTGACACTTCATTTTTAGGTATGCCTGTTGCTGCTCCTGCACTCTCCACTGAACCAGGACTGATCCTGGCTTGATGGTAATGGTTGAGTGAGGGATATGTTGGATCATGAGTTTGCACTGGAGCACAATTCTGCTGCTATTGATGGCCCACAGCACCTCACTGACGCCCAGTCTTGAGTTGCTGGACCTTTCTGAAGGCTGTTCCATTTAAACACAGTATTATTACCACACAACACAACTGGGGAGGTGGGTATTCTCAATATGGGAGTTTTTCTCCACAAGGCCTGTGCAATGGTCACTCTTACACATACCATCATTAATAGATGTATTTGCAGCAGACAGAATAGTAAGACCAAGTCTAAGTATATTTTTTCTCCCCCACTGGTTGATTCCCTCACATCCTGCTGCAGGCCCAATCTAGCAGCAGTAATGCTGGGGCGAGCCACACTTGTTGGAGGACATTGAAATTCCCCCAGAGTACATTCTGTGCCCTTACCACTCTCAGTTCTTCCTCCAAGTGTAGTTCAACATTGTAGAGTACTGATTCATCAGCTGAGGAAGGACAATACAGGCTAAAATTAGCAGGTGGTTTCCTCACGCACTTAACCATGACACTTTGTCTGATCTGAAATAACATTGAAGACTCCCAGTAAAACTCCCTCCAGACTGTCCTGCCACCCTGCTGGGTCTGTCCTGTCAGTGGGACAGGGTATCATCACCATCACCAGCCCTAACTATGTGTCTGTCAGTGAAAATTCCACGAGCATTACTGGTCTATTGCTGGACTAGTCTGCAAGAGAGCGTTTCTAATTTTGGTTAGAAACTAGCCCTCCGATGTTCAGAAGCAAAATTGAGGGTCAACCAGACTGCTTTTGCCATTGTTGTTGCCAGTGCTTTGGGCAATGCAAGTTAGTCCAACAGGTTTCATTTCAGGTCTGAGAGATAATAGGAACTGCAGATGCTGGAGAATCCGAGATAACAAGGTGTAGAGCTGGATGAACACAGCAGGCCAAGCAGCACCACAGGAGCAGGAAATCTTGATGTTTCAGGCTGATGAAGGGTCTAGGCCCAAAACGTCAAGACTTCCTGCTCCTGTAGTGCTGCTTGGCCTGCTAAGTTCGTCCAGCTCTACACCTTACCATTTCAGGTCTGTCAGGTTTCATTTCATAGAATAAAAGCTGCTGAGAAATCACAATGGATATATGCTCAGCTTTTTATACATTCATCATCGCTTTATAACTAGCTACAGAAATTAAAAAGAAACTCAGGGTAGTCATTCTACATACAATCCCAAAAAAGTGTTATAGAGACTGGATGATAAAAATTTAGGCTCTGCACAGTCCGTTTACTTCTATATGAAAGGGAGTCGGGGTAAAGAATTGTTGTTAATTAACCTTATAACTATGTGGAAATACTAAAGTTTCATATTGCAGTGGGCAAGAGGATAAAGGAAGACACGTTTGAGATCAAGTCACAGGCTTCCCTACAAATGACTTAATATCTCTGATAAAATTGCAGGGAGTCTGTGTGGTCAGCCAAGAAAAGGTTACTTGGATTTTCAAGGTACCACAGTCAGTTACAGGAAGGAGATTCTCCTGTAACCTGAAAGTTGGGGATGAATCATCAGAACAGGTTTTTCTGCTCTTGGAATACTTACAAAGGTTCAATACAGGAGAAAGAGATAATAGGAACTGCAGATGCCGGAGAATCCGAGATAACAAGGTGTGGAGCTGGATGAACACAGCAGGCCAAGCAGCATCATAGGAGCAGGAAAGCTTGACGTTTCGGGCCTAGACCCTTCATCAGAAATCACCTTGTTATCTCAATACAGGAGAAAGTAGTTTGCAAAATAAGCTACCTATCCAAATGGCAGCTAAGGAGATTTCCAACACCTTGACAGCTTCACTGAAAATGAAAGTTTTGGTCAAAATGTATTGAAATTCACACCTACAGAACTAAATCATGACAGGAGACACACAGGAATGGGACTGTGAAAGTAGCTGCCCAAAATGCAACGTGGTTGAACTGGATCACAAAGTTGCATTCCATGAAGAAGATACCTGCCAATTAAAAGCAACTGCTGGTCAATGCTGTTACAATGCATAAATTTATAAACTCCACCCTCTTAATCCTGTATCTTTTCCACTCTATTTAATGAACTAAGTAACTGTCAATCTGTTACTCTGCAAAGATGCTCATTAGCTTCTTGTGTCAAAGTGCTGAACAGGTTGTTTGAACTGTACTCTGAATTGCACACATTCCTTCTCTCCACACCTCTGCATAACAATGGCTGGATTTTGCATCTGAGATGCAAGTCAGATATTTTCCCTTGCCTAAACATATGGGACTCAAGGTTTCAGAATGACAATGTTCAACATCAGGTCAAATTGGAGGCCATTTTTAAAAAGTTGGAATTTAGGGTGTCACTGTGCAGTGGAAAGCACTGATTTCCCACCACCACCATCCCCCTCAATCCTATACAAGTTTCTGATAACTAATGGCCCTGCAAGATAGCACTGAGCAGGTTGAGTAGAAAATATTTTTAAAGGTGATAACAAGCCAAAAAAAAAAATCAGTCAGTAAACTGGCACAGCAAATGTGATTATTACCTTTCAATTTTTTTGTCAATTCCCACGAGACATGAAAAGTTGATCATACAAGAACAAAAGAAATTCCTTGACAAAACAACAAATGGTACACAAGGTTAGGTTAAACCAAATGGCAGATTTTGGGCTCCAAAAGCAAGCCGATTACCCTCAGAGTTTCAAGACTGATTTCCTTCGCCACAATGTACCTTTGAAAAGGGATCTTTGGTGTTCAATGCAATTACAAGAAGTTGCCACAATAAGACTGCAGTTTTTGACCGACTATTTTTCCCAAATTCATGCACTGATGCACCTACAAGCTAACCCATCACACTAACAGCAAGTGAACGCTTATTTTAGACATGATTTTCAAATATGGGGTCATTAAACAGGTACTGTTAGAGAAGACTGCCTCTTGGAAAACATGAAAAGTTGCTAAATCCAAATAAAAGATACACAAAATCTAGCTTAATGAACTGAAAACAAAGCTGCTTATCTTTGGGCTAAAGTTTGTTGATATTCTTACACTATCTCTAATAAAAATTTTGACTAAATCTCACTCCAGTTGCCACCCAAAGTTTAATTGATCATAATAGAAAAATCTCATGAAAAAGTGTCAAGAATTAGGTGGTGAAACCTTATTGTTTTAATAAGCAAGGTACACAATCCAAATCTTATTTCTTCAATTAAGACATTGAATGTGTAAGGAAAAATGTCATACAATTTTGGAACATAAATGCACTTGAGGATGTGCCTTAAAACTACTTAAATAGTTGAAAAAGCATTTTAAAAAGTTCTAAAAAGTTCAGTACCAAATACAGGCCTAGGAAGGAATAAGAGATGCTATTCAGTAATTGTTGCTCAAAATATATAAATGTTGATTTACTGTAACAATACCTCCTATAGTTGAATACATCATTTTGTTTACAGGATAAATAAAGAACACTGGCACGCCCAAGTGGCGTACAAGCACAAGCAAAAATTAAGTACAAGTGTCAGCAATTTTATCCAATTACACAGTCTGTTAAAATGCAATAAATTGATAGTTTATAAGTAAGAAAGATTCGCCTCTGCTGCTATACACATTAATTAGGGCCAGACACTGGTACAGTACCCGTGTAATAGCTAACCAGCTTCATCATGCATTGGCACTTTTTAGCCAAAGCATTTGACCAAGTATTTGATCTCAGCAGAACATACAAAATTGTATGTGCAATTATATATGAATACACATGAAATATTCAGTGGATGAGCGATTCTTTTCCTATGTTCTAGTTTTTAAGAACTCATGACAATGCAAAGAGGCACAGTCAGCTGTATTAATCCTGAATGCAACACCTGAGCATTTTAAATTAATGTTTTAAGTTCTATATGGCTGATCCTTACAGTAAATTCAAACTGACTGGAAGCAGCTCAAAGAAATCCTCACTAGTGTATGTAAAGTAACTAACAGTATTTATTAGAAATAAGGGACATTAGTTAAAACGTTTAAATTATGCTAAATTACTTCATGTTAAATAAAAAAGAAGCCAAGATGTTATGTTCCCTGTACAAATGAATGCTTGAAAAATCTAATGAAGAAAATTCTTAGGTCTGCCAATGAGCATTCATGGCACAATTCCAGAATCAAAACACAACTTCAGCCATGCTACTATAGTGATATAGGGATATTAAAAGAACTGAAAATATAAATTGAGCAGAAAACTTTCACCAAGATGCTCATAATACCATGAAAGACTCAGGAGAACTGTTCACTCTATGACAGTGAGTGAAAAAGGTACAGTTCAAATATAGAACATTAAATATACTGGGATCCAATTTTGTTTACTTATGCTCCCATATAAACACAGTAACCCTGGTCACTAATCTCCCTAACCACTGAATATATTAAATCACTGAGAAAGACAAACATACCCATGGCCAATTTCAAGAAAAACATTTGGAAAAATTCACTCCCAACTCAAATTCATTGACATCAATGGATATTCAACGGATAATCATGAAGAGTTTTCAGTTGGTCAATTAAAGCAACACATTTTTATTAAAATGACGAAGCTATAGGAGATAATAGGAACTGCAGATGCTGGAGAATCCGAGATAATTCTGCTCCTATGATGTTGCTTGGCATGCTGCGTTCATCCAGCTTTACACCTTGTTATCTAGGAAGCTACATCACAAAGTTGCTTGGTGAACCTATAAGTACAATGTGTTTGGAAAAATATCTTTCATGTTCTGAAAGTAACTTGTTTTTATTAAGCAAAGAGAGTCAGGGAGGTGTTTGTGGACATGCAAAAGGTATTTGACAAAATAATACATTTTAGAATATCAGCAACCTACCGCCCATTGAATAAAAAGGGTACTGATAAGAATGGATATGAAGTCGGCCAAGTGACCGGAGACAGAGCATGGTGAACTATTCGAAGAACGGGAAGTAAGTATACAACGAGATTACTGTTTTTCTTGATACATCAATGACATGGTCTCCAATAATATTGATTTTAAAATTTCAAATATGCACCATTCTTAATTTTTCAGATGGCAAAGTTCAAAATGTTGCGAACTACGAAGAAACATGCTGGAATTCAGGAAGTCATACAGGTTGGTGGAATGAACAGATATGGCAGATGAAACGTAATGCACAGAATGCAAAGTGACATGTTCTGGTTGGAAGAACAAACAGTGACAACATAAACACAAGGATACAATTCTAAAAGAGGCGCGTAGGACTGATATGTGCACAAACCATTGAAGATGGCAAGGCACATTCAAGTGGGTCACGTGACATAAGATCCTGGATGTTATAAAGAGAGAGAGAAGACAGCATAAAAGCAAGGAAATTATGAAGAACTTTTACACAACGCCAGCTTGGCTTCAATTCTTGGCACCTTACTAGAGAGAGGAAATGAAGGGATTAGAGAAGAAGGTGCATAAAATATTGAAAAGAATGGTTTCAGGGATGAGGAACATTAATAGGTTGGAGAAACTTAGAGAACAAAAAAGAGGATTCTGGCAAAGAACCGATAACATGAGGACACATTGAAAGTGTATGGCAAAAGAACAAAAGTAAACACATAGATCACCATTGTTTCACAATATGTGCACGTTTAGGACCTCGAATGCAGTAGCCAAGAGCATGGTGGAGGCACAGTTAATCATGGCTTTCAAAAAGGGAATTTCAAAATTCTCTCAACAGAAAAAAATTGCAGAGATACAAGGAAAAGAGGAGGGAATGGGATTGTGATTTTTGGAAAGCCAATATGATGGACCAAGAGGTAACCATTTCAACAATTCTAATGGTGCATTTTGCTCACTTCCTCAGCTGAAGGCAGTATAATGCAATCCACATCCTTGAAATAACAAATTATCATCTCCAGGATTACTTTTCTCAAAATGAAAATCAGCAAAAACCTATACCATTATTTTCATTTACATAATGAATTCCTTCCAGCAGCTGCTGTGCCATTCATACTTAAAATCAAAAGCAAAGCACAAACTTTGTTCTTTATCCTATGAACCTTAATTACTGCTTATTCTTAAATGCCCAGTTAACACCTAACATCAGAACGAACAACAGGTTCCTCATCTCACCTCTTCAAAGCAAACTTCTACTTTGCAAGCAGCTGTTAAAACTTAGATCTTTATAGTGCTTTCAATCCTTTCCTTTATTCATTTAAGGGATGAGGGTGTTGCTGACTAGACAGCATTTATTGCCCATCCCTAATTTACCAGAGGACAGTTAAGAGTCAACCACATGCTACTGGTCTCGAGTCACATGTAGGCCAGACCAGGTAAGGAGGGTAGTTTCCTTCCCGAAAGGACATTAGTGAACCAGGTGGGGTTTGTGGTCATCACTAGATTCTCAATTCCAGATATTTACTGAATTCAAATTCCACCATCTGCCATGGTGGAATTTGAACCCGGAGCCCCAGAACATTATCTGGATCTCTGGATTAACAGTCCAACGTTAATACCACTAGGCCATCGCCTCCACTCGATGTCGATGTCACATAGGAGACATGAAAGCATATGCAATTACACTTCAGAAAGAAACACTGGTAATCCAAGGTTTGTGTGTGATGGTACATGATAATCAACATAAGCATGTCAATTTTAATATGTGAAATTGCTAATTAAATTACTGGAGTGGAATGGTACCTTAATCAAGATCTTAAAAGGTGTTAAAATATTGACCAGATTTAGACATCACAAATTAACAGAAACATGTGTGTTATCAGGCAGAAGTTAACATTTTCACTGCGTACAAATGCAAGTCAGAAGGGTCTGCAGTGCTATCGTCCAAATACTGCATCTTACTGTGATATGGAAGTGCCGATGTTGGAATGGCTAGACAAAGCCAGAAGTCACACGACACAAGGTCACCATCCAACAGGTTCATTTGAAATCACCAGCTTTTGCAGCATTGTTCCTTCGTCAGGTGAAGTGGAGGGTAGCATTCAGGCACAGAATTTATAGGCAGAAGGATACTTGCAAGACAATTCCACATAATTAAGAACGTCAAAAGATAGCATAGATTGAGAGACTGGAGTATCAAAAGGCTAAATAACAAGTCTTTGCAGGTGATCAAAAGTGTCAAACTGTGACAGTCGAGTGTCAACAGGTGAATAGCAAGTGAAGGGATGACCTATGATCCGAATAGTTAAGGCAGAGAGATAATTACAAAAAAAAAGTGCTAGAGATAAACCAAATGGCTGGAATAACATGATAGGTCTAAGAGTCGCATGACAAAGGTCTAACCAAAGTAACATGCAATCCAAAACTGTACAAACTAATTAAGGTAGAGAGATCATTAGTTATCAAAGTGATAATGCCAAAACAGAACATAAAGTCTGATTTTACAAACACAGGACAGTATGGTGGGGTTACATGTAGCATGACATGAACCTAAGATCATGGCTGACACAGTCCACATAGGTATGGAACTTGGCTATCCGTTGCTTTCAGTGATACACAACAATGCAGTGTCTCGAAAGCCACCTTGGAGGATGTTTACCAAAGATCAGAGGCTGAATGTCCTTAACCGAAGTGTTGCCAGACAGGGAGGGAACACCCCTGCCTGGCGACTGTTGTGCGGTGTCCGTTCATCCATTGCCATAGCATCTGCATGATCTCACTGATACACCATGCCTGTAGTATGAAGTTGACGCTGCCCGAGTCACGAGCACCTACTGTGTACATGGTGGTACAGTGTTCCCATGTATGACAGTAGTATCCATGTCGATGATCTGGCATGTCTTGCAGAGGTTGCTGTGGTCACTATTCTCTTGAAGGCTGGGTAGTTTGCTGCAAACGATGGCCTGTTTGGGGTTTGGTGGTTATTTGAAGGCAAGAAGTGGAGGCATAGGGCTGGCCTTTTTACATTAGAATCCCTACAGTGTGGAAACAGGCCCTTCGGCCCAACAAGTCCACACCGCCCCTTGGAGCATCCCACACAGACCCATCCCCCCTATAACCCACACACCCCTGAACACTATGGGCAATTTAGCATGGCCAATCCACCTAGCCTGCACATCTTTGGACTGCGGGAGGAAACCGTAACACCCGGAGGAAACCCACGCAGACACGGGGAGAACGTGCAAACTCCGCACAGACAGTCACCTGGGGCTGGAATCGAACCCGAGTCCCTGGCGCTGTGAGGCTGCAGTGCTAACCACTGAGCCACCGTGCCGCCCAACTGGGGAGATGATCGTTGTCATCAATGACATGTTGAAGGCTACAAAGAACATGGCGCAAATTTCTCCACTCCAGGGAAGTACTGGACAATGAAAGGTGCTCTACTGGTCACGTCCCACATTTGTCTTGAGGTCATTGCGGTTTTTCACCGTGGCATGTTGGGGTACTGGTGATCAATGAGTTGAGCATCATATCCCATTCTTACAGAGGCATCTTTCAGCATCTGTAGGTGGCCATCACATTCCTCCTCATCTAAGCAGAAGTTGGGTATAGTACTTGTGGATTGGAAGGTGAGATGTTAGAATTCGGTGTTTGTAAAATATTGATGTTTATAAAATGATAGGAGGAAAAGTAGTGTGGTCCCTTTAAAAGATGATATGCCTTTTGTAAGCTTAGAGATCCAAAAAGAATGTCTGTGAGCTTGCAGGTACCTAGAGTACCTGAATTGAAACATTTATGTCAAAAGGCAAAGCAGCACTTTTACCAAGACAAAAGGTTTTTGAATTTCGCCAATTAATTTAAATCAGGCCCCTAAATATCAAAAAAAAAATCAATTTTAAATCTGACGGTTTTGACAACATAGGACCAATCCTATTGTAAGAAATTGATATGTTATCAAGGGTATAAAAGAGGGGGACATTTGGAAAATTGGGGAGAGCCAACTGTCATCCACCAAAAGAACAGCTCTCAGGTCTAAAAGAATTGTCTAAGCCTTACGGTAAACTCCATCTACATTAACTACTTGTGCCATAAGTACCTTTAATGTTCCTCGCAAAAGAATTCGACCGAGATGGTGTTCCTGACAGAAGAATTCGTCTGAGAAGGAACAAAGCATTCCGAAAGACACATAATCTGGTTGTAATTTTTATTTTATAAGTGGAACTTGTTTGTTGGAACACCATACCATTAATCTTGTTTTATTTGGGAACTGTTAGCAGCTCAAAGGGGTTTATTTGGTTTGTTAACAGTTTAGTTAATTTGTTCACTGCTGGAGTTAAACAAATAAATTGTTACTTGATTATTAAAGAAAAGTGTTAGGGGTTAACTTTTATTTAACCACTCCTTTATAACAGACTGGGATCTCCTTTAACAGATTATACGGCAAGGTGCTCCTCTCTGGATGTTTCAGTTTTAATTATCAGAGAGGGGTCAGCTCTGCTTGATAACACTGTATACGCAGGGCTTGTCCATAAGGGATGGCTTCTTTAACATGTTTAGGGTGGATCACCTTAATTTATGATCTCTCTACCTTAGTTTGTACAGTTCTAGATCACTCATTAGACCATCATGTGACTCATACCTGTCATGTTATTCCAGCCATTTAGTTTATCTATAGCACCATTTTATTTTTGTTTTTTGTAATTACCTCTCTGCCTTAATCAGAGCACAGGTCATCCCTTCACTTGCTATTCAGCTGCTGACATTTTACTCACACCATTTGACACTTTTGATCACCTGCAGAGACTTGTTATTCAGCCTGTCAATACTCCACTCACACAAGTTGTACTATCTTTTGACATTCTTAATTATCTCTCCACTTCTAAATTCTGTGCCTGTGCACTTCCCTCCCTTTTCCCTCCCGACAAAGGAGCAATGCTCCAGAAACTTGCAATTTCAAATAAACCTGTTGGACTAGAACCTAGTGTTGTGTGACTTGAATCTTACTCTGACAGCCTCGCATTGGTTAATATAATCAGAGTTTCCTTATATTTTCAAAGAATAAGCAAATGCTGAGAGTGACGGAAGTTTCATAATTAGAAATACACAAAAATAAAATAATAAAACAAAGAACGTAACCTGTTGACAAACACAAAATTAAGCATTAAGATCCTTTAATCTGTTTCACTCAAAGCTGAAAAGCTGTAGAACATTTACACTTGAGAGAAACAAATCAGATTCCACAGAATGTGCAGTTTATACAATTACCCAGTATTGGATAGTTAGCTTTAACTTTCCCGCCCTATTCAATTTTACCATTGTCTTCTGGGTCAAATGGCTGGAGAATGCAGGTCTACTATTTCTCATCTACAGAATCAGTTTAAGGCAATCTCTATGGTTACAATACCATCTTATGATCTTTCTGCATTAACACAACCATTTATCGCTCCACTCATGGCTCCAGTATTCATATCCTTCTCAGGATCATTACCATATAAAAAGTACCTGAAAAGGTTAAGGCCCTGGGGGAAAAGAACGTAATGTGGATGAAAAATGGATGGCAGGAAGGTTTGTATCTCCCTCTCTCCTCCATTTACCCCACAGGACATTTATTTTATAACAGTGGGTGACTTCATTATCACATTAATTTAAATGCTACAGGAAGGAAGTTTTGAAACTTGCAAGGGTTCAGAAAAGATTTACAAGGATGTTGCCACAGTTGGCGGGTTTGAGCCACAGAGAGAGGCTGAATAGGCTGAGGCTGTTTACCTTATAGAAGTGTATAAGGTCAGGAGGGGCACAGACAGAGTGAACAGCCAAGGTCTTCTCCCCAGGGTAGCAGAGTCCAGAACTAGACTGCACAGGTTTAAGGTGAGAGGGGAATGATTTAAAAGGGACCCAAGGGGCAATTTTTTCACAGAGGGTGGTGCATGTATGGAATAAGCTGTCGGAAAAGCTGGTTGAAGCTAGTACAATTACAATATTTAAAAGGCATCTGGACAGGTATATGAATACAAAAGGTTTAAGAGGGATATGGGACAAATGCGACTAGATTAATTTAGGATATCTGGTCAGCATGGAGGAGTTGGACCAAAGTGTCTGTTTCCACGCTGTACAGATCTTTGTCTATGACCCTATAGCTGTAACTGATGCACTCAAGATTAATTGAAAAATTCAGTTACCAGCACAGATTTTTCTTCCTCCAATTTGTGTATCTATACTTTTTCCCTTGTAAAATATGTACAATTTACCAACAATAGCTCCTACACTGCTTTTCAAATGTGGTATGTGTAGCATATTAGGACCACAAAGGAAGAGGCCATTCAGCCCACTGAATTTGAGCCAGCTCTTTCAAGCAATATTCCAAACTGTTCCATTCTGGTGTCCATTCCTTTTAAGCTTCATTTTCATTTATAAGCATTTATCAAAATCCTTTTTTAAAAGGCTATTAGTCTCCCTATTGGACAATGCCATAGAACTAGTTGGAAATCAAGAACAAAGCTTTCAAAGCTAAATTGCAGTGATTGAAAACAAATTGAAGTAGCATCTATAAGTTCAGACACTAAAGGCTGACATAATTCCATCACAGTTTTAATTGAAACACAGTAAGTTTGGAAAATGTGTATTCTCATCTAGAGCACCTGAACAAGTGCGGTTGGAATTGGCACAGTTCATCAGGTGGCTGAAACAAACAAGTATTAAGTCAATACAAAGTAGCCTGCCCACATCAACACAAGCAGTGCAAAAGGATGCAATACCACCCATCTAGATAGAATTTCACTTTGAGGCAGTGCAGTCTATCAATCAAATTCCATTTCATTGCTCTTTGCTGATGTGCCTGCAAATTGTTCTCTTTCAAACACTGATCTAGTAACCTTTTGAAGACTAGTATTGAATCCATATCTTCCTATCAATCAGCAGCTGGTCATTTGGGCATAGGTTGCACAGCTTTAAAAATACATTCTCACTGCTGAAAACAGATTTAAGACTGTATAAAAGTCATGTGAGAGTTGAGACATTGAAAACGGACATGGCTCCAACGTAAATAGTGGTTGAGCAATCAGGGACACATCTTTACAGAAAGAAAGGAAGATAGTGAACGAATAACCATCCAGACTAGCTGGAAACGCATGATTGGCATGCGATGAGCTCATTATGACCAGAAGCCAATAAAGAAACAAATACTGAATCAATGCTAGCCAGCAGGTGCTCTCTGGCTAGCTCCACTACAGCACACTATCCATCACATGCCACACTAGACCAACCATCCCTGGAACTGCACCTTAGCCAGCTAGCACAAACTAGACCATTTAAACAATTGAATAATGAAAAAATACACATTATCTAGTCATTATATTTTCAGGTCTTTGCTTTTCAACTCTTTCATCTCCTGTAATACACTAATCTCCCTTCATTTATATACATACTTTTAATCAAGCTGTTGAGACATGTTATGATACACCTGGAGCAAGTAAGACTTGAACCCATGCCTTCTGGTCCAGAATAGGGACATTACCACTGTGCTACAAGAATCCCTTTTGAAAAAGAAATCACCCTACTTTTTGCACAGTCACTTCACAAATCAGCCACTCCCACCCAGGAAATGAACTAGTCTCCGGCACGACAGACAGCAACACTAACCACTATATGACTGAAGAGATTCCACCCATTACTTTCATAACCTTGCAGTAACTAAGATTATACACAATACGTCAATCACCCACCTATGATTTCACACACATTCAGTGTAATTTCCTCATTTTGTATTCTATGACTCTACAAAGAAAATCACAAATTCATTTGTCATTCCACATCCTCAATTATTTGTTTTTCCACCTTTAAATGATTTGTGTATTGCTATTATTCAAGTTATTTATTTAAACACTTATCTTTTAGTGTGCTGCCTTCTCCCATTACTACATTCCAAAATGTATTTCTACATATTTTTCTGCATCTATCCTGCTAAATCCACCTAACTTATCATCCAATCTTCCACACAGAAATGAACACTTCGATCCAATTCAGCCATGCTGACCACATATCTTAAACTGAAGTCCATTTGCCTACTTTTAGCCCATATCCCTCAATCTTTTCTATTCATCTACCAGTCCAAACGTCTTTTAGAATGTTGTAACTGCACATGCCTCCACTACTTCCTCTGGCAGCTCATTCCATTGACGCACCACCCTCTGTATGAAAAAGTTGCCTCTCAGGTCCCTTTTAAATCTCTCCCCTCTCACCTTAAACCTATGCCCTGTAGTTTTGGAGTCCCCTACATTGGGGAAAAAAAAAAAACCTTGGCTATTCACCTTTTCCATGTCCATCATGATTTTAAATACCTCCAATGTCAGCTCTCTCAGTCTCCAACATGACAGGGAAAAGTTGCCCCAGCCTAATTCAAACCCAGCAGTCTTGGCAACATTCTTGGGGTTTTTTTTCAGTACCCTTTTTAGTATAACAATATCCTTCCTATAGCAGGACAACCTGTCTTATACAAGTGCAACATGGCATCTCAACTCCTATATTTAATGGTCTCTCTGACTGATGAAGGCAAGCGTGCCAAATGCATTCTTCACCACCCTGTCTACATGCAAGGCCACTTTCAAAGAACGATGAACCTGCACCTCAAGGTCCCTCTGCTCAACAACACTCCCCAGGGTCATACCATTAACTGTGTAAGCCCTGCCTGGTTTGACTCACCAAAATGCAACACTTCACATTTATCTAAATTAAACTCCAGTTGCCCCTTCTCAGCCCAGTGGCCCATCTTATCAAGATCTCATTGTACTCTTAAAATAACCTTCTTCACAGTCCACTATACCACCAATTTTGGTGTCATCCACAAACTTACTAACTATATTCCTACATTCTCATCCAAATCATTGATACATGAAGAAAACAGTGGACACAGAACCGATCCTTGCAGCACTTCGCTGTTCACAGGACTCCAGTCCAAATAACAATCCTCGACTATCAACCTGTCTTCTACCATCAAGCCAATTTTGTATTCAATTGGTTCTCTCCCCCAGACCCCACTGTAATCCAACTTTACTAATTGGTCTACCATGTGGGACCTCAGAGGTCTTGCTAAAGTCTAAGTAGACAGCATCTATTATTCTGCCTTCATCCATCTTCATGGTAAACTCTTCAAAAAATTCAATCCAAATTTGAGACACACAATTTCCCACATACACAGCCATGCTGACTATCCCTAATCAGTCCTTGCCTTTCCAAATACATGTAAATCCTATCGCTGAATCCCCTCCATCATCTACCCACCAATGACATCATGCTGACCAGTCCTCAGTTCCTTGGCTTTTCCTTGCAGCTGTTAAGGAATGGCATACAAATATCGCTGCAAAGGGCCCTGCAATCTCCTCCCTAGCTTCCCACAATGTTATGGTACACACCTGATCAGGTCCCAACGATTTAACTACATTTATTTGTTTTAAGACTTTCTGCATCACCTCTTCTTTTATCTGGACTCTTTTCAAGACAATATTTATTTCCCCAAATTCTCTAGCTACCATGTCTTTTTCCACAGTAAACAGAGGCAAAATATTTGTTTAGTATCTTACCCATTTCCTGTGATTCCACACATACATGATCTTGTTGATTTTTAAGGGACTCAAATCTCTACCTCGTTCCTCTTTTGCCCTTAATGTACTTGTAGAATCTCTTACTTTTGGCTAATAACGTGAAGGAGAATCCTCATGTCCCTTTTTTGCCCTCTTGATTTTTTTTTTAATAAAAGTGTACTCTCACTCCACCAATATTCCTCCAGGGATTCATTTGATCCCAAACAAATGCCCTTTTTCTGGACCAGTGCCTCAAAAACTCTAGTCATGCAGAGTTCTCCAAGCCTACCAGCCTTGCCCTTCACACTAACAGGTCCATACAGTCCCTGAGCTCTGGTTATCTCATTTTTCAAAGCCTCCCACTTGCCAGACATCCTTTTACCTGTGAGCAGCCTGCCCAAATCAACATTTGAAAGTTCCTATCTAACACTATCAAATTTGGCCTTGTCCCAGTTTAGAATTTTAACTTGAAGACCAAGACCTAGCCTCTTCCATAACTATTTTAAAATTAATAAGAATTATGGTCACTGATCGCAAAGTGATTCCCCACTAACACCTCAGTCATTTGCCTTGCCTTATTTCCTAAGAGAAGGCTGGGGTTTGCACCTTCTCTAACAGGTACATCCACAATTAAATAAGAAAATTTTCTTGAACACGCTTAAATTTCTGCTATCCAAGCCCTTTACACTATGGCAGCCCCGGTCTTTGATTGGAAAATTAAAATCCCCTACCATTACAATCCTATCATTCTTACAGATAAATGGATAATGTCCCTACATAGTTGCCCCTCAACTTCCCACTGATTACCCGGGGGCCTATAGTACAAACCCATCTAGGTGATCAGCCCTTTCTCATTTCACAGTTCCACCTACATAACTTTATAGGATATTCCTGAGGGATCATCCAAAGTACAGCCATAATGTCGTCACTAATCAAAAACATCACTCCCCCTCCAATCATTCCTATAACATCTACACCCCAGAATGTAGAGTTGCCAGTTCTGTCCCTCCCCCAGCCGGGTTTACGTAATCACAAGATATTCCAGTCCCAAGTTCCCACCCCTGCCACGTTCGTCATCTTTACCCGTCAGGCCTCTTGCCCAACAACAATAGCATTTTAATTCCGTCTTACTTCATTTTCCACTATTCTGTTTCCTGTCTTGTCTATTTAACTTGCTCTCCTCAAATACTGTACCAGCCTCAATCTTCTCTCTTTTCTCAACTGTTTTGGATTCCATCCCATTTCCCACCTCCCATTCTAGTTTAAAGCCTCCCAAACAACACAAGCAAATCTTCCCCACTGAGATACTGGCATCCCTCCAGCAAGGTGCAACTTTTCCCTTTGTAAAAAGAGATCCCAATGATCCAAAATTGAATCCCTGCCTCCCACAACAGTTCCTCAGCTACGCATTCATCTCCCCGATCGCCCTATCCTTACTCTCACTGTCATTGGGAGTAATCCATAAAGCACTACCCTGGAAGTCCTGCTTTTTAATATCCTGCTTAATGTCCTAGATTCTCTCAGTACAGCATCATTCCTTCCTCTTTGTACATCGCTGGTAGCAATGCACACAATGACTTCCATCTGCTTGCTCACCCCTTTAAGAATTTACTGCAGCCACTGAGATGTTCTTGACCCTGGCTATGGGAAGTAACACAACATCCTGATGTCACACTCGCAACCACAGAAATACCCATCTGTGCCCCCTGCCTAGAGAGTCCACAATCACAATCGATTGCTAGGACATTGACACAGCTCTCTTAACAACAGAGTCAGCCAAGGTGCCAAAGACCGGGCCTATAGTTACCTGTTTGTCTCCTTCCTTTTTTGAATAAGGGTGCTGCACTGACAGTTTTCTAATCCTTAAGAGCTTTTCTAGAATCTAAGGATTTTTGAAAGCTTACTACTACCTCATCTGCTACCTCTTTAGATACATCCTTTAAGATACAAGGGAAACCTATCAGGTCCAATGGATTTATTGGCCTTTAGCCCTATTAGTGAAAAAAATTACTAGGAAAACAGACAGTTACGGATTATTGTCACCCCTCCACAAGTGGAGAGAATGAACAACTTGTATAACACTTCTAAATAACAAACATTCAAAGGCACTTCAGTGGAGAATTATAAAAGAAACTGCAACACAGACACATAGGATACTAGGCCAAAAAGTTAGGCACAAAAGGAGGAAAGTACAGCAGTCAGGAAGGAGAGAATTCCAGAACTTGGTCTAGGCAACTGAAGTGACAGGTTTCGATTGTGGACCAATTAAAATCAAGGATGCTCAAGTGGCCAGAGTTAGATCAGCACAGGCACTTTGGAGAGTTGCAGGGCTAAAGGGATGATAGACAGCATTCAGCTCTATTCATAAATCCTCAAATAACAGATCAAGCTCAAACTAGGTTTTAGTTGGTTAAGTGACAACACAAGTGGTAGACAATATCCAGTTCAAAGGAGAATTCAAGCATCAGCATCCTGTGGGCTACTACTGATTTAAAATTTAATACAGCCACATAAGAATGAGAGGAGCTGTGACAAAAGTATTCGTAATCATGGGAGATCTAGACAGAGTATATACAGAAAGGTTATTTCATTGGCTGAGGTCAAAGATCAGAGAACACCAACATAAAGGTTACAGGAAAAGAACCAATGGGGACATGAAGAAAAACTATTTTTAAAGATAGCGAGTGGTTAGGCATTAGAATGAACTGCCAAAGTGTGGTGCAAATAAATTAATTGATGGAATTTAGAAACTTTGATGGGGAGCTGGAACAAAAGCTGCTCTTGCAGAGACTCAGCACGGACATGATGGGCTGAAGATTTCCTTCTGTTCTAAAACTACTGTTTGAACAGTCATGATACGTGAGAAACAGAGACTGGATGTTCTGCGGCTATTTCCTCACCTCCTTACTCCAAAACAAAATCTCTCCAGTATATATAAGTCACAATTCAAAATTGCAATGCTATTCCCTCCAGTTGCCAAGACTGCTACAACAGTAGCAAGGCTCAAACAGATTTGCAATATCCAGACAAAGCAATCTGCTCATGGGCACTGAACCCCAACAGCTTAGCTGCAATCAACCCCTCCTCCCCAGCCCAGTGATTTATCACAAAACAAAAGAGATACAGGAGCAGAATTAGGCCATTCAGCCCATTGAATCTACTCCACCATTTCATTGCGGCTGATAGATTTCTCAACGCCATTCCCCAATCCCCTTAAATCAAGAACCTATTTATCCCTGCCTTAAATATACTCAATGACTTGGCCTCAACAGCCTCCCATTGCAGAGTTCCACAGATACACCACCATGTGGCTGAATAAATTCCTCTTCAAGTCCATTCTAAAGGGTTTCTCTTCACTCTGTGGATACACCTTCAAATCCTAATCTCTCCTACTAGCGGAAACATCTTCTCCACAGCCACTCTATTCAGGCCTCTCAGTATTCCACAAGTTTCAATGAGATTCTACCCATCACCTTCTAAGCTCTACTGAGTACAGACTATGTCCTCAACCGCTCCTCACATGACAATCCCGTCACCTCTCCCCCCACCCCCCAACACCCCCGGTCATTCTTGTAAACCTCCTCTGGACCCGCTCCAAGTTCAGCACATCCTTAGAGATATGGGAATCAAAACTACTCAATATTCCAAATATAGTCTGAAAAGAACCCTACACAGCCTCATCAGTGCATCCCTGTTCTTGTATTCTAGCCCTCTTGAAATGAATGTTAACATTGTATTTGTCTTCCTAATGGCCAAATGAACCTGCATGTTAACCTTAAATCTCTGCTTCAGAATTCAAATACTTTTCCCCATTCAGAAATTAGTCTACGCTGCTATTCTTCCTATCAAAGTGTACAACCTCACACATTCCCACACGTATTCTGTCCGTCACTTCCTAGCTTGTCCAAGTCCTCCTGCAGCCTCCCTGCTTCCTCAACACTATCTGTGCCTCCAAATATCTGTGTCATCTGAAAACTTAGCAACAATTCCCCCAGTTCCTTCATCCAGATCATTAATATATAACATGAATAGCTGTGGTCCCAACACTGACCCCTGCGGAACTCCACTAGTCACTCGCTGCCATTCTGATAAAGACTGCTTTACCTGCACTCTTGACCTTCTGCCGGTCAGCCGAAATAGTCTATCCATGCCAGTACCTTGCACCTAACACCATAGGCTCTTATTTAGCAGCCTTCTGTGTGACACCGTGTCAAAGGCCTTCTGGAAATCCAAATAAGTCACATCCATTTGTTCTCTTTTGTCTAACTTGATTGTTACCTCCTCAAAGAATTTGACAGATCTGTCCACCCCTTGAGGAAGCTCTATTTTACCATGCATTTCCAATTACTCCTCAACCTCATTCTTAATAACGGACTCGAAAACCTTGCCAACAAAAAAGCTCAGGCTAACCAATCTAATTTCTCTTTATCTGCCTCCTTCCCTTCTTAAACAGGAAGGTTACATTTAAGGAATTTGCATTGCACCTCCCAAATTACCCCCAGAAACTTCCTTTCCAATCAACTCTGGCCATATCTTACTACTGCCCTTGTAGTTACCTTTACTGAATTGTAATACCATTCCATTCGATTCAAGTTTCTCCCTCAAAAACTGCAGCATTAAATCTACCATATTGTGGTGACTGTCCTTCAGGGGGTTCCTTCAGCTCCCTCATTACACATTGCAAATCCAGAACTGCCTATTTCCCAGTGAGATCTATCACAAGCTGCTCCAGAAAAAAAAAACCTTGCAGACATTCTACAAATTCCTTTTAAGCTCCACTGCCAACCTGATTTGCCCAGTCCACCTGATTATGGAATTAGCCCTTTCTTAAAGGCCTTTTCTATCTTCCAATTTATTTTCTACCACAAATCTCAACTATTGCTAGGAGGCCAAAACATAACCCACATCATAGGCCTATTATTTTGTGGTTCCACAACATTTCCCCACACAAATTCTATGCCTTCTGAGCTTTATTGCTTCTTGCTACCAAGTTAATTTCATTTCTTTCTAAGTAAAGCCCACCCCCTCTGACCATCAGCCTGTCCTTTCAGGAGGACACATCCTTGGAAGTTTAATTCCCAGCTCTGATCCACTTGCAGCTACATCTCTAATGCTCAAAATATCATATGCACCAATTCCACCTGCACAAGATCATTTACCTTGTTTTGCACTTTGCGCACATTTAAGTACAATAAACTCACTCCTGCATCAACCAGTCCCCTTCTCTGCTGTGCCTGAAGTTATGTTCCTGAACCTTTCCATACTTTCTTGTCCTATTACTTGTTCTGAAAATTTTTATAACCTCTCCTGAGCCCTGCCAACATACAGAAACCCCACCCACCCCAACTTGTTTAAAGTCCTTGTGACCTTGATATGTGCCATCAGTCCATCTACCTTATACTGAATGCTTTACGTATTAAGGTACAAAGCATTTAGGGTTTGTTCTACTGTTGAGTTTCCGTAGCTTACCCTGGCTGCCACATTACTAATTACAAAACATTTCGTAACAAACCAACAAGACTGCCTTAGTAATATTCATCAAAATAGTACCCACGACCACCTTAAAGAACAAGGGTAGTAGCTGCATGTCAACAGAAGTTGTAAGTCAGATACTATCCTGAATAAAATTAGAAATTGCTGGAAAAACTCAGGTCTGACAGCAACTGTGGAGATAAGCAAAGTTAACTCCAAAATTCTGGAGTTTCCTCCCTGAAAGTATTATTGCAGAATCTTCATCATCTGGACCACAGCAGTCCAACACAGCAACATATCACCACCTTTCAATGGTGACTAGGGATATGATGAAACAAAAAGGACACCTGTGGAACAGCAATCAACGCAATCTCCAAATTAAGAATTCCAAACTGAAATGCAAAAGTATTACGCTTTTTTCTCTTTCACACCACACTTGTCGTGTGACTACTTTCTTCCATTGCATTTGCCATTATTTTTGTACTTTTAAATACTACCTTATCACATTCATAGAAACTCCAATGGGTGTTCCTATGACGTTGTTCCTTTTTAACATAAACTTCAAAAGGATAAACAGAGTCAGGGTCACACAGCATGGAAACAGACCCTTCAGTCCAACTCCATGCCAAACGTGATTCCAGACTAAACTAATCTCACCTGCCTGCATGCATAGTTTCCCCCTTCAATTGACTGATTGTTGACTGACACCCCCCATCAGCAAACATGCTTCAAATAAGATGTCTTGAAATCCACGATGAACATTCCAAATTCTCAGCCTAATCCCCTTTTGCTGTGCCTCCTCAAATGTCAGCTAATTCCATACAAAATTGTAGCCTCCACTCAAGAAGGGGCAAGATATGTATAAGAAGCATTACACTCAATTTTTGGCTATTATTCTTCTTTGAGCTAAATAAAAATTCATTTTTCTATATTGTTGAAAGCTAAGTAATGTGGGTACAAGAGGTAGATATTCAGCAGCAGATAATTCATCCTCAAACCATTCAAATACTTTACATGTATATGGCACAAGCGAGGAGTGTGATGGAATACTTTCCACTTAGCATAATAAGTACAGCTCCAACAATACTCAAGAAGCTTAACACCAACAAGAAAACATCAACCCATTTCACTGGCATGCCATCCACCATGGCAAACTTTCCCTGTCTCTACCACTGACTCACTGTGGTGGCAATGTGTACTATTAATAAGATACACTGCAGCAACTTTTCAAGTCTTTATCAACAGCACCTTTCAAAACCATGAGAACTACCATTCAGAAGAACAAAAAAAAAAAAATGCAGGTACATGGAAACACCACCTACAAGTTCTCCTCCTCACCATCCTGACTTGGACAAATCTGTTTATCACTGCAGGTCGAAATCATGCGACTGCCATATTCTCAGCACCATAGATCTTCACTACACAGACTTCAGCAGTTCATGAAGGTAATTCACCACAAAACTTGAAGGAAAATAAATACCAGCACCTTCCCAATCCCATCACTGGCTAAAAGAAAACACATCATTGAAAACTTCACCAATACTGTCAGATCCTTATATTGTGCCGTGTACGCTATTTTGTGTTATTTCTTCATTTCTAACGCTTACACTCATCAGTCGGTACTTAAACACATTAAGCCAGATGTGCTGCTCAAACAATATCCCAACCTGTCCAAATTCTAAAGCCCTCGATTCTATCAGTCTGTTACTTGAAAACTGATCTACCAGATCTCCATCAGCTAACATGATACAAATAATTATTTTGGTACTCCGTTCCAAATCATAGTTAAACAGATAGCCCAAATACTCATCCTCATGGTACAATTCCAGTCACTTTCTCGAATTTCCATGCAACACCTCATTAAATCTACTCTCTTTTTAAATGCCCCTTCTAATTCAGTCAATCACCACACAAGAAGCATTATATTCACCTCACTTCTTGTTTTCTGACCTTGTTACATGTGGTACTGCGCCAAGGTTATTAAAATTTCCCTTGTTCACAAAATGTTTATGCCAAAGAAATTCAATAGATTTACCAGGCATAATATAGCTCTCAAAGTTATGCTGACACCATCGTTAGCCTATATTTATTTCTCTGCTACTTTATACTCCCTTCCCTCCATGTTTTTCTTCCTACAGTTCTGTAGCCTGTAATACCAAGAAACATGATTTTCCTACATTGGCACTTCTTTGTCCTTTCCTTTCACAAGTGAAAACCCAATTTGACAAGTAAAATTCTCATCAAATTAAACACGCAATATATTCCCATCCTTATTAAGACAAAAGTAACCAATTCTAAGAGCCAGAAAATTCGGTTTTTCAAGTGATATGGGGAAAGTTAAAATTTAACATCCATATAATGTGGCTATATTCAAAATTGTCAAAGCAATGTTGGAATATTGGAATTTTTTGCTCTCAAAATAAAATAATTAACATATTACCTTCCTTCCCTACTACACACCATTCTTGACAGAAAGAACTCTGCCAACAAGTAACTCTACCTAATGTAAATAATTGTGTGCACTCAGAGCTCTCAATGTACATATTTTCAAATATTATGTATCCTGGAGGGGGCATGTCCTCTGTATTTTACATGACATGTAAAAGGCATACAAGTTTGTACAACCAAGAAATATTGTAAAAAGCGTGTCTTGAAGCTCATCTGTATCGCAGGGATCAGAGAAAGACTACATTTGATGTTAGCCCACTTTTTTGATAAAAGGTCTCTATGGAACACTGGGCAAGATTTACCTGGCACCAAACCTTGTCAACTTTACATTCATCCAATTAATCACTTGCCTTCGTCTTCCCTTTATTTTAAAATATAAATGTTAAAGTAATTTATTTAATGCTAGTGGTTAACCTCACTTTTAGATTCCAAAAAGGAAAAAAATTCAGCAATAATCTAAAGCTGTTAGTTTTATACATAACTAACACAATGTCTACACTGGGTGTAGATATTTAAAATTATGCACATGGCAAGCAGAGTTATTTTAACCAAAGAGTGGAAGACAGCAGGTAGCAAGTCAACAGCTTTCAATATTTAATTACAAACAAGTCTTTTTGCACATCATTTGTATATTAGAATTCCACAGAAATGAATGATTTAATCATGACATTTGCAAATTATTCATGTTTTCATCAGGTTATTTTCCCCCACAAGTACAGGATGGGTAATATTTTTATTTTTTTAAATTGTCAAATGACATGCTCGTTTCAAACATCTACAGACACCTCAAAATTATTTCCTTTTCCAGATTAATCTTGTTTTCCAGAAACCTCAGACAGTATTTTGATTTGATTTTAATATGGAACCACAGGGAATGTCATGTACACATCCTGGAATTTATAAATATCTTACACCACTGATTCCTCCATGAAATCCCAATTTCCTGACTGGTGATGAATCCGTCCTGTAACACTCAATCCTGGAAGCAAACTCTGCATACACCCATTCATTTCAGCATCCCCTGGCAATGATTGCACCTGGTACAGTAACACGCATTATACCCTTTTGTTTTCTTGGACCACAGCATGACAGACAGAAAAAATGAAGCTACCCCCGGCGTGGCTATAAACATGCCAACCCACCTTTTAAACAATATTTATAGTAAACTAACACATAATTGAAGCTTACTCTATAGTCATAATGATATCTGCAGAAGTGATTGCCAATGCCAAGGATGCATTTGCTCTCGAACGAGGACTGGAAGCAATGACTTTGTTCTATTTATAACCCATTCAAACATATCTCCTGTGTGGAAAGCAGAGGAGAGTGAAGAGAATGATAAACACGGGCGATTGCTGCTGACCAACACTCTTATCTCCCTCTTGGTACCGTGTGTTTGTGCCACCCTGTTGCCGGCCGGTAATTTTTTTTTCTCCTCACCTGAGGTGGGCTGGCGACTGCAGTCTCCCGGTCCCGGTGTGTGTCGGCGGCGCCCGGAGAAAGCTTCCTTTCAGCAGCGGCTGACGAGGCCGCCGCCATTCCCCGCTCTGGACCCTGCCATCCCCGGCACCGTCTAACAGTCTTTCTGTCCCGGTCTGGCTGTGTGGATGGCCTTTTAAACTGCCCTCCCCCGGAAAAAAAATCCCTCCCTCTCCTGACAGGATAAAATCGCCACAAAAATTAAACATAAACTATTCGGTGTCACAGTTCTTTCAGTGCCTTCAAAAATATATTTTTTGGGGGGTAGAGGGGAATGGAAGCATTCTTTCCACCCCACCGTTTCCGCTGGACCTGAATGGGACCGGACGCCAATCTGTCTCTACCTCCCGCTCCACTGTCTCCCCGTCGCCACCGAGCAAGCAGACACTCACCATCCGACTGACGGCCTCACACCTTCCAGGGCAGCCCCGAGCCAGTGCCGCTCTGGAGAGAGGGAGGGCGCGAAGGCAAGGCCCGCCTCCTCCCCATCCCAGCCAATCATACCGCACGCTCTCCACACCTCCGCATTCCCATTGGTGAGCCGTGTGTCCAGCAGCGAGACCAATCGGAGCGGCATCTCAGCTAACGGACGGACCCGTCTACCAATCGGTTTGGCGTGAGTCCCGATGGGCGGCACAGAAGGTGGGGCGTCCCCTGCAAGTCGCAGCACCTCCTGTCGGCAGTATCAGGAAGTCGCTGAAGTTGGAACGGGCCAAGTTGACTTGGAACAGCGTCCAATTGGATACCGACTCAAAATGGATTCATACTGTGATCTTTAGCAAAGCCCATTGTGGCATCTAGCCAAATTCTAAAAACAGTTGCACGTAATTTGGCTCTGCAAACAGCAGTATAAAAGCTAGATTGGGAACTACTGATGGGAACATGTCTGTCACCAGTGACGACTGGGTAGTTTGAGATAACGAATTAAAACACGCATCAAAATCACATCACAAAAGCACAAGGTGTTGAGGTTTATTGATTTGATTTGTGTTTTTTCAATTATTTATTAATTGGGCAAATACATCTAATGTTAAAATACAAGAATCTTGCAATTTTATTGGCAATGGATCTTTGCACTTAAAATAAAACTACCATAGCTAGCTAAGTAAAAAAATCACTAAATTATTGCAGAAGGTTTTGTTTCTAAATGTACAGTATCACAAAGAATGTGATCCTCAGTCAAATACAAAAATAAGTTCAGAATGTTCTGCAAGACTAATGATTTCTGAGCCCAGGGATCCTAAGTTGAAAATCAATGATTTAAGCACAGTTTTTTTGTTATTAAGTAGAAGATAGAACATAGAACATTACAGCGCAGTACAGGCCCTTCGGCCCTCGATGTTGCGCCAACCTGTGAAACCAATCTGAAGCCCATCTAACCTACACTATTCCATTACCATCCATATGTTTATCCAACGACCATTTAAATGCCCTTAAAGTTGGCGAGTCTACTACTGATGAAGGCAGGGCATTCCACGCCCTTACTGCTCTCTGGATAAAGAATCTACCTCTGACATCTGTCCTACATCTATCACCCCTGAATTTAAAGCTATGTCCCCTTGTGCTAGCCATCACCATCACTATAAAGTACTGGTATTGTTACACTGTGTCTCTGACAACACTTGTAACAAATGTCCAACTTGTAGCAGGTTCATACATTCTGTTTGCATCATATGGAATTCCATAATATTTATTAGCGTGTTAGTGACTTATGACTGAAAATAAGTAATATATCGTTGAATATCATTCCTTGCCTGTCATGAGAGTTTTGTTTGTTTCCATGACATACCAGGATACGAACAAATAAGCACAATGACCAAGCATATTAGGAATGCCCTAACAAATCAAATATACAAACTACATTTTATAAAGGGTACTATTGTTTATAGCACATGGTGAAGGTGTTTAAATAAGGCAAGAGGAACAGAAACAGATACCTGACACTGGTAGTCAGATAAAGAAGAATAAATCAAACCAAAGGACTCCCTCAAATTAAAATACTTGCAGAAGCTAAATCTCTTCAACTATTGCTACCTCCCTGATATGTTGTAGAAAAACTGTTAAAACATAAAAATTGTAATAAATGGATTTTATGAGAAAAGCATAGATCAACAGTCAGCCAGTCAATAATGGAAACAGACAGGCAACTCTAAGAGAAAGCAAATAGGAGCTATCCAATCAGCAGCGGCAGGCCACAGCAACAGGCGACAAACCTGCTAGCATTTGGTTAGTCTCATGTTTATTCATCCAGTTCTGGCTGCATCTCCCCGACAACCAGTATAGCACAGTTCTGGAGGCTTGAAAGTCAAGGTACGACCATTATGACCTTACAAAAACAGAAATGCAAGATTCTATGTTTACCAACTGAATCAGCAGGTGCAAGGCAGAAAACAAGAATGCCTACTGCCCATCCTGAGTTGTCAAGGATATAAACTTGGAAGACATTTTTCCAAAAAAGGAAATTATTATATCAAGGACAAGTTAAGCAGTCATTTGGCTGTAATTTGGATTATTGTTGCAGCTTTCTTTTTGCCGCTGTCTCCAACACTGCCTCTGCTTGGTCTGTCCTTCTTACTCTATTTGTGGTCACTAATGCATGACTGTATAATAACCTGAAAATGCCAATGGAATGTATCAGTTGTGCTCTGAAGGCGATGAAACAACATAATGGCAAGTGATTTACTTGAAAAGATAACACTGAAAATCTGTAAGTTTCCATCAGTACATATGATACTAATGTTCATTGCCACTTGGAGATTGAAAACATCCTAAGCATCTGTAAAAGCAAAGAGATGATTTATCAGAGTTGCTCCTAAAACTGTGTTATTACTGGAATCAAGCCTGGAATTACCATTGGGTATTACTCCCTTTTCATTGATAGTGTGCAATGCAAACAACTGAATAACCATGAGTACCATCTTATGCCAGAATATGCCTATTATTATAATGGAGACAATCTATATTAATTTGGAAATAGTAAGAACTGTCAATGCTGGAGTCATAGATAACACACAATGGAGTTGGAAGAACACAACAGGCCACGCATTATCAGAGGAGTAGGAAAGTTGACGTTTTGGGTCAGGACCCTTCTTCAGAAATTTCTGAAGCAGCGTCCCGGCCTGAAATGTCAACTTTCCTGCTCCTCTGATGCTGCCTGCCCTGCTGTGTTCCTCCAGCTCTACACTGTGTTATCTCTATACTAATTTTGAATTCTTTTGGAAAAAGATTTGCTAGGGTCTCAGAGAAAGATTAGATAGGTTGGGGCTATTTCCTTAGAGCAGAGAAGGCTGAGACAGATTGCAGTGTATGAAATTATGAGGGGCAGAAACAGAATAGATAAGGGAGCAACTTTTTCCATTAGTTGAAGGCAAAATAACCACAAGTCATAGATTTTAAGGTAGGGAGCAGGAGTTTCAAAGGGGATTTAGGGAAAATCTTTTTCATCCAGAGGATTGAGGGTATCTGGAACTCAATGCCTAAAAGGTGGCAAGAGTGTGCAAGACTCCAGGCCAAGTGCTGGAAAATAGGATTAGAGTAGATATTTGCTTAATGATCACCATGGACAGGACAGGCCAAAAGACTTCTTTTCTTGCCATAAAGTGCCTTGACTCTTATGGGATAATTTTAACTGACTTCGCCAAGTTGGAATTGGCAGGGTTTTGAAAGCAGCCCTTTCTCAGCCCTCTGTTTGTAGTGTGAATTTGAGTAAGATGTGAGAAAAGTTCCCAAAAAAATGTTTGTTTCCTATCCAGCAAGTTAAATATATCTTCATAAACTCAAGGAAAACAACCTGTCTGATAGACATACACCTTATAAAAGTTAGCTCAAATTAAACCCCTCATGTTTCCCCCACTTTAATAACACTACCTCACATGCGACTAGCTAATTTTGCAAAGTACCTGTGCCTTTCTGGTGCTTCATTTAAAGTGGGATTGCTCTTCTCAGTGAATAACTGTGCTTTCCTTTGATGCGATCAAATGGGATATTAACCAATGGTGGAGTTTTGAGCTTCAAACCCATGTTGATCCTTCAGTATAGTACTGAGGAAGTGCTTCAGTATTGGAGCTACTCTGTACCAGATGACATGATAAGCTAAAGCCCCATCTGTCCTCTTCCATGGGTATAAAAGGTCCCACAGCATTACGTTGAAGAAGAATTGCTGTGCGGAGGTTGGCTCTTAGCAAAAGTTACCAACTCCACACCATGCCCTTCTATGATGAGTGATATTGTACCTTTACACATTAGAAGTCCGTACTGAGACAGAACAACAATTATAATTAGTCACTTGGGATATGAGGAGAGGCTGCAGGAACTGCAAATGTTTATATTACAACACAGAAGACACGGGCTGATCTTAAAGGAGCATTCAAGATTCTAAGAAATACATTCAAAATAGTCACACATTTTACAAGACAGCATAGCCTTGACTTTAGAAGTGGGAGGGCAAAAGCCAATTTTGACTTAAGTCAGTCAGGTAGAAAATGGTGAATTTATGCACTGAAGTGTTGTGTGAGTCAGAGTGGTCTGATTATATAGGCAAGTTCAATAGTAATTTGAGTTCAATATCCGGGGGTTAAATGATACAGGGATATGGCAGATGTTGTGGAATATATTTGTTAAAATGCCAATTGGTCTGATGGAGTTGAATTATCTTTTCCAGTCCATTGCAAGCCTGTTCCTGTAATCCGGGCATGACAAATCTTTCCTACAGTATATTGTCAATGTTATCATGACATGCATAATGGAACTTTAAAGTAAAGCTGCTTTTTTGTTGCTAATATTACTTCCTTTGCTGCATCACTAATATTCCCTTCCACTGGTAGAGCATTTTGACTTTTAGTCATGCTCATTTATGCTTTATAGTGGCTCTCCATAGGAATAATCTTGCTTGTTTTCGTACTCATTCTCAAGCTATGCAACTTCATCTGGATCTCTCAATACCTTCTCAAAGTAATTAAAAGAAATTCATGTGGAGTAATGAATATCCATGAATCATTACCACAACATCATCTGTGGCTCAGTTAGTAGCACTCTTGTCTCTGAGTCAAAAAGTCTTTAAGTGCTATTCAACAGTTCAGGCATATAAATCATGATTGACATTCAAGTGCAGTACTGAAGTAGTGCCACGCTGTTGAAGGGGTTACATTTAGGATGAGGTATTAAACTGAGACACCATCTGCCTACTTTGGTGGATGTAAAATATCCCATAGCACTATTTTGAAGGAGAGCAGAGGAGATATCCTAGTCTGAAGAAAAGTCATATTGGACCCAACATATTAACTCTGTTTTTTCTCTCTCCACAGATGCTGCCAGAGCTATTGAGGCTCTTCAGCATAGTCTTTTTTTTGCCTGAGATGGCTCAAGGTCTTGGCCAGTATTTATCTTATAGTAAACAACACAAAAACTGAATATCTGCTCATTAATGCATTAATGTTGTAAGAGTTTGCTTGAGTGTAAATTAGCTGCTGCATTTTCTACATTAGAACAGTAACACCATTTTAAAAATACTTTGTAGACTGTAAAGCACTTTGAAACTTTGCTGCTGGTGAGAAGCCCTATGTAAGTGCAAGTAAGAACATAAAAATAGGTGCAGCACTAAGTAATTTTGGTCCCTCTAGCCAGCCTTGCCATTTAGTAAGATCATGGGTGATCTGATTTGTAGCCTTAACTCCACCTTGTTGCCTATCCCCCACCCCCCCATCACCAACCCCACCTCCACCCCATAACCCTTGACTCGCTGGCAAACCAAAAATCTGTCTAACTCAGCCTTGAATATAATCACTTATCCAATATGCACTGCTCTTCATGGTAGACAATTCCAAAGATTAGTGATAGAGACAAAAATATTTCTCCTCATTCCCATCTTAAATTGATTAAATCATTATTTTGAAACTCATCCCCCAAGTTCTAGATTCCCCTATGATAAGGTTAGGGTTAGGGTTAGGGTTAGGGTTAGGGTTATCCTAACCGTAACCCTACCAGGCAACAACATCCTCACAGCATCTAACCTATGAAATTGCCTTGGAAACCAATATGTTTCAAAAACGTCACCTGTCATTCTTCTAAAATCCAATGAGTACTGACCCAGCCTCCTGAACATTTTTTTTCAGAAGACGACCGTTTCATCCCAGAAGCAAACTGAACAAGTTTTAGATGTTATCTCACCTATGCCTGTACAGTTTTGACATCACTTACCTACCTTTATATTCTAACCTTATTGCAATAAAAGTCATGTTCCATTTGCCTTCCTAATACCTCACTTTGCCTGCTTACTAAATTTTTATCATACAAGTACAAAGACACCAAGATCTCTCTATTCTTCAGTATCTCTCCATTTAAAAAATAATGTTCTGATCATTTTTCATTGCTAAAGTGGACGTCACATTTTCCCACATTATACTTCTTCTGTCAAACACTTGCTCACTCGTAACTTCTTTGAGTTCTCCTCACAAGTTGCTTTCCTAACTATCTTTATACTGTGTAGATTTGGCTTTAATGTTTTGGTCCCTTCAGCCAGGTACTAATATCATAGAATCCCTACAGTATAGAAGCAAGCCATTCAGTCTATCAAGTCCACACCCACCCTCCAAAGAGCATTCCAGCCAGACCCCATAACCTGCCCCTATAACCCTGCATTTCCCCATGGCTAATCCATCTAGCCTGCACATCCTGGACAATTTAGCCTGGCCAATCCACCTATTCTGCACATCTTTTGACTGTGGGAAGAAACCAGAGCACCCAAAGGGAACCCTCGCAGAAATGGACAGAATATGAAACTCCACACAAACAGTCAACTGAGGGTGGAATCAAACCCGCATCCTTAGCACTGTGAGGCAGCAGTGCTAACCAAAGAGCTTCTGTGCCACCTTAAACACAGAACGTAAATAGTTAAAGCCCCACCAGTGATTCCTGTGGCTGTCCACAGACACAGTTTGCAACCTAAAAATATCCCATTTAGTCCAACTCTTTTCCTGTTTATTAGTCAAACCTCTGTATGTGCTAATTGACATGTTCATCAAGTATGCCCGTAGCTTGATCAGTGAACCATAGATTATAAAGCTTCTTTGTCCCTCTTTTAGTTTTTGAATCCAACATATAAATAACCAGAACCAAAGCTATTAAGTAAGATTGATGATTAGTTTATTATATAACTACTGTTAACTTTTACTAAGTAAAAGTGTAATGCAGTTATTAAATAAAGCACAGGTACAAAGATTAAGTGTGGAGACAGATAAAAAAATGCTTATAAAGATGAAAGTCAGTTCATTTCACTATTATTGGAAGCCTCTTGCTTAAAACTCTCTCCATCCAAGGTGAAGGGATTGAATACTTGAAGTTGGAATAAAGTAACTGGTTAGCTTCCATAGTTGAATCAGCTGTGCAGGTGAACTTTGTAGATAGTTCACACTTTGAAAGAGAGAAGGTTCCATGATCCTTGCTAGTTCTTGGCACACACTTGAAAATTTTCTGGATTCATTTGGCAGAACTGAGCGTAATTTCTGAAAAATCTTTCCCTGGAGCGGAGAGATTTCTCTCTCTGAAGATAGTGTCTCAGATCTTCTTGGACAGTTTTGATTTTAAAATTAAGTCTCACAGCTGTACTCAAATCAAACTTAAGATTTAATAACTTTTGATGAATCATTGTTTCACAAATCAAAGTCAGTTATGCTGGAATTGTTGACATTGTCTGATTATATTGTAATCATTCATTCCTACCGTTATTTTTTTAAATAACAAATTCCGGCACTTTCCCAACAATAGACTTTAGACTGACTGACCTATAGGTTTCCTTTTTGGCTCCTTCCTCTGTTAAGAAGCTACATTGCAGTTTTCCAATCCACTGGAGCCTTTCTGGAATCTAAGAAGTTGTAGAATTTTTTTTTCTTTATCCTGTCCTGTTGGGAAGTAAGGGCTGTTGACTCTCATGAGAAAGGTCCCGCTATTTCTCCGTTATGAAGTCCACTAGGACAAGGCCAGCTCAGTATGAGTGACTTTGTTCACTTGAGAAACTATCATTATCTCGATTTTAGAATGTTTCACCCCTTATGTTGATTAAAAAGCTCATTAGCTCGTGAGGGGTGTTAAAGGATGAATAGTATACAACTATTAAGGGTGCTTGATGCTTTTTCCGTTTTGCTAACTAAATACTTTGGCATTAATTCACACTTTTAAAAATGATACAAATTCACAATTTTGCTTGTTGACATTAAATCAGTCTTTTAAAAAAGTGTTATTTCCCAACAGGAAAATATATTCATGTATAGTGACAGCTTCTGCAACCCTTTAGCAAATAATAGCACTTAGTCTGCTGGCAATTTTCTATTCCAACCAGATTCGCCAGCAACAGTCACACTGGAAAATAACCTGCTCAATTGTGCAGATTTATCGTCTTCTGTATTTCATATTAAAAATAATGGACACCTGGGAATGAGTGCAAAGCAATAACCTTTAGTTGAGCCATTATTCACAGTGCCACGCTGCTTTATATTTACCAGACTTAACCTTTAAGTATTTGCATGGTTTCACTGCTTCCGTATTCAGCGTATAAAACCATTGCAGTTCAAATGTAATCAAGTAGCTCAGACAATACCATAAACCGTAAGAGACTCAAGCAGTTTGTAGCAATTATTTGAATACTGAGATTAGATTACCGTCTTAGAATTGCTTGAATCGTTTCCACTGTCATTAATCGCAAAATCAAGGCTGTCGCTCACAGCACAGTATTGATAGAGAGCTGCACTGTCGGAAGCATTAAATTTCAGGATGAGGCATTGAGATTTGGGACTGAATCTTACAGTTTTTTTTGGCTGAATGCAAGCTGTGTCAAGTTTTTTTTTACCACACACCCTTCCAAAAATAACTTACCACTCTCTGGATGCCTGCCGAAAGACTGGCATCCCTCGTGCCCCCACCATATTTAAAAGGCCACTGCTTATGCAGATAAGCACTGGCATTCCAAAGCTACCCCACTCAATTACGGACACAGTGTGAAAATGTCGGAGAATGGGAAGATGATGCTGCAATTCTCCAATAGGGACCTGGAGGTCCTTGTGGATGGGGTAGTGGATAAGAGGGACATCCTTTCCCCAGAGGAACTGCAGAGGCCACACCATCAAAGCTGACAGACTGGTTCTAGGTCACCACCCATGATAAGGCAGCCTCAACGGTGTGGCAGAACAGTGCCAGTAGTGCTGACCTTCTCCACTCCACTCCAAGCAGGAGATGACCCAGCAGTGAATACAATCAGGAACTTCATGCACAGGGAGCAGCAGACAGGTATTTGGATACAATTGCCCTCGTTGCCCAGAGGCCCGAGGAGTGCACCTCCTGTGCAGCACAATGGGGTCACAGCTGCCTCAAGCAGGAAGCTGTCTGCCAGTTGGCAGCTGCCATGTCAAGCTAGGTCCAGCACGTTCAGCGACCTCTAGAGAGGCGCATGCCTGCACTCCATCATTGCAGTCATTGGAGGACCAAAGGATTGAGACATAGGTGAGGGGAACCTGGAGCCCTTCCATCATATGGAGACAGGGAAATGTCAGGCAGCACATAGTCAGAGAAGAAATCATACCCGTGCTGGGCCTTCAATCTCCATTCTGCCTGCACCCCCCTCTGAATTTGGCATTTGAAACCAGACGGTCTACTTGCCAATAACAAGAAGACCTCCAGTATGTCTGAACTGTCCAGACACAAAAATGCCCGTGATCCCCCAAGCAAACCAAGCAGTCTCCTTCTAGCCCAGCTTCAGAACCAGGAATGATACTGAGACATAATGGGAGGGAGAGAAGGAAGAAAACCTATTGAGGACACTTTGAAGGCACAGATGACTTTGTATTGTGTATGAAGTGGCACGTTTGTATGAATTTGATTGTTTTTGTAATACATCCGTTTGTTTGACTCCCTATGAAGCCTGAATATAACTATGCCTGTGCTGAGAGCCTGCTGTACCTTGTGGAAGAAAATGAACAAGGTGTAGATAGAGTTATGGGTTCTGTTGATGCCATCCAAAAAATGTTCCTTTGGCCTCAGTGTCCTAAGGTGCTGTGTGAATAAAGTGGCCAATGATGTCTGGGACACGGAGATTATGCAGCAAACGGGGAGCCAACACACAATATCAGTAGAGATGAGGGACCATGCAGGTTTGTGTCCTGTACAGTTCCTGAGTTTGTGTGTAATGTCACATCAGTGGGTCCTGCAGGCCCTCTCTCACAGGTTGAGCCATTTACCCCACCCACTCTGGGGGTGGTCACAACCATTTTCCTTCCCATTGCACACATTTGAATTTCAGCACAACAGGAGGTGACAGTGAGAGCTCTTCAGCCAAATGATCCCAGCCTACTCTTCTACGGTGTCGGAGAGGCAGTAAGCATCTAGGTCCCATTCCTGACAGCCATTCCCCTGGCTTTACACTCCATAGGTTTCACACCTCCCCAAGTCCCAACCCAATCTGTCCACATGAGCCTGCACTCGCCCAACTTTGCTGCCTACCATATGAGGTAACATATCGGGTGTAGCCGTACACTGTTCCCTCTTGAAGCTAGAGTACTCCTGAACGTAGACAAACGCCCTCCTGCATTCCTCTATTCCCAGCCATGCTGCATATCTCTATACAAATACAGTTGCTCTCACTTCTCAATTATCCTTCCCTTCCCCACAAGCCTGCAGTCCCCAATCCACGTGAGTCATCTTCCCACAGCAGTGGCACCCCTTGTTCCTTTAACACATCCCCTTTTCCCTTTGTTTCTGTGGACAGGCCAGATGGACAGTTTGTGGCTGACTGAACTGGACAAGAAGAGCTCTGACTAATCTCTGAAAAATTCTAACATCCACTCCTCCCCAGCAACATTAGCCTTACCCTACTGACTAGCTGCCACAGAGACACTGGACTAATCGTGACCCTAACTGAGAGCACTACAACAGATCGTGTCCAATCCCCTGGATATGTTTTAATTCATTCTCAGGATCTGGGCACCACTGCCTAGGCCAGCATTTATTGCCCATCCCTAACGGACAAAAGGGCAACTGACAGTCAGGCACACTGCTCTGGGTCTGGAGTCACATGTAGGCCATACGAGATATGGATGGCTGTTACTTAGCCTAAAGGATGTTATCACATGACACCAGGTTATAGTCCAAAAGGTTTATTTGAAAACTCAAGCTTTCAGAGCTCAGCTCCTTCTTCAGGCATAGTGTGAGAGAAAGGGTATAAGACACAGAATTTATAAGCAGAAGGGAACAATCTTAAAACTGGCCGCCTCTTGTTAAATCTTTAATCAGTTAGGAGGGAGACCACTGATTAAAATGCACAACCTAGATTCCTTTCAAGTCACTGTCCTGAGATAAATAAAGGTTTTATTAATGTATGCAAGAGGTGACATCTCAGGTCAGGTAATGCATTCGAGGTGTGAGGTCTTGCTTAGAATTTGTCTATGTTTTAAACTGGGGTCAGGTACTCTTTGAGCAAAACAAAATGTATCTGCAACCACACAAACATCTTGGATGAAATACTTCATGTGTTTGCCTGTGTCTGTATCTGTGTATGTCCAAATGTGTGTCCATGCGTGGGTGTCCATGCGCACGTGCATGTGAGTGTGTGCATGCGAGAGAGAGAAAGAGAGAGCGAGACAAAATGAGAGAGAGAAAGAGTGTGTGTGTGTGTGAGAGAGAGAGTCTAAGTGTGAGAGTGTGTGTGTGCATGCAAGCACTGTGTAAGTGTGTGTGTGGGAGGATACAGTGTGGTGGGGTCACCTGTAGTGCAACATGAACCCAAGATCACAACTGAGGCTGTCCTCATGGGTTGGCAATCAGCTGAGCGGAGGCTCGTGATCGTTCATGTCACACTACAGGTGACCCCTCCACACTGTATACTCCCACAAGCACACACACAAATGTACATTCTCTCTCTTTCTCTCTCTCACACACACAGTCTTCCATACACACACACGCTACACACACACCACACACACATACACACACACATACACACACACATACACACACACATGCACACACACAGACTACACACAGACACACACGTGAATTATTTCATCCAAGATGTTTGTGTAGATGCAGATTCATTCTGTTTAGCTCAAAAAAAACCTGACCCCAGTTTAAAACATAGACAAATTCTAAGCAAGACCTCACACCTAGAATGCATTATCTGACCTGAGATGTCATGTCTTGCATACATTGATAAAACCTTTAATTATCTGAGGACAATGACTTGAATTTAATCAGCAGTCTCCTCCCTAACTGCCAGTTTTAAGGTTGTTTTCTTTCTGCTTACGAATTCTGTGTTTTTTTACTCTCTGTTTCACATTACGCCTGAGGAAGGAGCTGCGCTTCAAAAGCTTGCATTTTCTAATGAACCTGTTGGACTATAATATGGTGTTGTGTGATTTTAGACCGTGTCCATCCCAGCCCAACACCGGCATCTCCACATAAAGGATATTAGTGAAGTAGATGAGTTTTTTTTCCTAACAAGGGCTTCATGGTAATCATTAGACCCTTCATTCCAGATTTCTTTTTTAACTGAATTCAAATTCTACCATCTGCCATGGCAGAATTCGAACCCGGGTCCCTGGAACATTGTCTGGGTCACTGGATTACTGCTACTACTTCTGAGGAAGGATTGCCGGACCTGAAATGTTAACTCTGACTTTATCTTAACAGATGCTGCCAGACCTGTTGGGCTTTTCCAGCAACTTCTGTTTTTGTTACTGATTTACAGCATCTGCAGTTCTTTTGGTTTTCACTGGATTACTAGTCTTGCAACATGACCACTAGGCCATTGCTTCCTGTGGCTGGTTTCAGAGGCTGCCCTTGAGTTACTGCATTGGCATCTCCTGACTGACACGTGCTTCCATGGACGCACCCTAGGACATTGAGAGCTGGCTGCCTACTTGCTGCATGTGCAGTGTATTTGCTGCATAAGCTGCTGGCACACGGTGCAGGTGTGATATTGAAGTAGCACACTGTGGTACAGCACAATGCACGTCCCCTTAATTCAGGACAGGGATCAGCAAGGCAAGCTGCCTAGTTGTGTTACTGTGCTAATTGGCAAGGCAGGGCAAGTTTGGTGTGAGCAAACAGGCAGGAGCTAAATTGGTATGTGTGAAAGGACAAGTGAGCGGTCCTGAAATGCAGCCTGTTTAAATCTGTCAGCTGGGTTCCCCACCCATGCTCTCAAAGTGTCCCTGCTACAGCTTTTCAATGCTAGTTCCTAGAGTGCCCTGCAACACTATTCTGTGCTATCTGAGTGGCCTGTAAGTGGATCAGAAAGGTGCCAGGATGGTTGTGAGACAGTCTGATGCCAATGTCTATGGATGAGGTGTGCAATTGGCAGTGCCAATGGACCCTGCCCTGAGATTCTGTTTGTTGCTGAGTGACATGCTGGAGACAGTGAGCTAAAGTTGCCAGGTACCTGCTCTGACTTTCATGTCGACAGTTTTCAACATCAAGCTTGTTTGACAAATTTGCTAGAATAGGAAGCTGAGTATTGATGAGGTGAGCTGCAGCTTTATTAAGGTATACAACAAGATAGAATCCCGCTTAATTGGCAACCTGTCGCTGCCGAGCAAGAAACCGTCATATCCAGCTCTACACCTTGTTTTCTCAGATTCTCCAGCATCGGCAGTTCCTACAATCTCTGCACATAGTTGTATTGCATGCTGCCCCTTTAAGAGAGCCGGTCAGGTGATCCAGAGAGGGAAGCTTTGGAGTAGCGTAAGTCCGACTGTGTAGCTGTAAAGAAATGAAAAACTGTTCCTGTTCAAATTTCTACAGGCCTACTTCATGGTCTTTTTATAATTTATAATTAGACCCAAACATAATGGAAATCTGCCTTGCCACTTGAGAAGAGCTGAAAAAAATGCAGTAAGTCACTTCTGATGTTGTCATAGGCCTGTGGGACTTCTCATGTGATTCTGCCACAAATCCCACCATTGCCCACATCGCTCAGGTCCCTATAATGTTGCACTCCAAGGCTCAGTCTGTCTTCTCGGTTTGATTAAAAATGCACTGGAATTCGGTTTGGTGTTTTGGCTAATCTTTTCCATTAAAATAAAGTAGAAATCTCATGGGTGAAATATTGTTTTTTACATCCCACTTAGTACCACTCTCCACTAACTGCAAGTGTACTGTTCCAGACATAGTGGCCTCTACTTCTCTCTTTATAGTTGAAATTAAAGGCAAGTTAAGTAAGTATATGAAGGAGAAAGAATTAGACACTTGTGCTGATGGAGTTACGCTCTGATTGACAGAACAACATTCCAGTGCATGAATGCAGGCATAGACCTGATAGGTGGAATGGCCTATTTCTGAGTTGTCTGTTCTATGTAATTCTTTGTTAAACAGAAATACAAATATTAAATGGTAGGAATAGTTAGAAATTCAGGGACAATCTGTGAAGAATAAGCAAAGTTAAGGTTTCAGGTAGATAACTTTTCATTAGAACTAGAAATAATCAAGATGCATTAAGCTTTAGAAAGAGAGGCAAGAAAGAGTGAGGAGAGGAAAGGCCTAAAAGGATGGTCTTTGCTAGGGTGGTCCTGGGGAGATTGAAATGTAAAAGATGGGCCAAAGCAGAAAGAGATGGCAATGGAACAAGTAAAGGTGCAAAAGATTGGTCCAATGAAGAAGTAAGTGGCAACAGCACAATTATGGTCAGTACCTATTGCAAAAAACAAATGAGGAAATGGTTATAATCTGCAATTGTTGAACTTAACATTAAGAACACAAGAATAAAATAAATAGGAGAAGGAGTGGGTCATGTGGCCTTTAAGACTACTCCATCATTTATGGATGATTTTCAAAATCAAATCCGTTGCTCTATCTTATCCACAAATTCCTTAATTAATTTAATACTCAAAATTCTGTTGATCTCAGGCATTAGTGATGAAGCTTGAGCAGCCACTGTTCTATGAGGTGGAGAATTCCAAAGATTCACACCTCGCTGGAAGATTGCAAAGTGTCTAATGAAAGAATGAGGTACTGTTAGCAGATTTTTAGACTATAACATCACAACTAAGTGAAGAGAATATGTAAACAGATTTTGGAAAGATGTAAAAACAGCTGAGCTTGTTGTGGAGGGTGATTTTAACTTTCCCTGTATTGACTGGGACTCACTTCATGCTCGGGGCATGGATGGAGCGGAATTTGTAACAACCATTCAGGAGGGTTTCTTGACACATTATGTAATCAGTCCAACCAGGGAAGGGGTTGTACTGGACCTAGTTTTGGGAAATGAGCCCAGCCAGGTGAGTGAAGTTTCATTGGACGAACATTTCAGGTGTAGTGACCATAATACCATGAGTTTTAAGTTACTCATGGATAGGGGTGACAGTAATCCTCGGGTGAAGGTGTTAAATTGTGGGAAGGCGAGCTGCAATCATATTAGGCAGGAACTGGAGAGGGTTGATTGGACACAGCTGGTCGAGGGAAAACCTACATTGGATATGTGGGCGTATTTCAAATGGCAGTTGATAAGAGTACAGGAGCAGCATGTTCCTGCGAGAATGAAGGATAAGCATGACAAGTTACATGTACCTTGGATGACCAGGGATGTTAAGACTTTGGTCAAAAAGATAAAGGAAGCATATATAAGGTCTCGGAGGATGGGAACTGACAAAGTCCTGGAAATATATATGGAAGGTAGGAAGAACTTAAGCAAGGAATTAGAAGGGCTAAAAGGGGCCATGAAAAATCATTAGCAAACAGGATTAAGGAGAGTCCCAAGTCTTTTTATACATATATAAAAAGCAAGCGGGTAGCCAGGGAGAGGGTTGGCCCACTCAAGGACAAAGGAGGGATTTACGTGGGGAGTCAGAAGAGGTAGGTGAAGAAAAGGTGTTGTTCGTCTTAAAAAGCATTAAGGTAGATAAGTCTCTGGTCTTGATGGATCTATCCCAGAATATTGAGGGACGCAACAGAAGAAATTGCTGGAGCATTGACAGACATCTCTGTATCCTGTTTGGCCACAGGTAAGATCCCAGAGGACTGGAGAATAGTTATTATTGTCCCATTGTTTAAGAAGGGCAATAGGGATAATCCAGGGAATTTACAGGCCTGTAAGCCTCACGTCAGTGGTAGAGAAATTATTGGAAAAGATTCTCAGGGTCAAGCACGATAAGCATTTAGAAGCAAATAGATGGATTAGCAACAAACAGCAGGGTTTTGTGCGGGGGAGGTCGTGCTTCAATAACTTGATTGAATTTTTTGAGGAGGTGACGAAGATGATTGATGAGGGAAACGTGATTGATGATGTCTAGATGGACTTCCGTAAAGTCTTTGACAAGGTTCCTCATAGCAGATTGGTACAAAAGGTGAAGTCAAATGGTATCGGGGTGAGCTGGCAAGATGGATACAGAATTGGATTAGTCATAGGGTACAGAGGGTAGTGGTTGAATTTTTGGAATTCAGGGTTGTGACTAGTGGTGTTCCACAGAGATCAGTGCTGGGACCTCTGCTGTTCGTGATGTACTAAATGATTTGGAGGAAACTGTAGCTAGTCTAATTAGTAAGTTGGTGGAAGATGTAAAGATTCGTGGAGTTATGGGTAGTGAGGAGGATTGTCAGAGGATACAACAGGATATAGATCAGTTGGAGGCATGGGCAGAAAAATGGCAGATGGAGTTTAATCCAGACAAATGTGAGGTGATGCATTTTGGAAGGTCAAGTACAGATGGAATTATGCAGTGAATGGCAGAACCTTTAGAAGTATTGACATGCAGAGAGGTCTGGGTGTGCAGGTCCACAGATCATTGAAGGTGGCAGTGCAGGTACATAAGGTAGTAAGAAAGGCCTATGGTACGCTTGCCTTCGTTGGAAGGGGCATTGAGTATAAAGGTAGACATGTTATACTGCAACTTTGTAGAATTTTAGTTAGTCCACATGTGGAATATTGCGTACAGTTCTGGTTACCACACTACCTGAAGGAGGCGGATGCTTCAGAAAGGGTACAAAAAAGGTTTACCAGGATGTTGCCAGGTATGGGGGATTTTAGCTATGAAGAAAGGTTGAATAGACTGAGTTTGTTTTCACTGGAATGTAGGACGTTGAGGGGTGTCCTGATAGAACTTTACAAGATTGTGAATGGCATGGAAAGAATCAAAAGTTTGAGTCCTTTTCCCAGGGTGGAGGGGTCAATTGCTAGGGTACACAGGTTCAAGCTGCAATGGGGGTAAGTTTAAAAGAGATGTGCGAGGCACGTTTTTCACACAAACTGTGGTGAGTGCCTGGAACGCGCTGCCAGAGGAGGTGGTAGAAGCAGACACAATAGCAGCACCTGGATGAATACATGAATAGGAAGGGAATGGAAGGATACGGATCCTGTAAGTGAAGACAGTTTGAATATGGAAGGGCAAAATGTGTTGGCGCAGGCTTGGAGGGCCGAAATGCCTGTTTCTGTTCTGTATTTTTCTTTGTTCTAAGGGTTTTTAGGACAGCACCAAGAGCTCATTTGTGATTCACTCACTAATGCCTTTTTACAGCAGTAAAAAGTAAATGATGTAATCTTGTTCCAGGCTTCAGACTATAACTGAGAAAGTTCTCTTACATTAGGACACAACACAAGTTTTGAATTGACCATCACCTGCTCTCCAAACACTTTATGCTCAAGAGAGCTCAGAAACCAAAGCACATGGGATTCTATTCTACGAGTTAAATATAACCTTGGCCTTAGCTTTACGTGAGATGCAGGCTGGACATTAATCCAAGGCCGCGGTTTTAAGTGTTTGTACAATTTTTTAGCCGTCTCCTTGGTATACAATATTTGTTTTTATAGTGAAGTAAGTATATAGGTTGTAGCATGTGCTGAAATTGGAACTGTCAGTTCTTCATCAGAAAAGATAGGATTAAGATTCCCCTTTACCCCATGTTTGCTATAATTATGTAAATCTATACAGATAGATGCTGGGTAGCTTCACGAGCTAATTCATCTTAAATCATTTGAACATTTTCCCTTTTTACTTAAAACAAGCAATCAGCCTAAGTCTATTAGCTTTATTTCTGGCATTATCTTGGATCATCTTCATCTTTACAGTCAATTCCTATTGTATTTACATAAACACACATACCCAGGGCAAACTTAATTTGGTAAATAATACAAATCAAAACACACGTGATACACACAGAGAAAGGAAACCAGAATGCATTATAAAGAAAGCTGCAGAGTACTTTATTACCATGCAATTCATTGATTTAAAAGATTCTCCTGCTCTCCCTTTACCCAGAGGGATTTTGTGGATAATTCTTGCAAAGTACTATTGCTCCCTGGTCCTTAATTAGCTCAAACCAAATGGAACAGTTCCCTTTACTTCACCTTAAATTTCAATCTCTCTGATTAATGTGTTTAACTCGTGTTGCAAATGTGAAATTTCATAAGAGGGTTATCTTTTGGATTTTTAGTTCAATAAAATTGGACTGACGAATAGAGTCATGTGATCTACTATATGTTCTGTCCCACAACAAACCTGTGTGGCTTGGTTGCATTATGGACTGGGGGCCAGGTCAAATGTTATTGAACTATATGCGCCAGATTTAACATCTGAAAACAAAGGCAGAAGTAATTTTCTTTTCTTTGCAAATTTTCTGTCTTAACACTTTGAACAGGAGCAGAGAAAGGGGGAGATAGAAAGATAGATAGCCAGATCAACCCCAATGCAGAGGGAAAAAATTGTTTTTCTGTAGACTACCAGGCAGAAAACTGGAGAAATTGACCCACTGGTCAAAGAGAAGAAATCCACTTCGATTTAAGGCCCCTGGAACACTTGCCCTGTCAAGACTGGAGAAGTAACCACTGGACTGGGCCTTAATGCTGAAAGTCGAACTGGGAATTCACAGAGGACTTTTATGATCCAAGGATAATATCTATTCAGGCTTGTGAATTCCTTCCATGGGCATTCATATGACTGGATATGCTGATTCTTGATTCCCAATTCTTTAGGCACATGGGGCAGGATGTCCCACCAGGTGGTGGAATCCAGAGAGATGGATTGAGTTACTTTTCCTGCCTTCTACCTCATCATTAAGATGTCTGGACTCAGATTGTCATGTGACATGATAAACATAGAACAGTACTGCACAGTACAGGCCCTTCGGCCCACAATGTTGCGCCGAACTTTTACCAGAATCCTAAGGTCTCTCTAACCTCCACTCCTACCTTACACTATCATCCATATGCCTATCTAATAGCCGCTTAAATGCCCTTAATGAGGCTGACTCCACTACCCTCTCCGGCAATGCATTCCACGCCCCTGCCACTCTCTGAGTAAAGAACGTACCTCTGACTTCACCCCTATATCTACCTCCACTCACTTTAAAACTATGTCCCCTTGCAAAAGCTACTTCCACCCTAGGAAAAAAATCTCTGAATGTCTACTCTATCTATACCTCTGATCATTTCCACATCTTTCCTGTAATGAGGCGACCAGAACTTGACACAATACTCCAGATGTGGCTGAACCAGGCTTTTGTATAGCTGGAGTATAACTTCACAGCTCTTGAACTCAATCCCTCTATTAATAAAAGCTAACACACTATACGCCTTCTTAACAACTCTATCCACCTGGGTGGCAGCTTTCAGAGAATTGTGAACATGAACCCCAAGATCCCTCTGCTCCCCCACACTGCCAAGAATCTTTCTGTTAACCCTGTATTCTGCTTTCAAGTTTGTCCTTCCAAGATGAATCACTTCACACTTTTCAGGGTTAAACTCCAACTGCCACTTCTCAGCCCAGCTCTGCTTCCTATCAATGTCCCATTGTAACCGAGAACAGCCCTCCTCACTATCCACAACGTGATCCACCTTCATATCGTCCGTGAACTTGCTAATCCACCCTTCCACGCCTTCATCCAAATCATTGACAAAAATCACAAATAGAAGAGGACACAGGACAGATCCTTGTGGTACACCACTCGTAACTGAGCACCATGCTGAATATTTTCAGTCCACTACCACCCTTTGTCTTCGAAAGGTCAGCCAATTCTGAATCCAATCTGCCACATTTCCCCCATCCCATGTCTCCTTACCTTCTGCATGAGCCTACCATGGGGAACCTTATCAAATGCCTTACTTAAATCCATGTATACCACATCCACTGCTCTACCTTCATCCACGTGTTTGGTCACCTCTTCAAAGAATTCAGTAAGGTTTGTGAGGCATGATCTACCTCTCACAAATCCATGCTGACTATCACAAATCAAACTGTGCCTATCCAAGTGATCATAAATCCTATCTCTCAGAGCCCTTTCCAATAATTTGCCCACCACTGACGTAAGACTAAGTGGCCTGTAATTTCCGGAGTTATCCCTATTCCCTTTTTTGAACAAAGGAATGACATTTGCTTCTCTCTAATCTTCCGGCACTATACCCGTGGACAGTGAGGATGAAAAGATCATTGCCAAAGGCCCTGCGATCTCTTCCCTTGCTTCCCATAGAATCCTTGCATAAATCCCATCAAGCCTGCGGGACTTATCTATCTTCAACTTCCTCAAAATTCCTAGCACATCGACCTCCTCTAGCCGACCAGCCTGTTTCACATTGTCCTCCCCTACAACTAGGTCCCTCTCAGTTTTGAATTCCAAAGAAAAGTATTCATTAAGGACCTCTCCTATCTCTTTTGGCTCCATGCACAAATTCCCTTTACAATCCTTGATCGGCCCTACCGTTTCTCTGGTCATTCTCTTATTCCTCACGTGTGTGTAAAAAGGCTTGGAGTTTTCCTTGATCCTATCTGCTGAGATTTTCTCGTGCCCCCTTTTAGCTCTCCTAAGCTCTTTCTTCAGCTCCTTCCTGGATAACTTGTATCCCTCGAGAGCCTTTTTCATTCCTTGTTTCCTAAACTTTACATAAGCATCCTTCTTCCTCTTAACCAGTCGTTCGACCTCTCTTGAGAACCACTCGACCTCCCTCACTCGACCGCATCTTCCCTGCCTGCTAGGGACAAACATATCGAGCACACGCAGTATGCATTTCTTAAACAATCTCCATATTTCAATAGTGCTCCTCCCTGACAGCATCTGTTCCCAATTTATGTTACCCAGTCCTTGCCTAACAGAATTGTAATTACCCTTCCCCCAATTATAAACCTTACCCTGCTGTATGTACCTATCCTGTTCCATGACTATTGTAACAGTAACAGAGTTATGATCACTTGTTGTTACAATTTTAAACAACTAGTTGTAAACTCCTCCTAGTCATTAATGTCAATGCTATGATGCTTCAAGGAGGATTTCACAACGTTGTTGAAGAAGTTCTTTGCCCTCCCCTGAAGTGCTGGCCATTTGAGAATTGAAAAAACAGGACTTTAACAAAGAGATAGCAAGAACTGCCGATGCTGGAGTCAGAGATAACACAGTGTGGAACTGGAGGAACACAGCAGGCCAGGCAGCAACAAAGGAACAGGAAAGCGCGGGTCGAGACCCTTTTTTTTCATTTCTGAACAAGGGTCCCAACTCGAAATGTCAGCAACCCTGTTCCTCTGATGCTGCCTAGCCTGTTGTGTTCCTCCAGCTCCACACTTTGTTTACTTTATGGAAGAGATGTTTTTCATCTGTCCAGACACTGTGTTCAGTTCATTATACTTGATCATGCAGGGATTTGCCAGATAAACACCAATGTCATGCTGAATGCGACATTAGATACAGGCCATCCCTGGGCTGTTAAGTGATCTTACTAACTGCAGGTGAGTGGTATTAAATCCCCTGCATTATCCTAATGTCTTGTGTAATAGCCAGACTATCAAATGCAGTTAACTGTTCATAGGCAAAAACACATAGCTTCTTGGAAATGTATCAGTCACTATTCTCACCTACGCTTACAGGACTTTCATTAAATAGTTAGAAAAATTCCATTCATGCTTCAATCTACCTGCTTATATCTTGTATTCTCAATCAATTTGTCTTGTTTAATTTTATATATTCCATTAATCATCATGTCTTTATATATGAAATATTGGTATGGACTGAACCTTAAATCATTTGGGCTAAATGTCAATTTCATCAGGTTTTTGGAAGATTTCCTGATCTCAAGGTCCCTTGCCATATCATACCAAACTTGCCTCATTAACTATGTATCCTGCCCCTTTGGTTCCCATCTTGCCCATTTATAGCCCCATCTTACCATGTAGCATTCCTGGAAGAACTTGCGTCTCACCAGTTAACTGCTGTAAGACTGGCATCCTTGGTGCCTGCACTACCTTTAAGAGGCCCCTGAGAAACCAAATAAATATCAGCAATTTGGTGCTGCCCCTCACGAGCAATGCAATGGCACAGCAACCACAAAGCCATGCTGCTTACGGTAAGTAGTTAGGATTGCTGACACACCCTCCCAAAAAAACCATTCTCTTACTCTCATCACTGTTTAACCACCATGCCACACATTTTACCTGTCCTCAGCTACATCCCATCTAAGCACCTTCTCTAAGTCACCGTTCCATAGTTCCAATGCCCACTGGATACCCACATCTTGTCATTGTCTGTTAGGGGTGCATCACACACAGGCAACCAATTGGACATTCCTCAGAGACATAGTAAGTAGGAGCAGGAGAAAGCTGTTCAGCCCTTCAATTCTACTCCACCATTCAATGTGATTATGGCTGATCATTCAGTTCCCACTTTCTCCCCATATGCTATGATCATGGTGAGAACTTTGCCTCAATGCTCAGACTTGCTTAAAAGATGCAGTGAGTGGCTCCTGAAATTGAGATAGACTTCTCAATGGACTTCCTGTTTGTTTTTGCCATATTGCTTGTCATTTGCTATGTTGGTCAGGCTCCTACAAGATTTTGCTATGTTTGCAGTAGCTATATGCTACAACAGGCTGCTGTGAACATTAGCAAAATTGCTGGAAAAGCTCAGCAAGTCTGGCAGCATCTGTGAAGGAAAAAACAGAGTTAACCTTTCGGGTCTGGTGACCCTTCCTCAAAACTGCTGTGAACATTTCCATCTTTTTGGGTATATATTACCCAAAATATATATGTCCCTGTTTCAATGTGTTTCTCAGTAAAGAACTATAATATGGCTATAATATATACGGTATACAGCTACAATATAACTAGAAGACCATAAGATTATGGTACAGAATTAGGCCATTTGGCCCATCAAGTCTGCTCCACCATTTTATCATGGCTGATATGTTTCTCAACCTCATTCTCCTGCCTTCTTCCCGTAACCCTTGATCTAGCTGCCAATCAGGAATGTGTCTATCTCTGCCTTAAATACACTCATGACTTGGCCTCCACAGCCCTCTGCTGCAATGAGTTCCACAGATTAACCACATTCTGGCTGAAGTAATTCCTTCTCATCTCTGTTCTAAAGGATCATTCCTTCACTCCTTCACACACCACTGTGCACTTGGGTCCAGTTTTTCCTACTAGCGGAGACAGCTTCTCAACCTCTACTCTATCCAGTAGAGTAATACCTCTCAGTATTCTGTAAGTTTCAATCAGATGACCCCCCCCCCCCAGTCGTGTTAAACACCATCAAATGCAGACCCAGAGTCTGCAACTGCTCTTCATATGACATCCCGGGACCATTCTTGCAAACCTCTTGTGGACCCCCTCCAAGGCCAGCATATCTTTCCTGAGATTAGAGACCCAAACTGCACACAATATTTCAAATACGGTCTGACTACAGCCTTGTACTGGCTCAGCAGTACATCTCTGCTCTTGTGTTCTAGCCTTCCTGAAATGAATGCTAACATTGCATTTGCCTTCCTAACTGCCAACTGAACCTGCATGTTAACCTTAAGAGAATCCTGAACTAGGATTCCTTATAAAATATAATAAAAAGTTCAACAGGGATAAGGACACAGTCTGTTGGTTCAGTACAGACAATGCATAACTTAGAAAAGGAACCAAGGCGGAGTGATAACAAGGTGTAGAATTGGATGAACACAGTAGGCCAATCAGCATCATAGGAGCAGGAAAGCTGATGTTTCGGGCCTAGACCCTTCTTCTTGGCCCGAAACGTCAGCCTTCCTGCTCCTCTGATGCTGCTTGGCCTGCTGTGTTCATCCAGCTCTACACCTTGTTATCTCAGATCCTCCAGCATCTGCAGTTCCTACTACCTCCAAGGCAGAGTGATTTTTGCCATGTTGTGCCTCAGGGGAGTGAGGTGAGGCAGCATGGCCTTTACTTTCATGCCAGGAGTATTAGAGGTAAAACGGATGTGTTAAGGGTGTGGATTGACACATGGAATTGTTACCATCACAAAGATGTGTTTGAGGGAGGGACAACACTGGCAGTATAATATTCCAGGATATATATGATCTTTAGGCAGGACAGGGGAGGGTGTGTAAAGTGGAGGTGTTGTATTATTGGTTAGGGAGTCAAGTACTGTGGGAGGAAGGGATGTCAAATGAGGCTTTGAGGACAGAGCAATAGAAAGGGGACATTCACAGTGTCAGGAGAGGCAATGGAGAGACAGGTAAGTAGTCAAATCACTGAGGTGTGTAAAAATAGCAACAGCTTAATTATATTCGGGGATTTCAACTCCTCTAATATTAAGTGGGATAATTACATTATAAAGGGTTTAGAGAGAGAAGATTGCTTGAAATGTACACAGGAAAGTTTCCTTTATATTAAAATGTAGAAGGTCTGACAAGGGACATTGCAATGCTGGACCTAACTCTGGGGAATGAAGCTGGACAGGTGGTCGAGGTGACAATGGGGGACATTTTAGTGATAGTGGTCACAACACTGTACCCTTTTAATTTCTTATGGAAAAGAGAATAATGGTCTGTATAAGAGGGTTTTAAACTGGGGTAAGGCAAGTTTTATTAAAATAAAGCAAGATCTTAACAAAATAGACTGGGAGCAGCTACCTGAGGGTAAATCTACAGCAGAACAGGTATTGGGGAAAGTACAGGCCCAACATGTTCCCTTTAGGGTCAAATGTAGGAGTAACAGCCAAAGGGAAACCGTGATGCCTAGGGATGTTCAAGAGTTGATAAAAAGGTAAAGAAAGTCATATGACAGTTAAAAGGAAGTAAAACAATGGAAGCCCTAGAGCAGTATAGCATGTGCAAAGGGGATCTCAAGAAATTAATTCGGAGGGCAGTGAGTGGGCAAGATTAGGGAGAATCCCAAGATATTCCAAAAGTGTATCAAGGGAAAGAGAATAACTAGGGAATGAGTGGGGCCCACTCGGGACCAAGGGAGCTGGGGACATTGATAGGGCGTTAAACAAATACTTCACATCTATCTTTATTCGGGAGAAGGAGGATGCAAATGCAGAATTCGAGAAGATGAACTGTGAAGTTCTTGAGCAGATTGATATAAGAAGTAAAGATGTATTGGAGGTTTTGGCAGATTTAAAAATGGACAAATCCCAGGTTCAGATGAATTGTATCCCAAGCTGTCGTGGGAGACAAGGGAGGGAATTACACAGGTCATGACCCCATTTTTAAAATCGTCTCTGTCACGGGAGAGATGCCAAAGGATTAAATGACAGCTAATACGGTCCCACTCTACAAGTAGGTTGGTAGAAATAGACCAAAGGACTACAGACCAGTGAGTCTTCCATCAATGGTAGGGAATTTAATCGAGAAAATAGTGAAGGAGAAAAATAGTCTCCATTTAGACAGGCAAAGTTTGATCGGGGATAGTCAACATGGCTTTGTCAGAGGAACATCATACCTCACAAATTTGATTGAATTGTTTGAGGAGGTGATAAGTGCATAGACGAGGGTGGAGCAGTCAATGTAGTGTATATGGATTTCAGCAAGGCCTTTGACAAACTCTTACGGGAAACTGATGAAGGAAGTAAAAGCTAATGGGATTCAGGGTAACTCGGCAAGTTGATTTCGCGACAGGAGACAGAGGGTGGTGGTAGAAGGTTGTTTGTGTGACTGGAGGCTGGTGTCCAGTGGTGTACCACAGGGAACAGTGCTGTTCCCCTTATTGTTTGTGAAATTCATAAATTATGTAGATAAGAATGTGGTGGGTGGGGGATGGTATGTAAATATGTGGATAACACAACGATGGCCAGGTTGTTGATAGTGAGTAGACATCTTAGACGCCAGGAGGATAAAAATGCATTGGTCAGATGGACAGATCAGTGGCAGATGGAATTAACCTAGAAATATGTGAGGTGATGCACTTTGGAAAAAGGAACAAGTAAAGGGAGTAATTGAAGAATGTCAGGACACTAGGAAGCTCAGGGGACCAGAGGAATGTTAGGCTGCTGGTCCACAGATGCCTGAAAGTAGCAGGACAGGTTAATAGGGTAGTTAAGAAGACATGCAGGGCACTTCCTTGTATCAATCAAGGCATAGATTATAAGAACAGAGAGGTTATGTGGGAGCTGTACAGAACTTTTCTAAGGCCAGAGCTAGAGTACTGTATAAAAACCGAAAGAACTGCGGATGCTGTAAATCAGGAACGAAAACAGAATTTGCTGGAAAAGCTCAGCAGGTCTGGCAGCATCTGTGAAGAAAAATATCAGGGTTAACGTTTCGAGTCTGGTGACCCTTCCTCAGTTCTTCGCAGATGCTGCCAGACCTGCTGAGCTTTTCCAGCAACGAAGAACTGAGGAAGGGTCATCAGACTTGAAACGTTAACCCTGATACTTTTCTTCACAGATGCTGCCAGACCTGCTGAGCTTTTCCAGCAACTTCTGTTTTTGTTCCTGGAGTACTGTATGTTGCTGTGGTCACCAGACTATAGGAAAGATGTGAGTGCATTGAGGGGGTGCAGAGGAGATTCATCAGTGGGATGGAGCATTTCAGCTATGAAGAGAGGCTGGATATGCTCAGGTTGTTTTCTTTGGAGCAGAGAAGATTGAGGAAGGACCTGACTGAGATGTATAAAGTTATAAGGGGCATGGACAGGTTGGATAGAAAATGGCTGTTCCCCTTTATCAAAGGCTTGAGAATGAGGGGGCACACTTATAAAGTGAAAGGCAGGAGGTTTGAATGACTTTATTGTCACATATATCTAGGAAAGTACAGTGAAAAGTGTTTTGCCACCACAATCCATTCCCATTTTGAGTTACATAAAGATTAAAAAGAAATTATTTAAATAAGAGTTCATCTTCTGTCCAACTTGGACCTCGAGTATGACTCCAGAGATTCTGCAAGCTGTTCCGAGCCTCATGGATCCCCAGGGTACAGCAACAATGACATCGATGCCGCAGGAGACCCCGGCTCTGCTGCTGCTGCCGCCTCACAGAACACCAACAAAAGTCCCCACTCCGGACACCGCTGCCACCACCACAGCCACTGCCCTGCGGTTGCTGCCTAGAGTCCAGGCTCTGGGCCTATTGCAGCCAGGAGTCCCCACTCCAGGCACTGCTGACGTCAGGAGTCCGGGCTCCAGGACTACCGCTGCCAGGAGTCCCCAGTCCAGGCACACCGACGAGTCCAGGCTCTGGGCCCACCACCACCAAGAGTCCCCACATTAGGAAGTGCTGTCACCACCAGGAGTGCCAATCCCACACTGCCGATGCTGCAGCCACCGTCCTGCTAAACCGCTCTGGCCTTGAAGATGCTGAGGGAAAAGAGAAAGCAAAAAGCTGAAAAGGAGAGGGAGAAAAGGCTGCTGCTGGCCTGGTGCGGGAGCCCGAACACTACCTACAGTGCTGGAGCTGCCAGCTTGGATAATTTAGAGGATTTTGAGGAAAGGTATTTTCATCCAGAGGGTAGGGCTGTCTGGAGTGCACTGCCTGGGAGCACTACCTTCAAAAGGTATTTGGATGAAAATTTGAAATGTCATAACATTCAAGGCTATGGGCCTAGTTCAGGAAAGTGGGATTCGTATAGGAAGTAGGGTATATTTAGGAAGAACAGATTCAATGGGCTGAAGAGCCTCTTCCCAGCAAACATGTTACTACAGCAGTCGTTGTCTGGGCCAATTATTACTCATTCTGATTAGACTAGAGAGGATGGAGGTGAACTGCCTGCTTGAACCACTGCAGTCCATGTTCTGGGTGTAGAACATTCTGTAAATGGAATATGCTCTGTTCTTTTTCAACATAGTGTCACAAGAACCTTTACATCCACCTGACAGAGCAGGTGAGGCCTCGATTTAACATCCCATTCAAAAGATGATACCTCTGACTGTGCAGCACTCCCTCTGTTTTGGCACTGGGGGGTCTCAGTCAGGTTTATGCGCTAACATTGTAATTAATGATGGAGAAAGACATAGAAATATAGAGAAATAAATATAACAGTATTTACAGAGTGGAGATCTCAACAAAATCTTATAGCAAGGCACAGCATTTGGAAACAGCAAAGTCACATATATAAGTATTCCATAGGAACTTGTTTTCCCAGGTCTCAATATTCTGAAGCAAAAATGAGGAATGTGATCTTGTGGATATGTTCAAATATTGGAGACCTGACATCAAAATAAGATCAAGTGAATCTGTTTCTGTAGTTCAAGAGAATCCTGTGACAATTTTTGAAGAGGAAACAAAAGTCCTGGGCAATATCAGCATTTCAATAAGAAGAGCCAAAAAATGGATTAACAGGTCAGTCATCTTGCAGCTGTTTCAGGCTATTAAGTTGTATTTGTTAATATGATTTCAGCTACTGCAATTCAGAGGGTTATTCATTGAAGTGAAATGTGTGTTCTATTTAATTTATTTGGATCCATTGTAACACAGAATCAGGAGTAGATTATGTTATTTGAAATCCTTGGCTATGTTGTGTACATATATATTTCTGTACATATTTTGTTTAGACCAAAAATTGCATTGATCTCCTCATAAGCAAGATATATCTAATGATTTTTTCTGTTCCATATGTGATCACAGCAAACCTGCTGAATTTTCAAGCAGCTGTTTTCCCTTTACCTCCCTGGCAGTTACTATCATGTATTAGACAACAAGCATTCTCCTAGCAACCACACTGCCATTATGATGCAGGAAACCAAAGCCGACCAATCAAAATACTTTCTGGAGCCAGAGCCATGACAACAGGGACAGAACCAACAATTTCCTTTTCAGCTTTGAACATATATTTCGCCTTTTAAAATATCATCATGTTACTACAGGTTGCACCAACTTAAACTGATTCTTTTGAATTTGAAATTTAAAATCCAGACCAAACAAACAAAAAGAATGCTTACTCCCATTATGCAAGCTGAAGACGGACAGCACATTTGAACAAGAGATGGAACCACTTTCATAATATTGGAGAAAGAATATACCAAGTCAATGAATTGTCAACTCTGTTTCAAGATACAACATGTATTTGTTTCATATAATGCATAAATATACTGAGCTAATTCTGCAATTATGAAGGTGACCACTTATGGAGAATAATGGAATGTGTAAATATTTCTGCACATTGAGTGCAAAAGTCATAGAATTCCTACAGTGTGGAAGCAGGTCACTAGGCCCATTGAATCCACACCGACCCTCCAAAGACCCACTGTCCCACTCTATCCCTGTAACCCTGCATTTCCCCGTGGCTAATCTACCCAGCCTGCACAGCCCTGGACACTATGGACAATTTAACATGGACAATCTGCCTAAGCTGCACATCTTTGGACGTGGGAGGAAACCAGAACTCTGGAGGAAACCCACACAGACATGGGGAGAATGTGCAAACTACACACAAATGGTCACCCAAGGATGGAATCAAACCTGGGCCCTTGGCACTGTGAGGCAGCAGTGCTAACCACTGAATCACTGTTTGTGCTAAATTGGAGTATTTCAAGCTTCCACATTGACAATAGTCCATAATTGACTGTGGGTTTAAGGACCAACAGCCTTACCTATATGTAAATCACCCTACAATTTGCATGAAAAAAGAGATACTCTATGAAATACAAATCATCATAACAGACTCACAAAAATGGTAACTCCCACTCGACCTCCCCATGAGGAACTAAAAATTCTTAAATTGTGCAATAATGCACCCTCTTTAATGAGGAGGGTTATGTTCCAGTAACGCTACTCAACATTTTCTGACTCAAAATAGGAACAACTTTATACGGTAACATCTCTGCACAGATTGATATTGAAAATATCTAACACGTAGCCATTAAAACTGCAATAGTCACGTTGCTTTGTGTTGACATTGTGTGCACTCTGAATAACATCAGCTGGAACTGCAGGAACAGCAAGCAACAAAATAAATAAACATTTCAAAGGGCTCATAACATATGTGATGAATGCGCATTATACAGAACACTTCCTCAAAGGTGTTTGTCTCCACCATGCATGTTGACACTGGGAAATCAACGGAGAAAGAACTTGTATTTCCAGACTGCATTTTGTATTCTTGATATGTCCAGGCCTGCTTCACAATCACTGAAGTCCTGTGGTGCTTATTGCAATATAGGGAAATACAGATCTATCCATACACAAGTCCAACACCTGTAAGAAGATCTGTTAGAAAACAATTTCATAAATGTCCAGATAATTGAGTTTTGCTGAAATATTGATTATTGTAAGCACTCACCTGCATTGCACAAATGATGCTGCCCATCACACACGTGTCGAAACATTGATCACAAAGATGCATCCTAAGCTGTATTAAGCATGCAGCTATTTTAGGCAATCCAATCACATGACGGCGCTTAAACCTTCTTATAGTGATTGGAACTGCACTTACTCCAAAAGATTTGCAACAATCAAACAGCTGCTAGTTTTCTAGGATTCATGACATTTTCACGGCCCCTCTTATCACCTCATTGTTCCTTTTCATTGCAAGGATACTTGACCCTGACACCTTCGCTAAGAGATAGTGACCCTTGACCATGATACCTTTGCCAGGAGTTAGAGATTCCTGACCCTTTTGCAAAGAGTAGATGACCCTGACAGTTTTGACAGCTTCTACCTCTGACACTTGTTCCATGTATCACAGGTAATTGCAGTGACTTGCTTGCTCTAAGTGATGGGGTCTGAGGGTTAGACATGGTCCAGAGCATTAAGAAAACTCCCTTGCTGCTATTTCTATTAGCACTAATACAGTATTAGGATGTTTTACACCCATCTCAGCAAACAGACATCATGTGAAAGACAGCACCCCTGACTGTACAGCACTGCCCCAGGACTAAACTAAAACATAAATCCAAGCTATGAGCTGAAGTCTATGGAATGGAGCTTGAACACACACAACCCTCTGACTCAGAGGTGAGAATTGAGAAGGCTGGCTCAAGTGTCAATATTGGGAACTTCTCCACCACTGGAATTCCGGCAGGGTTTCTGCTGAAAAAGAAAATATTGGTGGTGGTGGTGGAGGAGGAGTTGGGGGTGGGTGGCGGAGGCAGTGTCGCTGCTGACTTACGCGTATGGAAAGACCACAAAAATGGCTACTGGACAAGCTAAAGCTGCTGATATAGTTAATTAAAACCAGCACAGAGGAATGTTGCTGCTGCTGCATTAGTCACTTCATTGACTGAGCAGAAGCAATAGTAACCAAAAGTAACCACGCTAGCAACTGACATGTAGTAGACCCACAACAGCACAAAAACAACTAATTATCTGGTCATTGTCACATCGCTCTTAGTAGGATCTTGTTACATGCAAATTGGTTGCCTGTGTTCCTTGCATACAGTAACGTGGTCACAAGGTGATAATGTTGAACGTGTGCCATTCGGTGAGCTCCTGTTCTTCTCCCCAGAATTAGAATTGGATTCCATTAGCACCAATGACATTCCAACAATTTTGTATTTTTCTCTCCAACACACAGAGTGCTGAGTATTTCCATCAATTTCTGTTTTGATCATAACATGTTTCAGCTAAGTTATACCTTGCTATGAAGTTAAAGAATGGAATAAGAATTGCATAAAAAATCCCCTTGTTTTCATTAAGACTGAACTGTCGCACACTTTAAAATGATATCAGACCGAAGAGAAATTTGGCACAAACGTGCAAACCTTCACTAGCATATAATGTGGAACAACATCTGTTAATGTTATGACCCCAAAAGAGACAGCAAGCATAAGACTTCTTTGTATTGATATTGTCTGCCTGAAAGATTGTAGGTGGCACCGAAACATTTGTTGTTGTATTGTGAGTGTGTAAAGTTTAATCCTTTTTGGCTTTTTAAGACTGAAGCTACAGTCTATAATTACCTGCACATTTGTTTAATGCAATGGAAAGCGAACTGTTAAAGTACTCTAAAAATTGCCAAAATGAATGGTTTAAAAAGCAAAATATTATTTGAATTAAGGCACTGATGAAAATTAAAGCACATAACCTCTCAAGGCAAGGTGAACAAACCTGGTCTTGTTCTCAAGAAGGGTCACTGGACTTGAAATGTTAACTCTGCTTTCTCTCTACAGATACTACCAGACCTCTTGAGATTTTCCAGCAATTTTTGTTTTTGTTACGAATTTATTAACAGAAGATTTTTCTTAAATTGTCACAGGATTTAACAGAGGTAGAGTTTAATAAGTGATATGATTTGATTTGATTTTTATTACTGTCACATGTACCGAGGTTCATGCTTTACGAGCATGGTACTCTACAAGTGCATTGGGGTAACAGGATACAATGTTACAGCTGCCGAGAAGGTGCAGAGAGAGATTAACATTAACATTAAAGATGTCCATTCAAAAGTCTGATAACAGCGGGGAAGAAGCAGTTCTGGAATCAGTATATGTGTATTCAAACTTTTATATCTTCTGCCTGACAGAAGAGGGTGGACAAGAGTATAACCAGGATGGGAGTGGTCTTTTTCTGATGAAGGGTTTAGGCCCGAAACGTCAAGTTTTCCTGCTCCTATGATGCTGCTTGACCTGCTGTGTTCATCCAGCCCCATGCTTGTTATCTCGGATTCTCCAGCATCTGCAGTACCTTTTATCTCTGATTATGTTGGTTGCGTTGCCAATGCAGTGGGAAGTGTAGATGAAGTCGATGGAAGAGAGGCTGGTTTGTGAGATGGACTGGGCTGTGTTCACAACTCTCTGTAGTTTCTTCCAGTCTTCGGAAGAGCCATTGCCAAATGGTAAGAAAAAGCAGTAGAATTAATCTTCTCCTCAACCAGATTCTTTCAGTTTCACCCTGATGTTTAAAAGAGTAAACAATTATGATGCCAATCACAAACACACCCTATCTCACTATGTCCAGTCAGTTTTGAAATATAAAACCTTTCACTTGGTTAATCAGGATGCCATAAATCTGGAACAAACCTGCCAAGCTTACTTTTCTCAGAGTTTAGAGATAACTTCAACTATTTGTTGTTGCCCTGCCTGAAATGGAGTGTTCTTGCCCAGTCCTTGGCAGTCTCAGGTATTTGCTTTAGATGTTATCACTGCATACACCATTCATTCTAAAGTCATGCTAAGGCATGCTGGCATTTTTTTAAAAAATCATCAGGTTTGAATAATGGCAAGCTTCATATTTTGTAAATTATGTTGTTGTATGGAATAAATTTGTGTTTCATTGCTGAATGGGGATCTTGCTGTGTAAAAATGGTATATTGCATTTTCTACGGCAGTGATAACGCCTCAAAATTGGCTGTAAAGGACTTTGAGATGTCCTGAGACAATGAATATCAAAGCCTACTTTTTGATCATTGTTTTTCTCTTGGTGCTTAGCTGATGTTACAGTAACCACAAGGCCATAGACATAAGAGCATAGATAGGCCATTGGCTCATCAAGTCTGCTCCCTCAATTAATGGGATCATGGCTGATCTGATAATACTCAACTCCATTTTTTTGCCTTGTCCCAGTGCTTTTGTGATCACTCATTTTCCAAACAGTGCTTTATTTGCATTGAATCATAGATGAGGTTTACAAGAATGATTCAAGGTTGAAGGGCTCATCATATGAAGATCAGTTGAGGATTCCGGGTCTGTACTCGATGGAGCTTAGAAGGATTATTGTGGTGGGATCTGATTGAAACTTACAGAGTACTGAGAGGCCTGAAAAGAGTGGATGTGGAGAAGATGTTTCCACTTGTAAAAAAGTCTAGGACACAAGGGCACAGCCTCAGAGTGAAGGGACCCTTTAGAACTGAGATGAGGAGGAATTTCTTCAGCCAGAGGCTGGTTAACATGTTGAACTCATCGCTTCAGGAGGCTGTGAAGGCCAGTCTTTGACTACATTTAAGACAGAGATAGAAATGTTCTTGATTAGTAAAAAGGATCATGGGTTATGGGGAGAAGGCGGGAGAATGGGTTTGAGAAGCAAATCAGCCATGATTGAATGGTGGGACAGACTCAAGGGGCCAAATGGCCTAATTCTGCTCCTATTTTGTGGTCTTAAAGCTAGTCCCACTTCTTTGCCCTGTCCCTCTGATACCAAAAAAAATCTCTTTTCTTCACGTTCCTATCCAATATCCTTGTGAAAGCCACAATTGTGCTCATAATTCATTAGAAGTAAGGGCAGGAGTAGACCATTCTTGCACCAGCATCCGAGTGATTGTGACTGATCTGCTGCAACAGCATTTTTTGCCCACTCCTCTTATCGCCTGAGAAAACAAAAATCTATCAGTCACATTCTGTAATACATTCAATGACAGAGCACCTTCAGTCCACTGTCACAGGCAATTACAAAGATTCACAACTCTTTGAGTGAAGAAATGTTTCTTCACATCAGTCCTAAATGATCAACCTTTTAACCTGAAACCATAGCCCCCCCATCCTCAATTCCTCAGCTGGTCAGTGTCCAAACTTTCAAGCCTCTTCAGAGTCTTATAAGTTCAATGAAATCACCAAGTGTTCTAAGTGTATCAGCCTTAGTTAGTACATTCTAGATCCGAATCACTTGCTGTGTAAAAGGTGTTTTCCTTATGATGCTGTTGGTTCTTTTGCCAATCACCTTGAATTGATGTCCTCTGATTCTCAACTTGACGCAAATGAGAACAGTTGCTTTCTACATTATCTAAGTAGATTCCTTATGTTCCTGAACAATTCAAATCTCAGAATCATAGAATCCCTTCATTGTAGAAGCAGGCCATTCAGCCCATCGAATCTACAATGACCCTCTGAACAGCAGCCCATCCAGACTCAGCCCCCTACCCTATCCCTGTAACTCTGTATTTGTCATGGCTAATCTACCTAGCCTGTACATCCCTGGACACTACAGATGATTTCCCATGGCCATCTTTGGACTGTGGGAGGAAAGTAGAGCACCCAGAGGAAACCCATGCAGACACAGAGAGAATGTGCAAACTCCACACAGGCACCAAAGGCTAGGATTGAATGGGGATCCCTGGTGTTGTGAGGGATCAGTACTAACCACTGAGCCACCATGCCATCCAACCTTGTCTCAACCTCCTATTCTCTCAGGAAACTAACTCCAGCTTTTCCAATCTTTCCACATAATGAAAGTTCTTAAACCCTGAAACTATTCTTCTAAACTTTTTACACCCCCTCTCTGAAGTCTTCACATTCTTTCTAAAGTGCAGTACCCAGAAATCCCCAGTTGAGCCCAAATCAATGTTTTAGAAAGATTTATCATGCCTCAGCCCAGGGTTTCATATCTTTTTCACCTTATTCCCAATTTGCCCTGCCATCTTCACTAGTTTGTGCACATAGACAACCACCCCACTTCTCGACATCTCTGTTCCTGTACCCACTTCAAAATTGTGCCCTTTATTTCATATTGTCTCTCCTTTTTCTTCCTCTCAAAACAAAAGAAGAGCACTTCTCTGCTCTTACATCTCATTTGTCATGTGGCTGCCTATTCCATCAAATTGTCTATGTCCCCTTAAAGTCTGTCAGAGCCCTCCTCACAGTTCAAATTTAGTGTCACCTGCACAGTTGGAAATGGTGCCTAGTACACGCAAATCTAAGAGTCATTAATATAGAACATGAAAAGCAATGGGCCTGATATGACACCCGGGGCACCCCACTGTTTACCTTTCTATTCTCTAGCATTAAAAAAAAGTCATGGTTCCTAAATTACAGCAGTAACTACAGTTGAATGTGTTTCCGTCCTCCTTCTTAAATACACGATTCTATAAGTATCTACCAGTCCTCTAGCAGTACGTCTTTTTCAAGAATTATTAAATATTTGCAGTAATGGCTCTTCTATTGTTTCCCTAGATTTTTCTACAATATGTGGATGCAATCCATCTGGACTAGATGTCTTGTCCTGTTTTAGTTACATTAATTTATTCAATGCATCACATTTTTATTTAAATTAATCTCATTATCTCATTGCTAATTTCAATATTCAGCTCCATCTCTGCATAATCTGTCTCTTTGGTAAATATCAAAGGAAAATAATTAGCTAATATGTCTGCCATCCATCGTTAACTGTTGTATATTCCCCTAATGATCCTATTCTCATTACTGCCTCCTAATTTATTGATGTGGCTGTAAAATATTTCTCTACTTTGTTTTTTGTTCCTCAATTTCATACTTCCGCTTTGGATTCCTTTTTAAAATGTTGTTCTAATCTCTTCCTGTCCTATCTTATCCTGAACTCCTCTATGCTTTTGTCGAGCCTTCACTGTTCCTTGTGTCTTTATTTGTCCATACATTCTTCCTGCACTCTATTGAACACAATTTTAAATGTTTCCCAATGTTCTACATCACTGTTGTCCATCTTATTTTTCCAAATTCTATTCTCTACCTGTTAAAGTCAACTTTTCTTCAATTTATTAATCTGGTTTTGCCATATCTATGCACATCTCTATCACATTTTAAACTGAATTGTATGATGGTTGCTATTGTCCAAACGTTCCCTCGTTCCTACTTTCTCTTATTTGCTCTGATCCATTGTTAATTAATGGATCTAAGAATAAATCTACCCTTGTTGAATCTCACATATCGAGTTAGAAAGGACTCCTCAATTACCTAATTGGTCTGTGTCTTTATTCCTCCACATTCCTTCCACTATTACATGGTCTGTGGAGTGAGCTTAATACTGTAACAGATCCTCTGTTACCTTTTGTACTGTCCATATAGACTGTTTTGTCTTGCTGATCCCTGTATCCATTTTTCCTGCTATCATTAGAGTATTTTGAACAACAGCTAGCACACTTCCACCTTCCCCTCCATATCTTTTACAAATTTGTTATGGCATTTAATATTTAATTCCAGGTCCTGATTATTTTCTTGGTAGCCGTGTCTCAGCAATTGCTACAGAGTCTGGTTTCTCCCAATGCATGATTGCCTCCAGCTCTCGTCTTTTATTAAGGACATCCTGTGCATTGCTGTACAGGCACATTACTTCATTTTTATTGGATTTCACTGACTTTATGTTTAACAACATTTTTGGGCACCTTGTTCCGCCAACAACGCTGAAGTAACTTGACACAATTCAGGAAAAAGAGCACGCTTGATTGGCACCCCATCCTCTACCTTAAACATTCACTCCCTCCACCACCTATGCAGTGTATACTGTGTACAAGATGCAGTGCAGTAGCTCATCAAAGATCTTTCCAAACCTTTCAAACTCGCGACCTTGATCATCTAGAAGGATGAAGGCTGCAGATACATTTGAACACCACCACTTGCAAGTTCCCCTCTGGGTCAAACGCCATGGTGACTTGGAACAATATCACCATTTCTTCACTGTTGGTGGGACTTTTTACATATCAGGTTAGAAAAGGCTCCTCGATTTCCGAATTGGGATGTGTCTTTATTCCTGGAATTCCTTCCTAGCAGCGGTATGATTATACCTACACCATGTGGACTGCACCAGTTTAAGAAAACAGCTCAGCACAATTATTTACAGGGTATTTAGGCCTGAGTAAATAAATGTTAGCCACCAACATCCATTTCCTGTAAATGAATTTTGAATCTATTTATTCTTTTGTCATTACTTCAGTCCTTCCGTTATTCTTTCCTCTGTTCCCTTTTCGCATTTTGTTTACATTTAGGCTGCTGACATTTTCTGTAGGTCTCTTTGCAAGCCCTCATGCCCCCATCCCAGTTCTCCAATTCTTAGTTATTTCCATCTCCTCTCTCACCCCTTTCCTGAGGATATGGATCCTATCTTGGTTCAGGTGGAACCCATCCCATCAATATGTTTCCTTCCTATTCCAGAATTGGTGCAAGTGTCCCATGAAAGGAAGCCCTGTTTCCCACCCCAGCCCTTTGGCTGTGTGTTACTTCTCCCCATATATTTTCTGTGACACCAACTTGCACCTGGTTCAGGCAAGAATGAAAAAATGCAGCCGATATTCTCACCTAAACTCACCAAAGTTTTGAGGCTGCTTTTCCACCACCTCCCTCAGATGGAAAAATGTCAACCATTGCAGCCAAGGTTCTGCTTCCAATTTAGAATCTAACTCTTGACAGTCATTCAACATGTTCTCCTGCCTGTTCCCACCTGTGATGTTTGTTTTGATGTGGATAGGGACAACTAAATTTTTATCCCTTCTTATTCCAAGTTTCTCTCCAGTGGTTGCATGATATTCTGTAATCTGGCATTGGGACAGCAACACACCCTTTGGAATTTTCAATCTTAACTGAGAAGGAGATTATTTATCTCCCAAATTAGAGATTCCCCTAGTTGTATCATATTTCTATTTTGGTCTTCCCTCCCAGGACAGCCTGCTGAGCCACAATGCCTCAATCTGCATTATGTCCTCCCAGAAGTATGTCTCCTCAGGCAGTATTTTCCCAGGCCCTGAATGGTGTGGGCTATGATGTGAGATTTGGAAGAATTGAAGGAGAAGTCAAGAGAGACCTTTCTCAGGACTCATCTACACCCTCATTACTACTTAATCTCACTCCATTAATACGCAGCCTCCTATTATAACATCTGCTAGACAGAAGCCAAATGCCGATAATTCCCAACATGAAAGCCAGAGCGGGTACCTGGCGTCTCTTGTTCACTATTTTCTCCTCTCAACACCAGATTTGGACACTCAGGCTTAGCGGTACACTCCAGAGATTCAGTGATTAAATTATACAAATTACGTCTGTTCTCTCTAGAATTTCAAAGTTTAAAGGGCGTTCTGATCAATGTCTTCAATGTATGAACAGTAAAAGACAGGGTAGGCAAAGATAAACTATTTCCACTGATTGAGGATACTAGAACTAAAAGGCTAAGATAGATAAAGACTACTCCAACCACTAGGAATAATGGTGGCACACAAACCCACAGCTTCACTATGATGACTACTGACAAGAACAAAGGGTTTCATATCCACAACTAACAGGACCAACAATATATATAAAATCCCATGTAAGGACTGCCACAAACGTTACACTGGACAGACAGGGAGAAAACTAGCTATCATGGTACATGAGCACCAACTAGCTACCAAGAGATGCAACCAACCAACACTCGTTTCCATACCCTCGGACAAAGAAGGCCACCAATTCAATTGCGACAAGCTAACCATCCTAGGACAAGCCAACCAAAGACACACATGGCAATTCCTAGAGGCCTGGTACTCAACTCAGAACTCCATCAACAAAGATGTTGAAATCGACCCCATATACCAACCACTATGAAGCTGAACCAGAAATGAGGCCAACCACCATATCAGACTGGACCCACATAAATAACAAATGGGACAGACCAACAACACTTCATCAGAGGTGCACTGATAATGTTAACTAGTACGGTGACTAAAGATCTGCAAACCAACCTACCAGCTCGGCAAACAAATCAACAACCCCATCCACACCCCGAGCTACAAGTCTTTTCAAAATCTTTAGATAAATTTTTATTAAGCAAAGGTATTAAGGGAATGAGCTAAAGGTAGGTGCATGGAGTTAGTCCATGATCTGATTGAATGGTGAAACAGGCTGAAGGAGATGAATGGCCTACTCCTGTTCCTATGTTCCCCTGTAATTGGAGATGGTTCACTGAAAAAAGAGGACAAATAGGCTGTTGGAATGGAATGTGTTAATCTTGTTAAACTTATGAATGCAGCAGGCTGCTCTCTAGCCAAAGTGTTAAAGAACTCTTCCATGGGTCTTCCTCCTTGCCTATCAGTCCATCTTTCATCTGGAGAAGATAGCTGTTTGAGAACTGACCAATGAAGTCCCCCAGTGAAGACCATCTGATGAGGACCCCCAATGAGAAGCCCCCAATGTGAACAGCCCAATGAAGATCTCATAATTGAAGACCGCTCTATGAGAACTCCAGTGAGGACCCCCCACTAAGGACCAGTTCATGAGGACCCCGTGATAAGGACCCCAATGAAGAACTCCCAATGAGAACCTTCCCAGTAATGTCCCCCAGCCCCTGCCCCACCTCATCCCCATGAGAACTGCCCAATGAGGACCTGGAACACTTGTTGATATCTCTGTCTCTAGGGGCTGGTAGCTTATACTGTGTCAATTGATTGTTTGAATTTTTTTGGCCAATGACCATGGGACTCATGATGTCAATGACCATTGTCCCCTTCCATTTGAAGGTTAATTATCATCTAAAAATAAAACCTTCTTATATTCAAAAACACTCACTCATAATAAAGGTGGTGCAGTATCTGATAAACCTTCTGTGGAAGGTTAAGCTAGGACCCATGGTACAGAGGAAACACTAAAGATGGAATACTAAATGAACATGATTTTAAAGGGAAACCTAATTTCCAACAACAATCAGGAAAGCACAACCTCCAAGACCAGTCCAGGATCTCGCACACAGTCAGTCAGCCACTTGAGATGGTCGGAATCAGATCGTCTCCTTGTCGTGGATGAGAAACTGAATGTCAGGCACCCCACCCACTCTGACTTGGCTCTTCCTGCTCTATTATTGGTGTTTTATCCTGGACTGACAGATAGGGAAGGATTGAGAGAGATGAAAGTGGATAGCACTGTTATTAGTGCTGGTGCAGGTGGGGTAAGGGTGTTGAGACGGCCCAAGTGAGGGAATAGGCCATGAATTAAATGGAATTGAATTAGCTTTATTATCAGATGTATTCAAATGAGTACAGTGAAAAGTTTATAAGTTGCCACTTATAGCACCATTGTCGGTACAAAGATACCTAGGTATGATCCTTAGTTACAGAATAGAGAAATGAAGAAAGAAAAGTTAATTTACAGCTCTACATTTTACACCATTGGGTAAAAAAACGAGAAGCAAAGTTAAAGAAACAAACATCACAGTCTCCGTCCAAAGTCTCTCCACAGCAGACCAGTGCAGGGGGCCTCCACATGGTCTGACCACTGGCTGCCATAGTGCTCCGCACTGGGCCACTGCCCCTGCTTCCACGCTAGGCTGCGACTCACACATTCCACACTGGACAGCTGGTTACCGATGTCCCTGCCTATTGGTCACTGGTGTCCTCACTCTGGCCACTGGCATTCTGCTTCGGAGGCCAGGGCCGGGTGTCCTAGGCCAAGAGAAGCGAGGAGAGAGGTTGGCCTCAGAGACGGCCATTCAGGTTCAGAGGGAGCATGAGTAGAATAGGCCATTCAGGTTCAGAGGGAGCATGAGTAGAATAGAAATGTCAGAAGATGAAAGGTTGAGTAGGATGAGTGTGTACTCATTGGAGTTTAGAAGAAGAGCAACCTTTTTGAAACATATAAGATTCCTAGGGGTCTTGATGCATTGACATGGAAACATTGTTTCTCCTTGTGGGAGAATCTAGGACCAGAGTGCATAACCTTAGTGTAAAGGATCACACAGTTAGGACAGAATTGAGATGATGAATCTCCAGAATTCTTTACCATTACCATGGGTCATTATTCAAGGCTGAGATAGACATGTTTTTATTTAGGAAAGGAAATGAGGGTTATGGGGAAAATGCAGGAAAGTAGAGTTGAGAATGATCAGATCAGCCATGATCTCATTGAAAGAAAGAGCAAACTCGATGGGCTGAATAGGCTGCTTCCGCTTCTATGTTTTATGGCCTTATGTTGCATTCAAACGTGAAAGTGACTGAGCCGACAACTGGTGGGAGGTGGTTGCAGCAGTAGCGTTAGACAGAGAATGAGGTGGCTGACAGAAGATGGTGGAACTTACGCTGAGCTGAGCGCAGAAGGTCATTAACCTTCTTCCAACAGTGCTGTGTGGCAAACATGACCCAGTTGGCAACTTTGGATTGGCCTGGCAGACTGCAGGTTCTGGGGGAAGAAGACAGCCCTCCACTGCACCATCACATTCACTAGGACATCCTGGTGGATATCTGCAATGTAGGGAACCAATTTCCCCTTCTCGGCCATGTCCAGGGCAAATGTCCTTGTGTAGGGCAGCTCCAGACAGCCACCACTTGACCTGGTGAATAACAACCTTTTAAAGATGGCACCAGATCCAGGGAACCTGGGGAACCCGGTAGTGGTGAATACTTTTGGTTATGGTGAGTGATAGATTCAGGCTAACATCAGAAAAGAGGGCTGCCAAAGGGGTGTAGTAGGCAAATTTGTCAGGCCTGACCTCCCTTGATGAATCTGCACTAACTCAGCCCTGTGCACTTCCAAGTACTCAGTAATCTGATCCTTAATAGTGGACTCAAAATATTACTAATGACTGAAGTCAGACTAACCAGCCCATAGTTTTGTGTTTTCTGCCTCCGTCCCTTCTTAAACAGGGATGTTACATTAGCCATTTTCTACTCCTATGGGACCATCCCGGCCTCCAGTGATTCCTGAAAGATCACCTCTACAATCTCCTCCGCTGCTTTCTTCAGATTTCTGGGGTGTAGTCCATCTGATTCAGGTAACTTATCCACCTTCAGATGTTTCTGCTTCTCCAGCCCCTCCTCCTTAGTGATGGCCACAACAGTCACCTCTGCCCCTGACTCTCTTGTAGTTCTGGTATACTGCTAGAGTCTTCAACTATGAAAACTGATACAAAGTACCTGTTCAGTTCCTCCGCCATTTCTTTCATCCCTGTTGCTCATTCTCTGGCCTCATTTTCCAGTGGTCCAATGTGCACTCTTGCCTCTCTCTTACCTTTTAGATAAACTTTTGCATTCTTCTTTTATATTTGTTGTCAGTTTAACCTCATATTTCTTTTTCATCCCTCCCCTCCCATTGCATTCTTAGTTTACTTCTGCTGGCTTTTAAAGGCTTCCCAATTCTCTGCCTTCCCACTAATCTTCATGACATTGACTTTTCTTTTGCTATTATGCTATTCCTGATTTCCATTGTCAGCCATGGTTGTCTTGTCCTTCCCTTAGTATGCTTTTTCATCCTTGGGCTGAATTTCCACTCTGCTATAAGAGATAACAAGGTATAGAGCTGGATGAACACAGCAGGCCAAGCAGCATCACAGGAGAAGGAAGGCTGATGTTTTAGGCCTAGACTCTTCTTCAGAAGGGTCTAGGCCCGAAACGTCAGCCTTTCTGCTCCTCTGATGCTGCTTGGCCTGCTGTGTTCATCCAGCTCTACACCTTGTTATCTCAGATTCTCCGGCATCTGCAGTTCTTATTATCTCTTTCCACTCTGCTTCCTGAATTACCACTAGAAACTCCAGCCATTGCTGCTCCACCATTTTCCCTGCTAGGGTCCCTTCCAATCAACCCTGACCAGTTCCTCCCTCACATCTTTGTAGTTACCTTTACTCAATTGTGATAGCATTATGTCTAATTCCAGCTTCTCCCTCTCAAACTGCGGGGTGAATTCTATCGTATTATGGTCACTGACCCTTAGAGGTTCTTTCATCTTCGGCTCCCTAATCAAGTCTGCCTCATTACACATCACCAAATCCTCAATTGCCTGTTCCCTAGTGCGCTCTACCACAAGTTGCTCCAATAAAAACATTTAATAGACATTCCACAAATTCCTTTTCATGGGAGCTGCCAGAAACCTGATTTTTCCAGTTCATCTGCACATTGAAGTCCCCTGTGATTATTGTAATGGTGCCTTTCTTCCATGCCTTTTCTATCTCCTGATTTATTTCCTTTCCCACATCCTGACTACTGCTAGGGGGCCTTAGCTGTTCTTGAACTCTACCCATGCGGATCTATGCCTTCCAACTCTATTACTTCTTGCTATTGATTTAATTTCATTTCTTATTAACAAGGCAACCCCACTGACTCTGCCCATCTGTCTGTCCTTTTAACAGGAGGTGTATCCTCAGTTCCCAGCTCTGATCTCCTCACAACAACATCTCTTAGATACTCATATTGTACCTGAGAATTTAAATCTGCACTACAAACTCATTTACCTTATTTTGTACACTGCATGCATTTAAGTACAACTCCCTCAGTCCCTTCTCAAAGTTATCCCCTTGTCTGCTGTACCTGAAGTTAGATTCCTGACCCTTTTCGTACTCTCTGTCCCATTACTGGCTCTGGAAACTTTAAAACCTCTTCTGAGCCCTCCCCTCTTTAACTTTTTCCATAATTGTTGAGCCTCACCATCCACCTACACACCCCCACCACCAACCCCCCACCCCCCCCCCCCCCACCCCCACCCCCATTGAGTTTAAAGCCCTATCCACAGCCCTAGTTGTGCAAGACTCTGTTTGTCAGGACTCTGGTCCCTACATGATTCAGACAGAGCCTGTCCCATTGGAACAGCTCCATCTGACCTCAACACTTGTGCCAAAGTCCCATGAATTCAAACCCATCTTTCCTGCATCAATCTTTATGCCAAAACTATCCAGAAATATCTCTCCCTCCTTTATATGTCAGAGTCTCCAACTCAATGTTTTTGAATAAATGTGAGGCATCACCTGGCAGACGTGTTTGCTTAGGACAGTCCTACCAATTACAAATTCCCTCATTCTGCAGCTAGGTGCACAACTTGCTCTTGCAGTTCTTAGCCTGATTTTCTTTTTTGATTGTTTCTAGTTATACCAAGTATCCAATCAGTTTACTAATGTCCTTTAGAGAAGGAAATTGCCATCTTTACGTGGTCTGCAGATGCTGGAGAATCCGAGATAACAAGCGTGGGGCTGGATGAACACAGCAGGTCAAGCAGCATCATAGGAGCAGGAAAACTTGACGTTTCGGGCCTAGACCTTTCATCAGAAATGGGGGAGGGGAAGAGGGTTCTGAAATAAATAGGGAGAGAGTGGGAGGCGGATAGAGGATGGATAGAGGAGAGGATAGGTGGAGAGGAGGCAGACAAGTCGAAGAGGCGGGGATGGAGCCAGTAAAGGTGAGTGTAGGTAGGGGGGTAGGGAGGAGATAGGTCAGTCCAGGGAGGACGGACAGGTCAAGGGGGCGGGATGATGTTAGTAGATAGGAGATGGGGGTGTGGCTTGAGGTGGGAGGAGGGGATAGGTGAGAGGAAAAACAGGTTAGGGAGGTGGAGATGAGCTGGGCTGGTTTTGGGATGCGGTTGGGGGAGGGGAGATTTTGAAGCTTGTGAAATCCACATTGATGCCATTGGGCTGCAGGGTTCCCAGGCTGAATATGATTTGCTGTTCCTGCAGCCTTTGGGTGGCATCACTGTGGCATTGCAGCAGGCCCAGGAAGGAACTTGCAGCCACTTCCCTGGCCAACTCCACAAAGATGATGTTTGTAAAAAAGCTGCTCAATGTTTGAATGAGCAAAGTGGTAAATAAAGCTCCTTTGGCATACTGCACAAGAAACTAGGGTTAAACTTGGATGTTCTGAGCTCAACTACGTCCAGTCTTGTGGAGTGCCTCAAATGGCTGAGTGGATACTATAGTGTAATGGATATGTTACTGGACGAGTGATACAGAAGTCTTAGCTAACACCTTGGCAATGTGAGTTCTAAGTCACATCACTGAATGAGAATTTAAATTCAGTTCCAAAATTTGTAGCTAGTAAAGAGCCGTTAAAACCCAACTGACTTACTAATGTCCCTCAGGGAAGAAAAGTTGCTCTAATTGGACTGAACTATAAACTGACTCCAGCTGATTCCACATTGTTTTCAGAAGTGACCTCACAAACCTCCTTAGGGCAACTAGTTTGGGCAATAAATGTTGGCCTTACCAGTAACACTCACATCCTGAGGAAGGGTCCTGACCTGAAGCATCAGCCTTTGTGCCCCTCTGATGCTGCCTGGCCTGCTGTGTTCCTCCAGCTCCACACTGTATTGATCCTGAGAATGTGATTTTTAACAAAGAAAAACAAGCAGACAAACTCAGGTATAGGTGAATAGGTCATTGTATCTTCACTAAAACTGGCCAATTTTAATTGCAAATCTCATCAGCTTTGTTAGTTTGTAGCAGGCAGTTTAAACAGTTGGTTAAATGGAGGCTTCCCTCTCTCTGTGATCATCTCCTCCGACGTTGTCAGACTTATTTTGACTCAGTCGTTTGATGCTGAGCTGGCACTCAGGGGAGTGCTGCATAGAACTAACTGACAATTTAAACTGTGGAGTGGTATTTACAGGGAATATCCTCCTCCTCATCACCATAATTTCTGAAGGAATCTTCAGACAACTAACTAGCACTGAACTTTAAAAAAGCAAGAGGATTTAGTTGAGTAAGTATATTTATTTATGTAGGATTAAATTTTGGTATAATCTCATATAATTGAAGTTTACAGTTTGTCCTTACTTAATAAAATGGTTAAAATTGTTTATTCCCAGAATACTGTTGGGTTTGATTCATTGGGCTACAATTCAGCAAACCCTGTGGTATAATTGTGTACTGAAGTGACCGGATGTATGGGATTTATGTCTCTTGCTTTAATGTCTACATTGTAAAATTACTAAACAAAGAGTTTTGGGATAAGAGGTAGAACAGGATAAAAACTTTGGCATCTGTTATTTTGAAGGATGTCTATGTTTTCTGAAGTCTTGCTCATGATAACACTAGCCATACCATAATTAATTATCACAGGAAAACAATCAAAAACTTTTCTTTAACCAGTTGTATAGGGAAACAAATTTGGAAAGGACACAATTATGTGCTTCCACCTGGGGGAGTTGACATGTCAATAATTTTTATTTTATGAGTTAAAGATACGAGGCTGAATTTTCCCATTTTGGCACCTCACTCGACAAAACATTTTAACTTAATGAGAGAGTCATGATGCCCAGTCTGTCACAACTCAAAGTGACTTTTCTCACACAATATTCCACTCTTCATGTCATAATTTATGCACTGGGTTGTTTGGCTAGCAACTTTTTGAATCACATGGCAAGAGTGATGGCAACGGGTAACTATAGGCCAATTAACCTAACATTCATTGTTGGAAAAAATGTTGGAATCAATTATCAAGGAAGTAATAGGAGAGCATTTGGAAAGCATAATTTAATCAAACAGAGTCAGAATGGCTCCATTAAAGCGAAATCATGTCTAATTAATTTTTTAGAGTTTTCGAGAAAGTCTCAACTAGAATCAATAGTGGGGAGCCAATGGATGTGTTGTATCTGCATTTCTAGAAGGTGTTCAACAAGGTACCTCATGAAATGTTAAGTCATAAGACGAGAAGCCATGGTGTTAGAGATAGCACTTTGGCATAGATTGAGAATTGGCTCACAGGCAGAAAGCAGTGAGCAGGGCTAAGGGTATATTTTTCAGGTTGGTGGCCTGTGACCAGTAGGATTCCACATAAATCAGTGCTGGGATTGCAACTATTTACAATATATGTTGTGATCTGGAGAAGGAAATGAATGTGCTGCAGCCAAATTTGCAGATGACGCACAAAGTTAAAGAAAGACAAGTTATGAAAGGAATACAAAAGTTTACAGAGACATCAATAGGTTAAGCAAATGGGCAGGAGTTGGCAAAGTAACAAAAGAACAGAATATCATTTAAGTGGAGAAAGACTGCAGAAATCTGCAACACAAAGGGACTTGGGCGGACTTGTACACAACACACAGAAAGCTAGTACATAGGTAGCAGGAAGGCTAATGGAATGTTAACCCTCATTTCAAGGGTGTTAAAGAATAAAAATAAAGAAGTCTTGTTGCAACTGTATAAGATGCTGCTGAGGCCACATTTGAAGTACTGTGAGCTGTTTGATCCCCTTATTTAAGTAAAGATATCATTTCACTGGAGGCAGTTCAGAGGATGTTCATGAAGATGACCCCTGGCCTTCTGAACAAAGGCCAAACATGTTGGGATTCTACTTAGTGGAGTTAGCAGAATGAAAGGTGATCTTGTTGAAACATAGGATTCTTAAGGGGCTTGCCAGGGTAAATGCTGAGAGGATGTTCCCCCTCATGGGACAGTCTACAACCAGCGGGCATAGTCTCAAAATAAAGGAGCACCATTTTAAGACTGAAATGAGGAGAAATTTCTTCTCTCAGAAAGTCGTGTCTTTGGAATTCATTGCCGTACAGAGCCATAGGGGCAGAGTCTTTGTGTGTATTTAAGGCTGAGATAGATAGATTCTTATCAGTAGAGGATTCAACGGTTTTGGGAAAAGCTGGAAAGTGGCCATGAGGAATGTCAGATCAGACATGCTTCTATTGAATGTCGCAGCAGGCTTGAGAGGCCAAATGGCCTACAACTGTTCCTATTTCTTATGGTCTTGCGGTCTAAAGTTCACCACTACTAGATCTTCTGAAATGCACATCACTGGTGCAGTATTTATAGCCAATCACACACCATTTCAGATGCTGCGAGCCAGGAACTGCTCCTTAAACTGTGGTGGTGTAGCATTATGAAGACCATTAGCCTCATGCTTTGAGGACTGGGAGCTGGAGGTGCTGGTTGATGGGGTGGTGAAGAGGAAGATCGTCCTTAGTCTTGCAGAATGCCGAATGAGGCTCTGCCACCAGGTCCGGCCAGGCCAGATGCAGATAGTAACCTAGGTTAGAGCTGTGGCCCAGGTTAAATGGAAATGCACAACAATGCAGAAAGAAGGTCATTGATCATCTGTACTCCATGTGGGTAAGTGCCACCACCTTCACTCTATGGCCTCACACTCACAGGGCGGCCATTCATGGCAATGCTGCCACTGCACATGCATTTCACCAAGGCTCATCAGCTTCAACTCTCATTATTCCATGCACCTCGTCCACTCAATGGCTGTCATCCACCTCATCCTTCCAAACCACCAATGGTTCCTGCCCTCTGTGATTCCTGCCCACTCACTGGGGACACCTCACCACCTTTCCTACATTATCACTAAATGTTCTTCCATCATACCCAACCTCCCCCTTTGTCTCACTGCAGGAGAAAACTGACCCACATAAGACTCCTTCTCAGTGGCCCGTGGCAGTCTTTAGGCACGTCACCTCAAAGTGGACAACTGGCCTTGAAGTGATTCAAGGCCTGGCATGGACTGGAGGCAAGGTGCCAGTGTGGTCTGAGTTGGAGGGATTGCTATTCTGAGCTTTTTGAACATAGAACATAGAACAGTACAGCACAGTACAGGCCCTTTGGCCCACAATGTTGTGCCAAACATTTACCCTAAAACTAAGGTCTATCTAACCTCCACCCCTACCTTATACTATCATCCATATGCCAATCTAGTAGCTGCTTAAATGCCCATAATGAGGCCGACTCCACTGCCCTCTCCGGCAATGCATCCCACGCCCCTACCACTCTCTGAGTAAAGAACCTACCTCTGACGTCTCTCCTATATCTACCTCCACTCACTTTAAAACTGTGCCCCCTCGTAATAGCTACCTCCACCCTAGGAAAAAGTATCTGGCTGTCCACTCTATCTATACCTCTGATCATTTTGTACACCTCTATCAAGTCACCTCTCATCCTTCGTCGTTCTAAAGAGAAAAGCCCTAGCTCTCTCAACCTTTCCTTGTAAGCCATTCCCTCCATTCCAGGCAACATCCTGGTAAATCTCCTCTGCACCTTTTCCAATGCTTCCACATCTTTCCTGTAATGAGGCGACCAGAACTGGACACAATACTCCAGGTGTGGCTGAACCAGGTTTTGTATAGCTGGAGTATAACTTCACGGCTCTTGAACTCAATCCCTCTATTAATAAAAGCTAACACACTATATGCCTTCTTAACAACTCTATCCACCGGGGTGGCAGCTTTCAGGGAACTGTGGACATGAACCCTAAGATCCCTCTGCTCCTCCACACTGCCAAGAATCTTTCCGTTAACCCTGTATTCTGCTTTCATATTTGTCCTTCCAAAATGAATCACTTCACATTTTTCAGGGTTAAACTCCATCTGCCACTTCTCAGCCCAGCTCTGCATCCTATCAATGTCCCATTGTAACCTAGAAGAGGACTATCCACAACTCGACCCACCTTCGTATCTTTAGCGAACTTACTAATCCACCCTTTCACTCCTACATCCAAATTATTTACAAAAATCACAAATAGAAGAGGACCCAGAACAGATCCTTGTTGCACATCACTCATAACTGAGCACCATGTTGAATATATTCCGTCCACTACCACCCTTTGTCTTCTAAGGGTCAGCCAATTCTGAATCCAATCTGCCACATTTCCCCCTATCCCATGCCTCCTTACCTTCTGAATGAGCCTACCATGGGGAACGTTATCAAGCGCCTTACATAAATCCATGTATACCACATCCACTGCTCTACCTTCATCCACGTGTTTGGTCACCTCTTCAAAGAATTCAGTAAGGTTTGTGAGGCATGATCTACCCCTCACAAATCCATGCTGACTATCACGAATCAAACTGTGCCTATCCAAGTGATCATAAATCCTATCTCTCAGAGCCCTTTCCAATAATTTGCCCACCACTGACATAAGACTTAACTGGCCTGTAATTTCTGGGGTTATCCCTATTCCCTTTTTTGAACAAGGGAACGACGTTTGCCTCTTTCCAATCATCCGGCACTATACCCGTAGACAGTGAGGATGAAAAGGTCATCGCTAAAGGCCCTATGATCTGTTCCCTCGCTTCCCATAGAATCATTGGATAAATCCCATCAGGTCCGTGGGACTCATCTATCTTCAAGTTCCTCAAAATTCCTAGTTCATCTTCCTTACTAACATTGACCTCCTCTAGCCTATCAGCTTGTTTCACACTGTCCTCCCCTACAACTAGGTCCTTCTCAGTTGTGAATACTGAGGAAAAGCATTCATTAAGGACTTCTCCTACCTCTTTAGGCTCCGTGCACAAATTCCCTTTACAATCCTTGATTGGCCCTACCCTTTCTCTGGTCATTCTCTTATTCAATTTTAATTTCTCTATTTTTCTAATTTAGTGCTATGATCTGTAGTGCTGCATTTTCTATTTATTCACTTTTCCAAATTTTTTCCTAAGAACTTGTACTGACGAATCTGTACCTAAGTACCTTTTACCTAAGATGTGCCGTAAGTGTTGACTTGTGAACTGTTTGCTGTACTCATTTGAGTACATGTGACAATAAAGCTGATTCAATTCAATTCAATTAAATTCAATTCAACCTTGGAAGGAAAATATGCTCAATTTGACTGGACAAGAGCAATATCACTCAAATGGGGATGGAAAGACATCAATGGCCATCGAGCTCAATGAGCTTGATCCTATTGTGCTGCACTTCTGTTCCATTAACACCAACACACAAATAATTTTTAATTGCATAAGCTTTTATCCCTGTTAGATAACTGCTCGCCTCTTTTATTTTCCTGAGGAGGAAAACACACATCGCTCAGAGGATGCACTGGCAAGGCTTTCCCCTGCACCCTCCACCAATACAGAGACTTTTATTGCAGTGGGCACACTACATGAATTAGAGTCACAATTATGAATTAGAAACGCAATTTGCCAAGCACATCAGCTGGTTGAGGAAGAAATGCCTCACTTCTCTGGCATTCAGAGAACTGCCAAAGACCATGTACCTCCTCAGCCTATGGTCATGGTCATTGCTAACTTTGCCAAATTGCACAGAGAGACACAGGAACAACAAGCAGGTCTGTCAGACAGTTAGGAAGCTGGATCAAAGGATAGGGGGAGTGTGCCAACATTAACAGCGCCGTGCTAGCTGTGGCCCGCATACATCTGGCTGTTTCCAAGGACAGGTTGACATCTGGCCTGGAGTCCCAGGGGCAGCATGCTCAGCATCTGCTGAATATGTACACAGAGCTGCACTCCATCACTCTAGCCATAGACTCACAGCATGAATGACAAACCAGGTACGGGACAAGGGACCTCAACTTCCTTCATTCATTTTCCTTTCAGAGAGACAGGGTGGTACCAGTAGGCACCTGTGGTGGAACCACACTCCAGAGGTGCCCATCCCCTCTACATCCTAATTGCATGTGATGACAAAGACTGCAGAGGTGCTTGCTGAGGAGGGTGAGCCTGTAACTGGGCAGGACATTCTCAGCAGATCTGGGCTCTAGGGACAACCGGCCACACTTTCCAGACTGACTACAGAGCAGGCACCCTCCACCCACAGCAGCAGAAGGTAGGGCTTCTCTTAGACATGGTGGGAGTGAGGGGAAGGCAAAAAGAAACCGAGACCGCATAGATGGCACAAAATTGTAAATAAACTTGTACTTAAGTAAATATATCATAGAAATATAGAAACTAGAAGATAGGAGCAGGAGGAGGCCATTTGGCCCTTCCAGCCTGTTCCGTCATTCATCACGATCATGGCTAATTGTCCAACTCAATAGTCTCAACCTGCTTTCTCCCCATAAGCTTTGATCCCATTCGCCCCAAGTGCTATATCTAGTCGCCTCTTGAATACGTTCAATGTTTTGGAATCAACTACTTCCTGTGGTAATGAATTCCACAGGCTCACCACTTTTTGTGTGAAGGAATGTCTCTCCATCTCCATCCTAAATCATCTACCCCGAATCCTCAGACTGTGACACCTGGTTCTGGACACACCCACCATCAGGAACATCCTCCCTACATCTACCCTGTTAGAATTTTATAAGTCTTTTTGAGACTTGAATTCCAGCAAAAACAATCAGATTCAAAAAACAAACAAACCTGGTCAATCTCTCCTCATATGTCAGACCTGCCATCCGCTGAACCAGCCTGGTAAACCTTCGCTGCACTCCCTCAAGAGCAAGAGCTTCTTTCCTCGGAAAAGGAGTCCAAAATAGCACACAATATTCTAGGTGTGGCTTCACCAAGGCCATATACACCTGCAACAACACATCCCCCAATGAAGGCGAACATACCATTTGCCTTCTATACCGCCTGCTGCACCTGCATGCTTACCTTCAGCTACTGGTGCACAAGGACACCCAGGTCCCACTGCACACTCCTCTCTCCCAATTTACAGCCATCCAGGTAGTAATCTGCTCTTGTTTTTGCTTCCAAAGTGATTAACCTCACATTTATCCAAATTATACTGTATCAGCCATTGATTTTCCCACTCCCCCAACTGTCTAGGTCATGCTGAAGGATCTCTGCATCCTTGTCACAATTCACCTTCCCACTCAACTTAGTATCATCTACAAACTTTGAGATGTTACATTTTGTTCCCTCATCCAAATCAGTAACATAAATTGTGAATAGCTGGGGTCCCAGCACCGATGCCTGTGGCACTCCACTATTTGAAAAAGATCCATTAATCCCTATTCTTTGTTTCATCTCTGCCAACCAGTTTCCTACCCATCTCAATACACTTCCCCCAATCCCACGCACTTTAGTTTTACACAATAATCTCTTGTGTGGGACTTTGTCAAATGCTTTCTGAAAGTCCAAATATACCCACCGACTGGCTCCCCCTTGTCAACTCTACTAGTTACATCTTCATAGAATTTCAACAGATTTGTCAAGCATGATTTCCCCTTCGTAAATCCATGCTGACTCGGTCTGATCCTGTCACTGCTTTCTAAATGGTCCACTATAAAATCCTTGATAATAGATTGGAGAATTTCCCCCACTACCAATGTTAGACTCACTGGTCTTTTATTCCCTGTTTTCTCTCTATCTCCCTTTTTGAATATTGGCCTGACATTAGCCGCCCTCCAATCTGCAGGGACTGTTTCACAGTTTATAGAATCCTGGAAGATGATCACCAATGCATCCGCTCTTTCTGCAGCTACTTCCTTAAGTACTCTGGGATGTAGATTATCAGCCCCTGGGGATTTATCTGCCTTCAATCCTATCAATTTTCCCAGCATCATTCCTCTACTCATATTGATCACCCTCAATTCTTCCCTCTCACTAAAGCTTGCATTCTCAAACATTTCTGGTTTCTGATTTGTGTCTTCTTTTGCGAAGACAGAACCAAAGTATGTATTCAGTTCCTCAGCCATTTCTTTGTCCCCCATTATACATTCCTCTGTTTCTGTCTGTAGGGGACCTACATTTGTCTTCGCCAATCTCTTTCTCTTCACATGTCTATAGAAAGTCTTAGTGTCAGTCTTTGTGTTCCCTGCAAACTTACTTTCATATTTAAGTTTCCCCTTCTTAATCAATTCCTGGTCATTTTTTGCTGAATTCTAAACTGCTCCCAACCTCACGTAAACTCTTCAATTGCCTTCTCCAGTGTTATTCTCACTACTGGACCTGGTGAAGTCACCTCCACGTGAGAGATGAGCAGCTTCTTTAGACATCCCAAGGCCAAAGAAGTTTTCATGGTCAACAATTCCTTGTCTCTCACAAACAAGTGACTCCTTCATTGCAGATAATCTCAGACATCAGGGATCCTTGAATCAGAATTTTCATGGCCGCATTCAAATTGTTGTACTTTGATGAGGCTAAAAGCAGACTGAGGGATTATGCTAAGGCCTGGCCTGCATATATCACCCACTCTTACAGATCTGACATAGTGACGTCCCAACTTTGTTTTCTTGTGAATGACTTCCAGGCTCTTCCTGATATGCAGGATGATTGACCTAGCCCCACACTTTGTATACTCTTTTACTTTGCTGTACTTGTGCCCCAGCTAACTTTTCAGCCTCCCCTGTTTCTGTTGAGCTCTTTACATAACTGGTAATGATGCCACTTTACCCCTAGAGCCCATGGCTTTGCAGATTCCGATGCTTTTGTTGACCGTGCACTCTCTCCATGAAAAGGTCAGAGTGACCATGATGTGTAACAATGCTCTCTCCCAGAACTCCCAGTCTCCTCCAGTACTTTCTAAGGTCCTATCATTCCACCTTTCATCCTTCCACTGTGATCATTCCCTGGAATTATTCACTGTAATTGAAAAAGTCCAATGAAAGCCCTAACAAAAGAAAATTCCTATGGATGCTGGAAATCGGAAACAAATGCTGGAACAGCATTCCACTCCTCTCCACAGACGCTGCCAGACATGCTGAACCCGTTCAACATTCCCAGAGAACCCCATGTCTAGACTTGAGTTTCCCAATTTTCCCAGGACTTGGTAGAGTGCCCGAATATTATTCCTCAGAACTGTCTTGACTAACTTGGCAAGACAGTCCCAAATGAATATGGTCCAGCCCCCAGACCAATGTCTGAACATTAGCCAAACTGACCCACCTGTAATCCTGGAACTGGTTGCACTTGAGCTGCAGTACTGACCGTGGCCTATTGCTGGACTGCAAGGATGTGGATCTCCAGACTCTGATAGGACCAAATGCCTGACAGGCTGTGATCAACTCCATGGACTGGAATCAGATGAGTCAATTGACACTTGAAAGTGTCTGTACTGTCTGAATGACCACAGTGTCCCTTAACTCCACTAAGGACTGCTCCCCTCTGACTTTCAGATATGATAACTTCCTTAAAGCACATACAGTGTGTTTGACATGGAAGCTGCTGGCATATGTAGCAGGAGTAACACTGACGTGTCCTGATATCACCCTTCTCATGTTCACCCTCTTGACTATTCAGTGCTCCCCATCATATCAAGTTGCTTGCCTCTGTCTCTGCCCTAAAACTTAACGCAAGCCATAAAGGCTGGCTACCTACAAGTAAGAGCAAATGATTGTGCATGAAGAAAGCAAGCTGGGCACCACAAGTTGCATCCTGCACAGGCAGTGATATATATATATATATTCATGTGTGCCCCCATCCTCAGAGTGACTTGTCAGAAGCATGGATGTCTCTGAGTTTCAGGGGCAAGTATTGAAGTGTTGTGGTGGTGTCTGAGTTTGTCCAAGGTCAGCCACAATGATGTGGTGCAGCTGGTGGTTTGCTGATTCCGACTTGCACAGACAAAAGGCCAGGGAGATGGGTGGCCAAAGAGCGCTCAGAAACATAGTGCTCCATAGACAGGTGGGTAAATATCAAGACAAGCAATTGTCAAGCTGCAGTCTCAAGTTACCCGCTCTGATTTTCATGTGGAGAATTTGTGCCATTTAGTTTGTCGACAAAGTAGAGGGAAGTTGGAAGTGGTGTAGAAATATGGTGAGTTGGACTAATGATGTAATACTAATGCATAGAAATAAGGTAGTCACTGCTCAATAGCAAGACTCTGAAATCACCATTTCAAGCTCACAGAGAATATCAAAAAACATTTTTTCAACAGCAAGATTTTGATTTTGTTCATTCTCACCATAATTTCTCAATTTTCTGATTTGCTACACCAAGGTCAGGGGATTCTGGTTTGAGTTTATCTGGACTTAATCAAAAAAACGAAGGGATTTATAATTGCAAACAATATTCTGATGTCAGAATTTAATGTACTGGGAGAAAAATGAAGTGCTCTAAACAACCCAAATTTCAAGCAGATTGTTTCCTACGTAGTAAGTTTATTTGGTACATTTTAATTTCTAACTTTATTTACATTACCAATGATTTGTTGAAGGCAAGCTGTAGCATGTATTTTAGTTGATATAAGCATTTCCTATAATACATCCTTCTTCATGAGTGCTCATTGGCTGCTGATGTTTCAGCCTGAGGTTTTTCCTTTTGGAAATTTCAGCTAGTGGTGGTTCATTATTGCCTCCCACTCTCAGGAGCAGGTCCTGAATCTCCCTCAGTCAGGGAATGTGTCAAATCTGTATTATTGATATTAATCTAAACTGCTTCCCATCCAGCTCACTGAGATAACCAGCAGCCCCCTTCCAGCAATGACTAAAATTAAAACGCACTTGTATATGAACCATGTGTGTTATTACTATGGCAACAAAAATATGCTAGTAATTTTAGAGACAAACACTCAGAAGAAATGGGGTGGCTCAGGGGTTAGTACTACTGTGTCACAGCGTCAGGGACCTGGGTTTGAACCCATCCTCAGGTGATTGTCTGTGTGGAGTTTGTTCTACTGTGTCTGGGTAGGGTTTCCTCTGGGTGCTCTGGTTTCCTCCCATGATCCAATGAAGATGTGCGGGTTGAGTGGATTGGCCATGTCAAATTGCCCATAGTGTCCAGGGATGTGCAGGCTAGGTGGATTAACTATGGGAAATGCAGGGATAGGGTAGGGGGTGGGTCTGAGTGGGATGCTCTTCAGAAGGTCAGTGTGGACTTGAAGGGCTGTATGGCCTGCTTCCACACTATGGGGAATTTATAAAATGCTAAACTGAGCATTATTTATGCTGTTCATCAGGCTCACCAAGCATTCTTTCAACAACAAATCCTTGTTCTCTGTGTTCAGTTGAATAACATTTTGCCGGTTTGTGAACAGATTAATCTGTTCAGTTGACACAGTTCTGAAGCAGGTGGGACTTGGACCCAGGCCTTCTGACTCAGAAGGCAGGAACACTACCACTGTGCTGCAAGTGCTGTTTTGTGAAAGACTAACTGCTAATAGGACAATCAGCAGTTGTGCAGCAAATAGACATGGTGTCATTTCAGCTGTGACAAACTGGAGGATATTACAGATGAAAGATATTGAAACAGGAAGAGAACATAGGGAACAAGGAGGCAAATACACTCAGAAGACACTGAATAACCATAAAGTAGTTCAATGGAAGTAGCAGAACATGGCTGGAAATGGTTTTAATGTAAAACAATGGGAGGCAATAATGCAAAAAATTAAAGAAATTTTCTGTTTCAGACCCTCGGCATCTGGAGTTTATTTTGTAATTGAGTCACCTGCTGTAATCTTGTCTTAAAGCACTAAATCGACACTTTGAAACAACTTGTGAGCGAAATACAGCTGTTTCCTGAGAAATTTTGTTGCAGTAATTACGTTCAGGTCACAGTGGGAGTGCCACTGTGATAGCTAGACTTTGAACCAATTAGTGAGGAAATGCAATATAGAGTGAAGGTACAGTACAAGGACATTAACTAGAATGGTGTAACCACAGGGTCACCAGATAGAAACAAAAACAGAAGTTGCTGGAAAAGCTCAGCAGGTCTGGCAGCATCTGTGAAGAGAAAATCAGAGTTAACGTTTCGGATCTGGTGACCCTTCCACAGAACAGGTAGCTGAAAAAGCCTATGGGGCAGCCTTTGCTTGGTCACTACCCATTCAAGTGACATGTCTCTGAATTTCAAGAATGTATCTGTCCTGACTCTTGTGACACCCCTTTAGTATTGGATCTGAAATGGAATGATACTGGTTGTCATCACTCTACCCCACCTCACCACCCCCAAGTGCCCACCCAGTTGTAAACCAGAGAGCCAGATGCAGTTGCTGTCACTGAGTTAAAAACGCCCCTGATAAGCTTTGGGAACTTCTGGGTTCCAGGTGGGCTGTGCCTCACTCTGCGCCACCATTAACATCCTACCCGTAAAATGTTACAGCACTGAAAAATACCATTGAATGTGCGTTGACTCTTTCAATGAACAACCCGGTTCACCTCACTCCACTTGCTTCTTCCCCCATTGCCTTCATTTCTCCTTCAATTATTAATCCAATCCCCCTTTGAAAGCTGCTATTGAGTCTGCTTTCAGCGTCCTATCAGACAATACATTCCAAATCATAAACTGACATTGTGTGATATGAAACTCATGTCACCTCTGGATCTTTTTGTGATTACAATAACTCTGTGCCCTTTGGTTATTAACCTTTCAGTCAGTGGAGACAGTTTTGCATTATTGATTTTGTGCATATCATTTACGTGAATCTCTCAAATATACTTTTTACTCTTCTCCGCTGTAAGAGAAACAAACCCCAACTTCTGTAATCTAAATAGACGCTTACTAAGATAATCAGCCAAACATTCAAAATGAGAATAGCTACAGAGACAGTAGTCTGGTCAATTTTTTTTTTAATACAGCTGTCTGATGGTCTCATTATAAAATACTTGGTTGAGCTCCTAGGTTCTTTAATGAATAAACTCAGAGGGAGTCTGTTGACATAGCTAGCAGAGTTTTAGCTTTAATTGATTGACAACTTTACGAGATTGTAATATGTAAATCTCATTTTGTTCTTTGTCAATGAACATTTGTTTATTTGGAAATGATTAAGAAGCATAATTAGGGCAAATGATGTGATATTTTGACACCTTTATGTTGTAAGAGCAGATTGCTTTTCTCAATGACATTTCTCATTGTCATATGGTTCATTGGCTTTGTACATAGCACACACTGGGTGAATGGGCAGAGAGGCGCATGAGAGTTTTGAGGAGAATGGAAAGGCAATGGCAGATATGATTAAGGGTGATGGATGGAGGTTGAGGGTGGAGAGTATGATGGCCTACCAGCTTTTTACAAAACTGGGCTGAAGTCCCAGGGAAGTGAGATGGCCCTTCTAACCAGCCCATTTCAGCACTTGTACATTTCTATAGATGCCTCTGAACTGCTTCTGGAGTTTATCAACCTGGTTTGATAACATTCCTGGCTCTCTTTGGGAGAAAATGCAGCTTTTAGAGGGCACTTATATGGAGTCAGATCTTCAAAGATGGGAAATATCTTAATTTGAACCTCCTGCCTTGTCAGCAAAGCACCGATCATCTATTTATAAACCAGCAAGATTCCTTTTGCTTTACTAACTGCTTTGTTAACCTGCTATCTTTAAAGATTTGTGCACACGCACTCAGTCTCTTTGTACATATATTTCCTTTCAAATCGCATCATTCAGCTTATCTTGTTTCTCACCATCCTCCTTACCAAAATGTATCACGTCATGTAGGAAACGTAACAACAAACTGACAATTTTGCTTCCATAGATCTCTACAGTGTAGAAACAGGCCACTCGGCCCAACAGGTCCACACCGACCCTCTGTAGGGGATCCCATACAGACCCATCCCTGTACCCTTACATTTCCCATGGCTAATAGACCTAATCTATGCATTGCCGAAAAATATGGGCAATTTATCATGGCCAATCCACCTAACTTGCATATCTTTGGACTGTGGGAAGAAACTGGAGCACCTGACAAAAAACCACACAGACACAGGGACAATGTGCAAACTCCAAACAGACAGCTGCCTGAGGGTGGAATCAAACCCAGGTTCCTGGTGCAGTGAGGCAACAGTGCTAACCCCTGAGCCACTGTGAATGATATGTTTTAAGCGCTGACAAAGAGATAACTATTGGCCAGATAACACCATGGCGTCTGAAGAGAAAAAAAAAATTTCAGGGTGATAGGAAAAGGGAAAGGGAGCTGCGTTGATCTTGCAGGGGCTCGCATGGAAACAAATGGCTGAATGGTCTCTTCTGTGTTGTAACCATTCTCTGACTTCATGATCTTTTATGCCCATGAGAAGATTAACAGTACCAGTGTTTAATGTCTTATTTAGAAGATGGCATGTTTGATACTACCATACTCATTGAATACGCCACTGAAGTGTCAGCTTAGATTTTGTCGATTATCAATCTTTTCAATAGACAGAATGTGAATTTGTGCAGGACCGTGGCACCTGATTCATTCACTGGTCTTTAGTGCTGTTTCACACTAGTCTTGGAATGCTCACAGCCTCCCTGGTGCCTTTTTAATCCTTTGCGTCTTTGACTGTGAGAATCTCTGCTCACCTTAGTTGAGTCTGAAAGGAAATTAATTTTCTGAGATGCTGTCTCATAAATTCAGTTTCAATTATAGACATTAGTATTGCATAGTGTCACGAGGCAATACAAAATGCTTTCCATCTCACAGAAAATTAAACATCAGCAGTAGACATCTGATATACGTCCTAAGGGTATCAGCATAGCAGTTGGTGCTATAATTTGTTCATTATTGTACCACTTTCTGTAACACCTAGATTAGGAACTTTCAACAGTAAATCTGCACAATCTCAAAAAATGACATGAGAAATGTTTCTGGCAATTAAAACAACCCCATACGAGACATTGGGTTCGTTAGGAATGTAATATTTTGCCTGGTGTTTAGTTTTTCTGCTGGTTTGCTGCCATACAGAAATGGCAGCCTCATAGTCGGTTAGTACATACACCTGTTCACAAACTCCAACATGGATTTCACATCAAGAATACTGACTAAGTACATTCTTGGCCGGAGGTAGATTCCACTATTAGTACTCTCCTTAGGTATGTTGTTTTGTCTTGGTGGAAGGTGCAGTACAGGTTCACTGGAATGGTGCTGGAACATATTGGGGTTAAATTATAAGGCCTGGTGTCATAAAAATAGCTTTGGTTTGGAAAATTAAAGGTTAATCTGTTAAAATGTTAAAAATATTCAACTGATCAGATACAAATAAATGGCGTCAACTGACGGGGGAATTAAAGAATGAGGGGACATAACCTGAAAATTATAGCTCGGCAATGTAGGCTGAAAAACAGGCAACATTTATTCAGGTAAAGGATACTGGAAACCTGGAACTTTCCCTCAACAGGCAGGAGATGCTCAGGAAATTGTAGGTTTCGGGACTCAGAGCCATAGATTTGTGGTAAGGGATGTGAGGGAAGGTTGAGTGAGTTGCATCTCTGCCTCTCTGAGTCAGGCCTCTGATCTCAAGTCAGGGACAAGGCAGGAGTATTAATGACAAGCCAGAGATAAAAAGGTGTAGAGCTGGATGAACACAGCAGGCCAAGCAGCA
>JAHRHZ010000056.1:24918104-24931706 GCA_024137785.1 Ginglymostoma cirratum | reverse complement strand
AGGTGTGGAGCTGGATGAACACAACAGGCCAGGCAGCATCAGAGGAGTAGGAAAACTGACATTTCAGGTATGAACACTTTTTCAGGAGAAGAAGGGCCCAGACCCAAAACGTCAGCCTTCCTGCTCCTCTGATGCTGCTTGGCCTGCTGTGTTCATCCAGCTCTACACCTTGTTATCTAGGGTTGAGGGTGTTGTACTTAAATGCACGCAGTACATGAAACACTGAGCTTGTAGTACAGAATGAAATTGGTGGGCACAATATCGTGGGTGTCACAGAGAAGTGGCTGCAAGGAGATTGGGGCTGGGAACTAAATATTCAAGGATACACATCTTATCGAAAGTACAGGCAGAGGGGCAGGGTCGCTTTGTCAGTAAGAACTGAAATTAAATCAATAGGCGAGAAGTAATAGAGTTGGAATGCATAGATCTGCATGGGTAGAGTTTGAAGAGCGGCTAAGGGAAGAAGACCCTGATGGGAGTTGTGTACAGGCCCCTATCAGTAGTCAGGATGTGGGAAAGGAAATAAATCAGGAGATAGAAAAGGCATGGAAGAAAGGCACCATTACAATAATCACAGGGGACTTCAATATGCAGACGAACTGGAAAAATCATGTTCCCAGCGGATGCCAAGGAAAGGAATTTGTGGAATGTCTATTAAATGTTTTTATTGGAGCAACTTGTGGTAGACCCCACTAGAGAACAGGCAATTGAGGATTTGGTGATGTGTAATGAGGTAGATTTGATTAGGGAACCGAAGATGAAAGAACCCCTAAGGGGCAGTGACCATAATACGATAGAATTCACCCTGCAGTTTGAGAGGGAGAAGCTGGAATCAGATGTAATGGTATTACAATTGAGTAAAGGTAACTACAAAGACATGAGGAAGGAGCTGGCCACAGATGATTGGAAGGGGAGCCCAGTAGGGAAGATGGTGGCAGGAGTTTCTTGGGTTTATTTGTGGGGCACAGCAGAAATTCATCCCAAAGGTGAAGAAACATACTCAGGGAGGATGAGGCAACCATTGCTGACGAGGGAAGTCAGGGACAGCATAAAAGCAAAAGAAAAAGCATATAATGTCATGAAGATTAGTGCAAAGGCAGAGGATTGGGAAACCTTTAAAAACCAGCAGAGGTTAACTAAAAATACAATGGTTGGGGTGGGCGAGGAGAAAAAAATATGATGTTAAGCTAGTTAGTACTATAGAGGAAGGTGGCAAGAGTTGTTTTAGATATCTTAAAGGTAAAAGAGAGGCAAGAGTGGATATTCGGCTGTTGAAAAATGAGGCTGGAGAAAGAGCAATAGGGAACAAAGAAATGGCGGAGGAAATGAATAGGTACTTTTTGTCAGTTTTCACAGTGGAAGACACCAGTAGCATACCAGAACTTCAAGAGAGTCAGGGTGCAGAGGTGAGTGTAGTGGTGACTGCTAAGGAGAAGGTGCTGGGGAAGCTGAAAGATTTGAAGGTGGACAAATAACCTGGACCCAATGGACTACACCTCAGAGTTTTGAAGGAAATAGCTAAGGAGATTATAGAAGCATTGGTGGTGATCTTTCAGGAGTCACTGGAGAAAGGAAGGGTCCCTGAGGGCTGAAAAGCGGTTAATGTAATACCCCTGTTTAAGAAGGCAAGGAGGCAGAAAACAGGAAACGATGTCGCTTCCACCAATGATGACACCACTGACGCCGACGTCATCACTAACTCCACCCCCACTGCCACCAGCTCTACACCCAGTCCCAGCCCCAAGCCCTGCTGGGTATTCACTATCCCCCCCAAGACTTCCCCATCACTGAAGATGAACGGTCAGTCCTCAGCAAAGGACTCACCCTCATTCCCCTCTGCCCACACAATGAATTCCGTTTACACTTGGATGTCGAGGACTTTTTCCGCTGCCTCTGCCTCCGTGCCTATTTCTTTAACTGCGAGTCTAACCCATCCCCTACAGACTGGTTCTCCCGCCTCCAACACACCCCATCCTCCTGGACACCACCCCAAGGCCTCCTACCCTCCCTCGACCTCTTCATTTCTAACTGCCATTGAGACATCGATTGCCTCAACCTCTCCACCTCCCTCACTCACTCCAACCTCTCCCCCACAGAAAGTACAGCCCTCCGCTCCAACCCTAACTTCACTATAAAACCCGTGGATAAGGGGGGGTGCAGTTGTGGTATGACGCACTGACCTCTACATCACCAAGGTCCGGCACCAATTCTCTGACACCACCCCCTACCGCCCCTTGATCATGACCCTACCCCAACCACCAAACCATTGTCTCTCAAGCCATCCATAGCCTCATCACCTCAGGTGACCTCCTGCCATCAGCCTCCAACCTTATCGTTCCCCAACCCGGCACCGCCCGTTTCTATCTCCTTCCCAAAATCCATAAACCTGACTGCCCTGGCCGACCCATTGTCTCTGCCTGCTCCTGCCCCACTGAACTTATCTCTGCTTATTTCGACTCTATCTTCTCCCGCCTGGTCCAGGAACTCCCCACCTACATCCATGACACCACCCATGCCCTCCATCTCCTCCAAGACTTCCATTCCCTTACTCCCAACACCTCATCTTCGCTATGGGCATCCAATCCCTATACACCTGTATCCCCAATGCGGATGGCCTAAAAGCCCTCCCATTCTCCCTCTCCCGTAGGCCCAACCTGTCCCTCCACTGCCACCTTCCTCTGCTTAACCAAACTCATCCTTACCCTTAACAACTTCTGCTTTAACTCCTCCCACTTCCTACAGCCTAAGGGGGTGGCCATAGGCACCCGCATGGGCCCAAGCTGTGCCTGCCTCTTTGTAGGATACATGGAACAGTCCCTTTTCCGCTGCTACACTGGCACCAGCCCCCACCTCTTTCTCTGCTACATTGATGACAGTATTGGCATTGCTTTGTGCTCCCACGAAGAGCTTGAACAGTTCATCAACTTTACTAACACCTTTCACCCCAACCTCAAGTTCACCTGGAGCATCTCTGATATCTCCCTCTCCTTCGTGGACCTCTCCGTCTCCATCTCTGGGGACCACCTCGAAACTGACATCTATTTCAAGCTCACTGCCTCCCACAGCTACCTGGACTACACGTCCTCCCACCCACCTTTCTGCAAGAATGAGATCCCCTGTTCCCAATTCCTCCACCACCACCGTGTCTACTCCCAAGATGGGGCGTTCTACTCCCGCACATCCCAGATGTCCTCCTATTTCAAGGACTGCAACTTCCATCCTCCTGTGATCGAAAATGCCCTCAACTGCATCTCTTGCATTTCCTGCACTTCTGCTCTTGCATCCCCTCGCCCCAACAAAAATAAAGACAGAACCCCCCTTGACCTCACATATCACCCCACCAACCTCCTCATTCAATGTATAATTCTCCACCACTACCCCACCTACAATCCAACCCCAATCCAAAGAGATATTTCCGTCCCCACCCCTGTCTGCCTTTCATAGGGTCTTCTCTCTTCGCGAATCCATCATCTGCTCCACACTCCCCACTAACCCCACACCACCCCCGGCACCTTTCCATGCAACCGCAGGAAGTGCTACGCCTGCCCCTACACCTTCCCCCTCACCTCCATTCAAGGCACAAAACAAACATTCTACATTAGACAGGGGTTCGCCTGCACATCCATCAACTTGGTCTACTGTATCTGCTCTCCCAATATGGCCTCCTCTACATCACTGAGACCAAGCGGAGACTCGGAGACCATTTCGTAGAGCATCTGCGCTTAGTACACGACAAACGACAATACCTTCCAGTCGCCAACAATTTTAACTCCTCCTCCCACTCCCTGGGTGACATGTCTATCCAGGACCTCCTCCAGCATCACAATGATACCAGCCGGAAACTGGAGGAGCAGCACCTTATATTCTACCTCGGGAACCCACAGCGCAATGGCCTAAACATGGAATTAACCAGTTTCAAAATCTCCACACCGCGCACCCCCCCGCCCCGGCCTCATCCCATGACCAACCTTCCCTCTCAACCTCACCTCCTTGACTTGACACAACCTGTCCTCTTCTCTCCCACCTACCCGCCCCACCTGTTCCACTGACCAATCCCCACCACTCCCTACCTGCACTCACCTATCACCATCCCATCTATCTATCCCAGCCCCACACCTCCTCTCTATTTATTTCTGAGCTCCCTTCCCCTGCCCATTTCTTAAGAAGGGTCCTGACTCAAAACGTCAACTTCCCTGCTCCTCTGATGCCGTCTGGCCTGATGTGTTCTTCCAGTTCCATACCACATTATCTCTGCCTCCAGCATCTGCCGTACTTGCTATGTCTCACAGCAAACTATAGGCCGGTTAGCCTGACCTTGGTCGTTGGTAAGATTTTAGACTCCATTATTAAGGATGAGATTGCAGAGTACTTGGAGATTCATGGTAAAAGAGGGTTGAGTCAACATGGCTTTGTCAAGAGGAGATCATGCCTGACAAATCTGCTAGAGTTCTTTGAGGTGGTAAGGAGAACCTGCGGATGTGATCCAATTGGATTTCCAGAAGGCCTCTGACAAGGTGCCACACAGGAGGTTGCTCAATAAGATAAAGGCCCGTGGTGTTGGAGGTAAGGTATTGGCATAGATAGAGAATTGGTTGGCTGGCAAAAGGCATACAGTAGGGATAAAGGGGTCTTTTTCAGGATGGCAGCCGGTGACCAGTGGATATCTGTAGGACTCAGTGTTTGGCTCACAACTATTCACATTCTATCCGGACATCTAGATGAAGGAACTGAGAGCATTATTGCTAAGTTTCCAGATAGGTGGAGGAACAGGTAGTGTTGAGGAAACAAAAGGACTTGGACATGCGAGGAGAGTAGACAAAGAAGTGACGGATGGAATACAAAGTGTGGGGAAATAATCGAAAGTGTGAGGTTATGCACTTTTGAAGGAAGAACAGAGGAGTAGACTATTTTCTAAATGGGAAAAGGCTTCAGAAATCTGAAGCACCAAGGGGCTTGGGAGTTCTAGTTCAGAATTCTTTTAAGATTAACATGCAGGTTCAGTTGGCAGTTAGGAAGGCAAATGCAATTTTAGCATTCATTTCAAGAGGACTAGATACAAGAGCAGGGTTGTAGTACCTGAGGCTGTATAATGCTCCAGTCAGACCACATTTGGAATATTGTGAACAGTTTCAGGCCCTAGTATCTAAGGAAGGATTTTCTAGCATTAGAAGAGGTCCAGAGGAGGTTTACAAGAATGATCCCGGGATGAAGGGCATGTCACATGAGGAGTGGTTGAGGACTCTGGGTCTGTACTTGATGGCGTTTAGAAAGATGAGGGGGAATCTAACTGAAACATATAGCATACAGAGGGGCCTGGATAGAGTGGACATGAAGATGATACTTCTAGTAGTAGGAGAGACTTGGACCCGAGGGCACAGACTCAGAGTGAAGGGACAACCCTTTAGAACTGAGATGAGGGAGAATTTCTTTAGCCAGAGGGTGGTTATTCTTTGGAACTCATTGACACAGAGGGCAGTGGAGGGCAAGGCATTGAGTATATTTAAGACAGAAATAGATGGGTTCTTGATTATAAGGGAAGCAAATGTTATAGGGAGAAGGCGAAAGAAAGGGGTTGAGAAATATATCAGCTATGATCGAATAGTGGAGCAAATTTGATGGGCTGACTGGACTTATTCTACTCCTATATCTAATGGTCTTATGGGATAAATCCCTGAAAGGGTTATTTAAAGTTAAATACATTGAATCTCAAGTATATATTAGCTCCAGGAAAAAGCTTTCTGCAGTTCTAGGCTAAAGGTTGAAGTGACAACTGAGTTAACCTACTGAGGCGTTAGATACAGGAACTCTGACTACTGAACAAGTGGTGCTTAAACACTGTACCAAGGATGTATGTTGGGTACTAAACAAAAACTGTTTATCTTTCTTTTAAATTGATGAAGTAATGTTTCGGAACTAATAAGAATATACTTTTACTGTGTGTTTACAGGATTTTGATTTTGTGTTGTATGCAGATTGTTTGATTCTATTTTATCGTCATTTATTTTGTTAATAAACCTCTGCTTTATTGTTAAAGCAAACATCTGCAAAATTACAAGCTATGTTTTAGTGAGACACCACTTGGTTAAAAGCAAATCACTTAAAAATATGACCTATCAAGCCAGGTTCCTGTCTGGGATCTGACTTACTCAGTAATAAAATCAGGTGGGATCATAACAAGCAGCGGCTCTTAGGAGGATTTGATTTCACTGGATTTAAGAGGGACATGTATCTTTCTTGCTAAAATCATGGCTACTGCACAGATGTGGGGCTTAAGGAAATGGTATTATGGGGAAATTTATTGCATGGAATTTGAGGAAAACTTCGGATGTTGCCAAGAGATTTCTGGAGGTGGAAGATATAATAATGGATCATTTGAAATCTTTGACTAAAACTAAAACTAAACTTAGCAGATACATTGAAGGCGCAAGTAACATCAGTAAGTCAAGAGGGTGTGTTATGGACCAGACCAGACCCCCTCAAAATGTGTTAAGAAGATAGCCTAGATCCTAACTTTTTCATATTTTAAAGCTAAATGTCTGGTGCAATGTTTCAGATGTAATTCGATCGGTCAACATTAAGCAAAACTCAATTTATTCAAAGACTAATACTTAAAATATGACAAAAGAAAGAGGAACTTGGAATAATTCAACTCTATTGGAAAACTTAACAGAATAATAGGTACAGTAGCTATTGCTAATTAACTGTTCCAATACAGTAACATCCCATATACACACCCTTGGCAAAAGGCAAATTCAGAAAACAGATTTTGTCTCACATGTAATCCAGCAGCCCAGACTCCTCCAGCTTCTGCTTGTAATCGAGAGAGGGAAAAATAGCTTCCACTTCTTCAAGACCCCGACAGCAACTGCTGCTAAAAAACTAAAAACTAAAAACTTGACCACACCCAGCCAGGCCGCTTCCATTGTCTCAACAGCTTCAAAAAAGCCCAAGGCTTTACAAGCTGTTTACTTCACTACAGGCTGCTTGGTACCTCTTGTTCAATCTCTCTCTTAAAAGAAACCAGGATAAAATACACCTCTTAAAGCCACAGTATCATCACAGGTGAGATACTTCAACCGATTACACAACATTTACAACTGGGGGAATGGAACTCTGAAATTGGGATGTTACTTTAGCAGTCAAGACAGTCTTCATGGTGGATTTTGGAATAAGAAGGAGCAATGTTTCCTTGTTTGGAAAACATGGTTGGACAGGGGTCTGGAGGTTGAGCTGTTTTATTCTTTTCACTTAGTAGATGGCGAAACAGGTTAGAGTATGGGCTGAGATAAAAGGCACTGCTGATGCTGGAGAATCCGAGACAACAAGGTGTGGAGCTGGATGAACACAACAGGCCAAGCAGCATCATAGGAGCAGGAAAGCTTGACGTTTCGGGCCTAGACCCTTCATCAGAAATGGGGGAGGGGAAGAGGGTTCTGAAATAAATAGGGAGAGAGGGGGAGGCGGATAGAAGATGGATAGAGGAGAGGATAGGTGGAGAGGAGGCAGACAAGTCGAAGAGGCGGGGATGGAGCCAGTAAAGGTGAGTGTAGGTGGGGAGGTAGGGAGGAGATAGGTAGTCCAGGGAGGACGGACAGGTCAAGGGGGCGGGATGATGTTAGTGGATAGGAGATGGGGGTGCGGCTTGAGGTGGGAGGAGGGGATAGGTGAGAGGAAGAACAGGTTAGGCAGGCAGGGATGAGCTGGGCTGGTTTTGGGATGCGGTTGGGGGAGGGGAGATTTTGAAGCTTGTGAAATCCACATTGATACCATTGGGCTGCAGGGTTCCCAGGCTGAATATGATTTGCTGTTCCTGCAGCCTTCGGGTGGCATCAGTGTGGCATTGCAGGAGGCCCAGGATGGACATGTCGTCTGAGGAATGGGAGGGGGAGTTGAAATGGTTCGCGACTGGGAGGTGCAGTTGTTTGTTGCGAACTGAGTGCAGGTGTTCTGCAAAGCGGTCCCCAAGCCTCCGCTTGGTTTCCCCGATGTAGAGGAGGCTACAACGGGTACAGCGGATGCAGTATACCACATTGGCAGATGTGCAGGTGAACATCTGCTTGATGTGGAAAGTCTTCTTGGGGCCTATGATGCTGCTTGGCCTACTGTGTTCATTCTGCTCCACAACTTGTTATCTCCCGAGTATGGGCTGTCCAAGGCATGGAAGTGGGGTTGGATCTAAAAGGGGTTGTGTGTGACAGCGAAGGGAATTAAATGACTGAGTGAAAATTAATTTCTACTAACAGGAGAACAAGTTTGACACTGGGAGATCAAACGTGACGGGGGCAGCTTAAGGATGATAGAGTAGTGAGGAAATGAGTGTGATGGTCAGCCAGTTGATGGGGCGTTTGATCAAAGATGTCAAGGGATACTTGATAGTAATGTGGGGCAGCTCTGGGGTGACAAGCATTTAATCAAGGATGATAGAGAGTGGGTTGAAGATCACGAAGGATGGGGTAACGGAGGGTCGAGGTTGGTGAAGGAAAGGTCAAAGGTGACTAAAGGAGAATATATAAAATTCCAGAGTTTCACTATTTTGATTTGAAGCAACTTGGTTCTTCCTGATTTCCTTGCTAAATGGCTTTACTCTACTTTTATAATTACATCCATTCATTCTTGATTCCTCCATCAGAGGAAATAGCTTATCTGGTCTGAATCTTACATTTCTTTGGCTGGGTCTGAGTTGCAGCATGCTTTGTGGATGGATTCCCACCATGAGGCCTAGTGAGTTTTCTCACCATGTTTTATCAAACTCACCACACTAATGCCTTCCGTGCTCCATCATGTCTCATTCCTGAATCAGCTTGTCCTGCACCATTCACAGAACAACTCACCACTGCAAGAGTGAACTAGTATCCATTAAGCCTGTGCCATCTTTAAAAGCTGGGAGTGCACCCGGACAAGAAACGTCAGTCTGGAGCTGTCCTGCACAGTTCCTGACATTTGCTCCGTTGAAGACCAGTGGAGATCAGTGCCACATTGTGTGAACAAACTCCTGGAGATCCCACTGAACAGGGAGTTGCAGAGGTCAGACTCCCACTCCCTCCAAGACAAGCAGAGGAGGCCCTGACACCAGACGATGCCAGTCTGGCCCAAGGCTGCTACAGGTTAATGCAGTCTCAGGCGTCTGAATTAATGCACAATAGAAAGGAGGTTAGGAACTACCATCTGATACCTCACACTCACTCTGTCTCTGCTGCTGTGCCCACCTCCCACCAAGGATCATGCTCTACCAGCTCACTATTGCCTGCAACACCTCCCTTTGCTTACTGTCACCCACCCTGACCTTTGAGGTCACTAGCCCTACAAGCCTTCTGCTGCCTTGGGAAACCATCCCGCCTGCACCTCCAGTAACAGCTGGACCACCCACTTTCACCTCCTTTAATCCCATCCTCTCTCCTCCTCCACAAGGAAAACAGCCCATGATCAAGCAGAAAGACTGGAGATGGTGGTGAGCTGCCTGACATTCTTAGCATTTAGCTTGTTTTGTGTGTTTGGGAAGATAGGAAGCTGAATATTAATGAAGCAAGTTGCACCATAAACAACACAACAATCCACCTTAAATGGCATCTCACTGCTGCTCTGGGTGAAATTTGGCTTTGCCATTTGTGAAATGCATGAAAGATGGAGCGAACTGCTCCCAAAGTCAAATGGATCTCATTGGACTCCTCCTCTGACTCTGCCACAAATATCACCATAGCCCACATTGCTCAGAGCCTGATAAGATGCTGCCCTTGGAGACTGGTTTGTGGAGCACCTATGCTCAGTTCATGAGAAACGACTACACCTCCCAGTCGCGAACCACGTCAACTCCCCCTCCCACTCGTTGGATGGCAAGTCCATCCTGGGCCTCGTCCAGTACCACAACGATGCCACCCGAAGGCTGCAGGAACAGCAACTCATATTCCGCTTGGGAACCTTCAGCCCAATGGTCTCAATGCGGACTTCACAAGCTTCAAAATCTCCCCACCCGCCACCTCATCCCAAGACCAGCCCATCTTGGCCCCGCTTCCTTGACCTGTCCGTCTTTTCTCCCACATATCCACTCCTCCCACCTCACTGACCAAATGCCACCCCCACTTCCTACCTCCTAGCCTCATTCCCGCCTCCTTGACCTGTCCATCTTCCCTCCCACCTACCCGCCCCTCCCTCCCCACTGACCAACCCAGATCCCAATTCCACACCTACACTGACTTGTACTGGCTTCATCCTTGCCTCCTTGACCTGTCCGTGTTCTCTCCACCTATCTGCTCCTCTATCCACCTTCCATCATCGCCTCCCCCTCTCTCTATTTATTTCAGAGTCCCCTTTCCCTCCTCCATTTCTGAAGAAGGATCCAGACCGGAAACATCAGCTTTCCTGCTTCTCTGATGCTGTCTGGCCTGCTGTGTTCATCCAGCTCCACACCTTGTTATCTCAGACTCCAGCTTCGGTAGTTCCTACTAGCCCTCTGTATCTATCCTTTTAACATTTTAAACACCTCAATCAGATCACTCTTTAATTTTCTATACCCAAGGGAATGTGAGTCAAGTTTAAGCAGCCTGTCCTTGAAATGTAACTCCCCTATTGCTGGTATCTACGCTTGATCGAGAACATTAGAACAGGTTTTTCTGCTGTACTGTTCTTGCCTGCCCTCTGGCCGTGGATAAGTGCAGAGTGACTGAGGGCTGAAGCCTGTGCTCATACTGATACAAAATCTAATGGGAACCAAGCTGCAAGAAGGTCAGGAGATAAAGGTTTGTGCTCATCAGAGAGTGCACATGCTCAGTGAAATTCGATGAGTTTGTATAATTCTACCAGCAACACGAAGATCATATTATTGCTAGATGCAATGCTGCTTCTGATGGCTGTGTAAGGCCAATGCTGCTCTTTTGTGCCCCAAGAGGTATTCCAAACTGGATATTATTTGTGAAACAGCTAATTTCCAGCTTGCTACTAGTGGTGATTAGTTGCAAGCAATTATACTTTGGGTTCAGTGGAAAATTTTAATTGAATGCTACAAAATCAGAGAAAATATCTTCTCAGATGATGAAATATTATGAAAAATGAATCATCTAATTAAATGTCATATTATGTAGATAAGATAATTTATATCGTGACACAATTTATTTCTAGTATCCATTAAGATGTATGTCCCTGATGTTGTAACAGTACAAGCTCATGTGCTGCAGACAGAATTATCTCTTGTCATTGGAATAAATATAATTTAATTCAATTTTCATTTGATTTAACGGTAAGAGTGAATAATAATCATTGGATAACTATTTAAATAACATTTAAATTGTTATTACTTTGTTCAGACATTTCAATGGCGAGGTGGCAGCCATAATCATAATTCACAGCATTGTCAGTTGGACAGAATAAAGCAACATCAGAATCATAACATGAGATTGTCTAATGAATTATTTCTATCTATTATCATTAGGAGGATGCTCCTGTATGATGTGATGTCTCTGGCTTACTCTGTTTTGTACCATCCTATTTATTCTCCTTTTGAAACTCAATTTCAGGGGTCCATCGCTTCACTGCTCCTACCAGCCTTTACTTTTTCCTTATTCCAGCTATGTACTTAGTTTTGGCCCTACCCTTCATTTCTTCCAGCTTTCCCTTCCTGTCTTCACAAATCCAACCTCCTTAACTTTTCCTCATAACATAAACACATCTGGCCTGGAATTTTCTTTCTTGACTCAACTTTCTTGACCTCTTCTCTGGTTGTAAACTGTATTTCACAGTAAAGTAGGATTCTCCAAATTACAGCACTATCCTCAGCTGGGTGAATGAACTCACTCGGGATTCGACTGGCAATTTTGAAATTTGAATGGGGTAAAACTGTGAGCAAGTTCGCTCAGCTGGCTGGTAGGTGTTGCTTAGTAACACTTACAGCATGAATCTAAACCCTATACTGGCTGAGGTCATTCTTGGGACCTCTCTCTTTGCCTTGGCCCATTACGACATCAAGGCATAAGCCATGACCCTCAGATGCAGAGGACACCACGTGAGTTGTGAAAAGGCTTCAGGCCCCTGGAGTGACCCCCCCAAGTGATGTAAAACAGCTGCATGTTAGTGAACATAAATAGCAAAATGTGGGCGGAGTTAGACCAGTTGGGAAGTCTCTCATGAACACATTTAAAGGAACAGATGAAGATAGATTAGTCTTTACCTCATGTAATGATAAGATCGGAGTCTGTTATTTCTCTGATTACCATGTACAGCAGCATTTAGTATTAATGTATGATAAACAGTGTCACTTTGAAGTCTAAGTCTGAAGACAGTGCTTCATCTTCCCTCCACCTCACCCAGTCTGTCTTGAACCTAAACTCATGTCAAACCACATGAGAAAATAACATGAAATGTGTGTATGAGAGGCAGAGAGAGATGGAAGGGCAAAACCATCTTTGTGAGTGGATTGGGATTGGCTGATCTACTGTCATTTTTGTTATTTAAGTTTGTATAATACGCAATCAGTTGTGGCAACGTTTAGATGTTTCTGTCATTTTGTTTATGGTAACTCAGGATGGGCAATAAATGCTGCTGTATTGCAGTGACACCCACGTTGCAGGAATTAGTGCAATAATAAATTACAAAGAGAAGCAGTTAAAAAGTTAGAACTCAGCAAAAATGGGATATGTCTCCCTTTGGTGGATGAGTAACTGGACAACCAGCAACAAGCAATGCAAGTAACCACTTGTGTGTATGCTCAGGATAAATTAACTCCCACTTTCTCAAGGCTTCTAGGAATGACGTTACACAGGGGAATAAATTTAAAAAGGTGTACCCATAATCAGGCATATGTTCTAAATTCTGATATTTATTTTTCATTTTAAGTGAAAGGGGAAAAGCACTGCTGGGTGACAAAAATATAATTCCTATTGTTGGTCCAGACTCCAATTTTACAAATAAGTAACTGCTTGTATTCAATTTCTCCACAGCCTAGCTATTACCTTACGTTCTCAAACCTGTGGCCTTTTCCAGACAACTCTCCGACATATCTCGGTCCCTCCAGCTACGAACCTTTGAGTATTCCTGACCGTAATTGTTCCATCATTCACCTACTGTGGCTCTCAGCTCTAGAATTTTTTTCATATTCTGCTCCTTCTCCCCTCCTTTGCTCCATAAAACTCAAGCATTCTTTGCCGTCAGCTTTAGTATGTGGCTCAGTTTCTGTTTTGTTTGGTAATATTCCTATGAAAGCAGCCTTACTGTACGAATACCAGTTGCTGTTTTATTGAATGTCTCTGGAAACCATGGAACCGTTCCTAATAATGAGTTTTATAATAAACCTGGTCATGTCTTTAACCACATATTTAACCAGTTCTTACATATTATTCTGAATGACAGGCTGTGCCCTGCTGCCTTTACAGAGAAGATGAATCTTTATGACATCTGTCTCTTTTGTTGTGTTGATGGAACCTGATGCAAGAACCTTTTATCTTGCAGACTTTCTGTGAGGGGCTGTTATGTGTTGCATGTTATGTGTTGCATGCCACTGTGTGTGTGTGTGCGCGCGCACGAGTGTGTGCGAGTGTGTGTGTGTGTGTGTGTGCACGTGTGCATGTGTGCCTGTCTGTATATGCGTGCCACTGTATCTTTGTATGTTTGTGTGTG
>JAHRHZ010000056.1:24904324-24918094 GCA_024137785.1 Ginglymostoma cirratum | reverse complement strand
TGCGCGCGCCTGCATGTGCATGTGTGCCTGTGTGTGCGTGCGCCTGTGTGTGCGTGCGCCTGTGTGTGCGTGCGCACGCGCCTGTCTGTGTGCGCCTTTGTGTGCAAGTGCATGCGCCTGTGTGTGTGCCTGTGTATGCAAACGCACCTGTGTGTGTGTGCACATGCGCGTGTGTGTGTGCATCTTTGTGTGCATGCATGCCTTGTGTGTGTGCCTCTGTGTGTGCATGCGCGTTAGCATCAGGAAATCTTTACACATCTCTTTCTGCCACCAATCGAATTCCTTTGGTGTTTTTGTTGTGTTGTTCAGTTGGGTGACTTGCTTCATTCTTCACTTGGATTTATTGAAGAGGCGTCAATGTTTTGCCCATGTCTCTGATCAGGATTGTCTCACAGCTGCTAGCACACATATCAGATGATCATTGAGCCATACAAAATCAGAACACTGCAGATGTTGGAAATCTGAAATTTAAAAAAAGCAGGGAATATTCAACTCAAGCAGAGAGAAACAGAGTGAACAAGCCAAAACCAAAAGGCCACAGACCTGGAGCATTAGCACAATTATCAAATATTTGTGATAACTGGGTGTAGAGCTGGATGAACACAGCAGGCCAAGCAGCATCAGAGGAGCAGGTAAGCTGACATTTCGGGTTGAGACCCTTCTTCAGAAAATCAGAAAATGGGTCTCGACCCGAGATGTCAGCTTTCCTTCTCCTATGATGCTGCTTGGCCTGCTGTGTTCATCCAGCTCTACACCTTGTTATCTCAGATTCTCCAGCATCTGCAGTTCCTACTATCTCTATATCAAATATTTGTGTTGGTTACCTGCAATTCCCTTGTCTTGTTGCCTTGTATCAACAACAACTAGAATCAGCAAAACTGGACTGGGGATGGATGGGCAGAAATTAGATTAGGTTAGCCTCTGAAATTTCTACCTTCTTCCTCAACCAAGGATTTCCCAGCACCGTAGTTGACAGGGCCCTCAGCTGAGTCCAACCCATCTCCCACACTTCAATCCTCACCACCCCCCTTCCCTCCCACAACTGCGATAGGGTCCCCCTTGTCCTCACCTACCATCCCACCAGCATCCACATCCAGAGGATCATTAGTCACCATTTCCGCCACTTCTAGCTGCCTGCCACTCCAACTCGCCATCCCGTTCCCTGGCCAACAGCTCTGTCTCAGGCTTGCTGCAGTTTTCCAGCAAAGCTCGGCAAAGCTGGAAGAACAACACCTCATCTTCCGCTTGGGAACCCTGCAGCCTTCTAGACTCAATATCGGGTTCAATCATTTTAGGGCTGGAGGCACCTTTTCCCATGTCCTTACCCCACCCCACCACACACCAGGTCTTCTTATCACATGGTCTGCTATTACACAGAGCCCATTGTTAGCTACTAATAGTCCCCATTCGTAGCTATTCTTCCTCCTAGCCTGATCGTTAACCTTTCCTTTATCTGTCCAACCAATCTTCTCTCTTTGGGTTCTATCTCCACCTATTGTTTACTCCTTACCCCCACCCTATCTTCTGAATAAAAAAACAACTTTTTCCTAGCTACCATCAATTCTGAGGAAGAGTCACTGGATCTGAAGTGTTAACTCTGATTTCTCTCCACAGATGCTGCCAGACCCACTGAGCTTTTCCAGCAGTTTCTGTTTTTGTTTCTGATTTCGAGCAGCCACAGTTCTTTCGGGTTTTATTTAGGTTAGGTTAATTCTGTTCACCATGTCAACCCTTTGGCTTTCTTCAAATACCAGACTAAATGTTGTTATTCTGCTCACATCGTGGACAGAATGAGGGTTTGCACTGTTCCTGTTGGATTGAGGTTTCTACAATCTTTAGGTCCCACATCAGAACAATATTTTAATGCAGTCGCTGAGAAGTGACCAGCGGCTGCTGGATTTTGAAACATACAAATTAAAGAGTAAAAGTAGGCCCCCTCAGCCCCTCGAGTCTATTCTTCCATTCAATACGAGCATGCCTGAACTGATCACTCCACATTTCCACTTACCCCGCAATCACCTTTTATCCTCTTGCTTATCAGAAATCTGTCCACCTCTGCCTTAGCCTCTGTTTCCACCAACTATTCAGGAGGGGAGCTCCAAAGATTCAGAACTGCCTGTGAGATCAAGTCTGTCCTTATCCCTGTATTAAATGCGGACACTCCTGATTTTGAAACAATGATCCAGGGTTCTAGAATCTCCAATGAGAAGAAGTGTCCTCTCCACTTCCACTCTGTCAAGACCTCTCAGTATCTTATATGTTTCAATCAAGTTGCCTCATGCTCTCCTGAACTGGGATGTCTTCCATGCCTTGCAGCATTGTATAAAGATATTCAGATCTGAATCTAGCTCAAGCTGTGAGGACCCATTGATCAGCTTCCTCTCAAGTTTCATAGAATCACTAGAGCAGGGAGAGGCCATTTCATAGAATCCCAGAAGTATAAAAACAGGCCATTCAGCCCAGCAATTCTACACTGACTCTCCGAAGAGCATCCCCCTACCCTATTCCTGAATTTCCCATGGCTAATCCACCTAACCTACACATCCATGGACACTATCGGCAATTTAGAGCAAACTGGAGCACCCAGATGGTGCCCACACATCCACAGAGACAATGTGCAAACTCCACACACATTGAACTCGACCCCATATACATTCCACTATGGAGGAAACCCGGAAGTGAAGAAATCTATCGCAACAGACCCCGGAGTTTAAAAACCAGGCAGGAAAACACACCGACGCTTCATCAGAGGCTGTTACCAAGCGCGGTAGTGAAACATCTACAAAACAACAAACCAGCTCAGCGAGCCAACCAGCCTCAACATCCACAGAGACAGTTGCTCAACACTGGAATTGAACCCAGGTTCCTGGGCTGTGAGGTAGCTGTGCTAACCACTGAGCCACCATGCCATCCCTGCAAGTCTTTGGACTGTGGAGGAAACCGGATCAGCTGGTGCAAACCCACACAGACACAGTGAGAATATGCAAACTTGACAGTTGCTTGAGGCTAGAATGGAACCAGGGTCCCTGGCACTGAGTGGCAGCAATATTGACCGCTGAGCCATAGTGCCACGCCATGGATCCTACAGTCAGCTTGCCTCACATCATTGAAGCAGTCTTGACCCAGGACTGCCAGATGATTGGAACCGTTCCATCCTGCAATTGAAAGGAAGATTCAGCCAATAAAAATACTGATCAAACTGCAGAGAAATTAAAATAAGGAGAAAAGCAAAATGTGAGCACTGACACATTGTAAAGTGTTAAAGTTAGGGCTGGTTAACTGGGTTCTGCAATGAATAGTGAGCATCACAGTGATGCCTATTAAAGATAATGGGAGCAGATGTGACATTTTAGGGGCTAGGTTTTACAGAGAATGGAGAAAGAAGGGTGGTTTGTTTGTTTAATCCCTCCCCACCCTACGGAAATATCAGTCACATGCTGTTAAAATGTTGTGCTGCATCAATGAGATGCTGGAGGTGGGTTTACTATAGATTCATATGGCACAGAGAGGTCATTCAGCCCATTGAGTCTATGTAGACCCATCTACTACTTATCCCACTTTCCCACACTTGGCCCACAACCTTGAATATTATGACACTTCACGCGATACTGGAGTTGAGAGGGTTGGCTTATGAGGAGAGATTGAGTAGACTGCAACTATACTCATTGGAAATTAGAAGAATGAGGGGTGGATTTTATAGAAATATATAAAATTATGAAGGGAATAGAAAGATAAAAGGAGGGAGGTTGTCTCCAATGGCGGGTGAAACTAGAACTAGGGGGCATTGCCTCAAAATAAGGGGTCGCAGATTTAGGACTCAGCTGAGGAGGAACTTCTTCACCCAAAAGGTCGTAAATTTGTGGAATTCCCTGCCCAGCGAAGCAGTTGAGGCTAGCTTATTCAACGTTTTTAAGGCAATGATAGATAGAATTTTGAACAGTAAAGGAATTAATGGCTACGGTGAGCAGGCGGGTAAGTGGAGCTGAGTCCACGAAAAGATCAGCCATGATCTTACTGAATGGCAGAACAGGCTCAATGGACCATATGGCCTACTCCTGCTCCTATTTCTTATGTTCTTACAAAAACCAAAAGAACTGCAGATTCTGTAAATCAGAAACAAAAATAGAAATTGCTGGAAAAGCTCAGCCAGTCTGGCAGCATCTGTGGAGTGAAATCAGAGTTAACATTGAGGGTCGAGTGACCCTTCCTCTTATGTTATTGCATTCTTTAAAATCCAACACCACATTTATCAGGGTTAAATTCCATCTGCAAAGGATTTGTCCATCTGACCAATCCATCTATATCTTCCTATAACCTAAGACATTCTTTCTCACTGTCAACTACTCAGTCAATTTTTGTGTCATCCATAAACCTACTTATTCCACCCCCACATTCTTATCTCTATCATTTGTATATATCATGAATAGTGAGGGCCCCAGCATTGATCCCTGTGGCATGCCACTGAACACCAGCCTCCAGTCACACATTTGTCTCCTGCCACCACCTGTCTCCTGTCACTAAGCCAACATTGAATCCAACTCACCAAGTTACCCTGGATCCCATGAGCTTTTACAATTTGTGGAGCTCCTATTCCTGAGGGGCAGGAAGTACACCCAATCTGATTGGCTGGAAGCTGAGTAGTTGTAAGATTCCCAGAACGCAGTGTTCTGGGACTGCCGGGACCATGGGAGGTCCTGAGGTCAGGAACATGGACACTAGACTGAAAGGTGAGATGGGGTGTGATTGGGGATCTTGGGGAAGGAGAGGAGGTGGTGAGGGCATTGAGTTCTAGACACCTCAGGTTGGGGCAGTGGGGAAGGGAGATCACAAAGTGGAGATTTACCTCTAAAGACACAGCATACCAGATAGACTGCCTCTCCCTTCCCACCTTTTCACTGAAGATGGTGAAGTTCATGCATTCTCCTTCAATATCTGGATTGTTTTCAATTGACATTTGTTCGGGTAGAGTGGGCTGTTCCAATATCTATCAGCTGTAAATCTGTAAGTGTGTTTTGTGGCCATGTGATTTTTCTGTAAATATGTTTAAAATCTTTTCACAATAATCTGAACCGCATTTACAGATGTGATGAAGAGGTAATTATAGACAAAAGGAATGGCAATTATGTAATTTGTCTTCAAGAACAATATTATTTAGACGAAGTGGCTGTTATTTCTGTAATCATTAAAATAGTTAATAAGCAACGTAAGCAGATCACAATAAGTGCAAACCAATAAAGTGGAACACCTGAATCAATAGGGAAATAATGACGAGACTGCACTCAGAAAGAAACATATTGATGCTGCAGTAAAGGAGAGTTTGCATCTTCAGGCACTTTAATCTGAGATGACAGTACGACAGGGAGATGCCGCAAGCAACACAGGGTCAGCCATAGATTAGTGGAGCACTCTGCCCCGATTCAAAACATTGTAGATTCTCAGTCCCAGTCCAGAGACGTGAGGGTATAATCTATGCTGATGCTCCAGTGCAATACCATGAGATGCTGTACTGTAAAACTATTGTCTTTCAGACGAAGCATTAAACTGAGGCCCAGCCTGTCCTCTCCAATGGCCACAAAGGATTTAATGTTACTGTTTTGAAAATAGATGAGGCTTTCTTGCTGAATTCCAGGCCAATATTTATCCAATGAAACATCACTCGACCAGATTGATCATTATCACATTATCAATTATGGGATCTTGCTGTGCTTAAGTTGGCTGCCACAGTTCCTATGTTACAACAATGGCCGCACTTCAAAGACGTAAATCATTAAACAAAAGAACGTAAGAAGCAGGAGCAGGAGTAAGCAATTCAGCCCCTCGCGCATGCTGTACTACTTAATATGATTTGATTTCATCTCAGCCTCAGCTCCATCTTCCTGCCTCCTCTTCATAGGCCTTCAACCCATTACTAATTAAACATCTATCTCCTCTTTACCTTTACTTAATGTCCTGGTGTCCACGGCACTCTAGGGTAGTGAATTCTACATATTCATGACCCTTTGAGAGAAGTAATTCCTCCTCATCATCTCTCTTTGAAAGCAGCTATCCCTTATTGTTAAATAATGACCTCTCATTCTCCATTACTCCACATGAGGAAACATCCTCTCTATGTCTACTTTGTCAATCCCCTTTCATAAGTTATATACCTCAATTAGATCTCCTCTCATTCTTTTAAACTTCCGAGAATATAAGCTTAAACTGTTCAATCTCCGTTCTTGTAAGACAAATCTCTTATCTCTTGAATCAATCTAGTGAACCTTCTCAGAACTACCTTCAATGCCACCACATCCCTCCACAAGTGAGGAAACCAAAATTATATGCAATACTCCAGGTATGGTCTCACCAATGCCTTGTATAGTTGCAGCAACATATACCTACTTCTTTACTTCAATACTTTCGCAATAAATACCAAAAATCCAGTTGCCTTCCTAGTGACCTATTCTACCTGCACAGTCATTTTCTTCAATTCATGCATGAAGACACCAGGTCCCTTTGCAGCGAAACGCCCCAAAGTTTCTGCCTATTTAGGTAATAAGGTGTCTTCCTATTTCTCCAACCAAAATGGATAATCTCTCACTTAATCCACATTAATCTGCCAAATTTTAGACCAGTCACCAAATCTATCCAAATAAAAACTGAAAGAACTATGTATGGATGCTGTAAATCAGCAACAGAAACAAACTGATGGAAAAACTCAGCAGGTGTTGCAGCATGTGTGGTGAGAAAGCAGAGTCAACGTTTTGCGTCAAGTGACCCTTCCTCAGGATCATATCTTTCCATATCCATTTGTAAATTTATTTTTTTGTTGCAACTCACTTTCCCATCTATTTTAGTGTCATCAGCAAATTTGGCTGTTGTACATTCTATCCCTGCATTGAAGTCATAAATATGTAAATGGTTGGGAACTGAGGACTGAACCCTGTGGTACCCGACGAGGTGCATTTTGAATTGAATGTAAAACACTTTGGAGGTCACTGTGGTCATGAAGGTGTCTCCAAGTGTGAATCTTTATTTTTTTTCCACTGCACGAGGAGCTACAGCTTTATCATTTCCAGACTGTTTGAAGGTCACTGAGGCACACCCTTCTGGGTACAGATCAGCTGTAATCCTTTATTCATTCACAGGATGAGGGCATCACTGGCGAGGCAGCATTTATTGCCCACCCTTAATCGCCCAGAAGGAAGTTTAGAATCAACCACATTGCTGTGGGTCTGGAGTCACATGTAGGCCAGACCAGGTAAGGATGGCAGTTTCCTTCCCTAAAGGACATTAGTGAACCAGATGGGGTTCGTGGTCATCATTAGATTCTTAATTCCAAATATTTATTGAATTCAAATCCCACCATCTGCCATGGCGGGATTCAAACCTGGGTCCCCAGAACATTAACAGTCCAGCAATATTACCACAGGGCCATTGCCTCCTCTATTAGGCACAAAGGACAAATTAACCTGTTCAGAATCGGAGTGCTTTGGACTGTCACTAGCTTCAGAGATTGTGTTTTACAGCTGAAATTTGTGCATTGTAAAATGGGGAGGTAACAGGTCATGTTCTGGAGACTAGGATTCAAATCCCACCCCACCAGATGGTAGAATTTGGATTCCTTTTTTAAAAAAGTCTGGAATTAAGAGTCAACTGACAATGATGAATCAATTGTTGGAAAAACCCATCTAGTTCACTAATATCCTTTAGGAAAAAGAACTACTATCCTTACCTGGTCTGGCCTACATGTGACTCCAGACCCACAGCAATGTTGTTGGCCCTTAATTACAATTAGGGATGGGCAATAAATGCTGGCCTAACCCTTATGCTGTGAATTAAAAAAAATTCACTCAGTTTAAAAATCACTGTATTGTCAAAAAGTGTCAGATCAGATGTGTGAATTTTTTTTGCATGACGCATTCAGGCAGTGCCTGTGCTTTGTGTGGTACACAACCGTATGTGAATCCAGTTCCTGCACTGAGAGTAGCCAATGTTATTTAGGTTCTGATGGGAGCTCACTGAGAATCAAACCTTAAACCGGGCAGTGACTGAAAATCTTCAGAGATAATAGGTACTGCAGATGCTGGGGAATCCGAGATAACAAGGTGTGGAGCTGGATGAACACAGCAGGTCAAGCAGCATCAAAATCTTCAGTTCAGTCTGAATTCTGCAGTCAGATCGAGCAATTCTGGATCAAAAACAAGCATCACACACACTGAAAGAGAAGAACCCAACAACCTGGGAGATACGGCTGGGGAGGCCTCACTGAACTAATTGCGATTTAAATCTTTAAAACAGTCTCTTTGCTGGTGAAATATCTGTCAGCAATTTGACACTTTAATGGACTTTCTATGCATTTGAGATTCATATTCTGCTGAATTTTAGCTTCAGCTAATTTATAGACATTGCGAACTACTTATGCTTGGTTGGGTTTAATTTGTTTCCGACGGGATGCATCTTTGCCTTTTCATGTGAAAAAATCCCAAAGTGCAAACAAGGGAGAGCTCCCTGGTGTCCTGTCTAAAATTTCTCAACCCACATTACAAAAACCAATCTGGTTGTTGTATCATTTCTGTTTGTTGCAACTTGCTATGTATAACATGGCTGCCATGTTTCCAACATTACAACAGCTCATACACATCAGCAGTGCCTCATTGGCAGTGCACATATTTAGCACATCCTGCTGCCATGAGAGATGCTTTGTAAAAGCAAATTGTTCACTTTTCCCGGGGAAGGAAATGCCCTAATTACTTGAAACAGTGTGACTCTAATTTATGCTTCTGGGTACACGGCAGATTGTAAATGTAGCATGTACACAGCCCACTACAACCGGTTTCAGCGACAGTTTAAAATTACACACTATCTGCATATTCTACATTTGTTCAGGACAAAGTTGAAGATTAAGGCAATAGGAGAGAGGGACATTGAGAGCCCAACTCAGAAGGAGTTAGTGTGGTCAGCATATAGCAGCTGGAGAGCATAAAGCTCTATAATAGAGACAGGCAGACAGACAGATGGGCAGAGAGAGAGTAACTCCCAAGTTTATAAAGATGCAGCAGATAAGAGTTGAAAAAACAAAAATAAGGCAAGTGTGTAGAGCAGCAGGACAGTGCCCAGAGAAAACAGAGCACCAGAGGGAGAGTGTGGAATGAGTGCAGAGCAGCAGGGGGAGTGTGGAGAGAGTACAGAGCAGCAGGGGGAGAGTGTGGAGACAGTACAGAGCAGCAGGAGGAGAGTGTGGAGAGAGTACGGAGCAGCAGGGGGACTGTGGAGAGAGTATGGTGCAGCAGGAGGAGAGTGTGGAGACAGTACAGAGTAGCAGGGGGAGAGTGTGGAGACAGTAGAGAGCAGCAGGGGGAGAGTGTGGAGAGAGTACAGAGGAGTGGGGGGGGAGAGTGTGGAGTGAGTACAGAGCAGCAGGTGAAGAGTGTGGAGAGAGTACGGAGCAGCAGGGGGAGAGTGTGGAGAGAGTACAGAGCAGCAGGGGGAGAATGTAGAGTGAGTATGGAGCAGCAAAGAACAGCAACTCTTTCCTGAGCAAGCTGTCAGCAGTTGTTGTCTTTCAAATCTGTCTGGCTCAGTGTGATTGAACTGGAGTGCAAATTGGAGACTCTGCCCATAAGGGGAGGGCAAATGGTGTGGAAATGTGGGTTTTCATTTCACAGGATATTGGCACAGTATTGGTACAGGAATAATTGTACCTTTAGGGAACGTTCCACCTGAACCAGGCTGGGAAAAGGGCTTTAATGGAAAGGGCAAATAGGGCTTTCACAGTGATGTTAAACGAGTAGATGGTCAGGTGGGAACTGTAGTATCAATAATAATTTGAAAACAAATAAAAAGGATAAGAGCAAGTGTAACTATAAAAAATAATGTTTTAACTTGTTAGGGGGAAAGGGAAAGCTAAAAAATGTAACGATAAATAGGAAATGTATGAGTTAGGGATCAAAGAAAAAGCACAGCATTAGGCTATTTGGATGAATAAGTATTCTTTTACAAACGTATGTGATAGATGGAGCAATCTGAATGAAATACAGACGTAAGTTTAACTTGGGGGCATGACATGGTGACCATTACGGAAACAAGGCTGCTAGATTTTCAGGATTGGAAACTAAATATATCAGGTATTATGTTTAAAGGTAAATATTTGAAAAACAATAGAGGGGAAGGGTTAACCTTGTAAGGTCAGGACTACTTCAGATATGAGAGGATATAATGAGATGTAAGAAACAGTAAAGACTTAATAGGTAGAATTAACAAATGGAAAATAGATTCAAGACTTTCATGTGAGTTGTGTATAGAACCAGGTTTGAGGTGAAAATTTGTATTAACTTAGAGCTTAAACGAGCATGTAGTAAAGACTGGTTTTAACTTCCAAGATTTTAATTTTCAGATGGATTTCAATCAGCATACTAGCTCATGTCAGAAAGGAAATTAAGTTCCTGAGTATGTTTAGGTTAAATTTCTGCAACAATTTGTCCTAAAACCAACAAAGGAGCGGGGTATATTATTTTAGTAATGAGCAAAGGAACAACATTTAGACATTAGCCTACCTGTGTATAAGCAGGCCCTTTGAAACTGCTTCAGAATGATAATGTGTGAATATTTATCTAATATTCAACGTAATTTTGAAAAGGAGAAACATGATTCAGGGATGCAGATATTCTAGATTTAGGTAAAGAGATGGTCCATGGTGAACGCAGAAATCTGTGAATGAGGAAAACAAAAAATCATATAAACGTGATCAAGATATAATTTATTGTGATACAGACCAAATTATACCATTGAGTGCAAAGAGTGCAAACTTGCCATAAAAGACAGCCATTGATATTGGAAGAATTAAGAGACAGCATCAAACTAAAAGAAAATTGATATAGAAATAAAAACAGATCCTGGAAACTGATAAAAACCAAAGGAACAGCAGAGTTACCATTGAATCAGCAAACAGCTGATAAGTGTTACAAAGAGGAAAATATGAAAAGGATCTTGCAAAGGATAACTAAATTAGCATAAACAATTTTTATAATTACATTAGGAAGAGATGGACTGAATGTAGTTTCCTCGCGAATTGGCAATGAAAATCAGGATGTGGTACTGCAAGAGCAAGAGATCAGAATTACCAACCATCTCATGGAAGGGAAAGCTGAATCACGGACATAGATTAATCAAAAACGACTGTAAGTGAAATGGGAGTAATGGAGAACTTGATGTCCTGATGAGTGACATATCTCCAGGACCAAGTGGTTTCCATCTTGGGGTTTTTAAAGCAGGTTGGGAGTGGATAGGAAAGATGTGGGCTGGTCTTCCAATATATTTGATACATCTCCTGTTGAAAACATTCCTGGTGGGAATCCAGATACTGAGTTCAAATCCTACTGCAGCAACGGGGGAGTTTTCATTCCATTGATTCAATAAATCATTGATCATGACACTGCTGGATTGGGATAAAAACCCATTTGGTTCACCACGACATGGTGGCTCAGTGGTTAGCACTGCTGCCTCACAGCACCAGGGACCCAGGTTTGATTCCACCCTTGGGCAACTGGCTGTGTGGAGTTTGCACATTCTCCCTGTGTCTGCGTGGGTTTCTTCTCGGTGCTCCAGTTTCCTCCCACAGTCCAAAGTTACGCAGGTAAGGTGGATTGGCCGTGCTAAATTGCCTGTAGTATCCAGGGATATGTAGGTTGGGTGGATTGGGCATGGAAAATGCAAGGTTACAGGGATAGAGTAGGGGAGTGAGTCTGGGTGGGATGCTCTTTGGAGGGTTGGTGTGGACTTGTTGGGCTGAATGGTCTGTTTCTACACTGTAGGGATTCTATGGACCTGACCCAATCTGGCCAATATGACTCCACAGTCCCACAATGTGCTCGTGAGATTGTCAGATTGGTTCTATCAAATGGTTACAGAAAAATCAACAACAAAACTGGATGGATCAAGCAATATTGATTCAGGCATTGTGAATGACAAAGGCAGACCTAAACATATAAACGTCCTCCTGACTAAGATCTGGGGGCTGATGCCAAGAGTGACTGAGCTGTTCCTACAGACAGAGTGAGGAGAATGTGTCTGCATTTACTATGTTGCAGAGAGTGAGAGCAATCAGGTTAAAATTCTGGAATTCCCTCCCTAATGGCATTGTGGGTCTATCTACAGCACATGGGCAACAGTAGTTCAAGAAGGCAGCTCACCATCACCCTCTCAGGGGCAACTAGGGATGGGTAATAAATGTTGGCCCAGCCAGCAACACCCACATTACATAAGTGCATTAAAAAAATTCCCTGTAAGGAGTAAATAAATACCTGGGTTTTTAGAACTGGGGAAACATTGTCAGAATAAGAAGTAGCCAATGGAGGATTGAGACATAAAGGACATCATTCTCAGGGAGGGAGATGGAGGGGATAGAATATTATGAATTATCCTAGCCATAATGGCCCAGGCACTGAGCATACGCAATTAATGCAATGTCAAGTTTCTGGAAGAGAAAGATCTCTAGGGTTTTAGTAAGGAAATTCGTTGATGAGAATGATGTGGGAGAATTGTGGAGCATATTCTAGGGTCTATCTGTCTTACAGTTGCTCCTCTTTGTCTCATCATGTGACGTTACATCTGCTTTACAAAGTTAGCAGCAAGGCATAGCCCACCTTTGAAGCATGTCTTGAAGTGACATGAAAACAAAATGGGGCTGAGACAGATGTAGCTTTCACATGCAGCGTATCATGTTTCCCCTGAGGTGGCAGGAGTATTTGTACTGGCCAGATGGGAGGGTGGTAATAGTAAATCATTGGATTCGTAATCGAAGGTAATCCTTACCTGGTCTGACCTACACATGACTCCAAACCCACAACAATGTGGCTGACTCTTACCTGCCCTTTTAAAATAGTTTAGCCAGCCACTCAGTTCAAGGGCTAATCGAGATGGGTAATAAACACTGGCCCAGCTAGCAATGCTCACTTTCCACGCACAAATATTATGCAGAATTATCACAAAGGCTAGATTTGTACACATTGTTTGATACTTCTAAGGGATTGCAGTTCAGGGAGAGTCAAAGTGAAAAAGGGCCCTTCATGCAACTGAGTAAAACAATTGATCACACAATGATCTACTCTAGAAAAAACAAACCCTGTGAATGACACACACTTGTCTGACTTGAGTTGTAAACCTCAAAATGGAGCTCCAGAATAATCAGTACGTCCATTCCCACATATTATTTCTTTTTTACTGGTTGGTCTCTCTGGGACATCCTAAAGAGGATGAGGCAGGGTCACAGCCAATAGGTTTTAAAAAGGCACATAACTGAATACCCAGGCCTGCAGCTCACTCGGCCTGGAATCTGTTTGCAATAATGTTTCCATAAGCTGGTCAACATTGCTCTGGCCTCTTTCTCTCTACTAGGGATTTATCAGGGGAGACACCTTTCTCCTCTAATCTCTTCTTCACCAAAGACACCTCTCCTTTGTGGAATGAATTGTGGAACGTGATGCTTAAGACTCTGTCTGGAGTTTATTGCAGGGCATGGCCTGGCTGTTCCAAATATCGGAATTTCATTTTGATCAGGTGTATGGTCTTCACCCTCCCGACACAGTTATCCAGCCATTTACACACCCAGCCATTCACACACCATGCCCACTCACACGCCCTGTCCATTTACACACCAGCCATGCACATATACTGCCCATTTACACACCCGGCCCATTCACACTTCCTGCCCACTCACACACCCTGCCCGCTCACACGCCCTGCCCATTCACACACCCTGCCCATTCATACAATTTACCAATTCACGCACCCCGC
>JAHRHZ010000056.1:24891232-24904314 GCA_024137785.1 Ginglymostoma cirratum | reverse complement strand
ATTCATACAATTTACCAATTCACGCACCCCGCCTATTCACACACCCTGCCCATTCACAGATCCGGCCCATTCACACGCCCTGCCCACTCACACACCCTGCCCATTCACACACCCTGCCCACTCACACGCCCTGCCCACTCACACGCCCGGCCCATTCATACAATCTACCAATTCACACATCCTCCAGCCTATTCACTCATTCGTCCATTCATTTATACTCACACTTGATATTTGAGCTTAGTCTGCCCTAATTAGTGAGTGTGAATGCTATGCTGATTCTTTTCGCTGGGTCTGTATGTAGATTCCTGCCGTGATGATGCTGGATCAGAATTTCAACATTTTAAAAACCAGGTAAGTTTGCAGTTTTGGAACTGACCAGCAGTGCTAACTCTTGCTAATTGGGAGATTCAGGCCCATCAGCACAATTAGTTTGGAGTCAGTTGGAAGTCAGGAACTTTATTAGCCTTTACAGAAATACTCTTCTCATGCATCTGACGATATGTCACCTCCACATGTTTAAAGACTTTATACATTAGACCATCTGGTCAGTGCCTGTACTAATGATAAACTAACAGTGTTCTGGCACAAGTTTAAATGTCAGAGCAGTTGGAAGCATTCTGCCTTCATGCAAATACATTCCCCTGGATCCTGCTGTTTTATATATTTTTCATTCTGAGAAGGGAAGAGGAGAAAACTCACAATTACACATGGTTTGAACTGCACGTTCAATCTTCCACACCCTGAGGGGATCTTTAATATTTATACTATTTGTGATGCTGTGCCTCCTCTCAGTTCGATCACCAAATGTCAACCTGCTGTCATTCCCATTCTAAGCGAGGGGAAATACCTGGATACAGGCGCCAAGCAAAGAGCAATTTGTGAAACCAGCTTGTTAAAAACACCAGCTGAGCTTGTGATTTGCCCCTCTGTAGCTCACTGAGAGACACTCAATCCAAGTGCTTCTGGCTGTTTCAGTTTGAGTGACAGTACAATGACAATGAGGAGACAAATTGACCGAACACTCAGAGACTAATGGAATTTCCAAACTCCTGCACTGCTCTAAAGTCTCCGGGAATGAGAGAATGACCTTCAGGACACTGACTGCCTGTAAAGCCCAGGAGAAAAATAATAGGGGCATTGATTTTTTAAAGTTTTCTTTGAACATTTTTGCACAGTGAAGAGTTAATAATACCTCTATTCTAAGACTACCCACTGAGTACATGCTCACAATGATGTAATATCAAGAGAAACTGGGACCTGAGAGAGGGGGTTTAAATAGTTTATTTTCAAGGGCGCCTTGTGAGATTTTCCAAAGAGCTACATTCTGATTTTGAGGGATGCCTATTTTGTTCCCACTTAACATTTTATTGGATGATACAATCAGAAAGCATGAAACCTTTCCAGCCTTTGAATGTTGTGGGCACTGGTGAGGAAGGAGTCACAGTCTGAGGATTCGGGATAAACCATTTAGGACAGAGACGAGGAGACATTTCTTCACACAAAGAGTGGTGAGCCTGTGAAATTCATTACCACAGGAAGTAGTTGATGCCATAAAATTGAATATATTCAAGAGGCTGCTAGCTATAGCACTCGGGGCAAATAGGATCAAAGTTTATGGGGACAAAGCAGGATTAGGCTATTGAGTTGGACGATCAGCCATGATAGTAATGAATGGCAGAGCAGACACGAAGGGCTGAATGGCCTCCTCCTGCTCCCATTCTCTATGTTTCTATTGCATGAGATCGGCAGTAAGGAGGTTCTCAAAGTCAATTTTCCAACTGTCATGACTCTCTAGGGTAGTGTACGGGAAACCAGGCCCCACTATACCAAGAGACATCACTCATGAGAAAAGATGCAGTCAATCTATCCAAAGTCCCCAATTTATCAGACTGATTAACTCAGGCTAAATAGGTTTCTGTACTTGACAAGACAAAGACTAAGAAATAGGAACTTGAGTCGGCCTGCTCTGCCTTTCAATATGATCATGGCTGATCTGATGTTCCTCACATCCACTTTCCTAAACTTTCCCCGTAATACTTGATTCTCTGTTTATTTTAAACAAACTGTCATTACTGAATGGCAATTGTGAAACATTAATTATCAACTTAGATCTGTCTACAACCGAAAGTCTACCCCTTTTACATTCCCCTCTCACATATAGTAAGATGCATAAAGACAGGCAAGACGGAGAGTGAAGAAGGCATTTGATACGGTTGCCTTTATTCGTCAGTGCATTGAGTATGGGTGTTAAAAAGTCATGTTAAGGCTGTACAGCACATTGTTTAGGCCACTTTTAGAATACTGCATTCAATTCTAGTCTCCCTGTCATGGAACAGGTGTTGTTAAACTTGAAAGCATTCAGAAAAGATTTACAAGCATGTTGCCACGGTTGGAAGGTTTGAGCTATAGGGAGAGGCTGAATAGGCTTGGGGTTATTTACCCTGGAGGGTCAGAGACTGAAGGGTGACCTTATAGAGGTTTATAAAATCATGAAGGACATGGATCAGATGAATAGCCAAGGTTTTTTCCCCAGTGTAGTGGAGTCCAAAACTAGAGGGCATAGTTTTAAGGTGAGAGGAGAAAGATTTAGAAGGGATCTAAGGGACAACTTTCTCACAAAGAGGGTGGTTTGTGTTTGGAATGAGCTGCCAGAGGAAGTGGAGGAGGCTGGTACAATTACAACATTTAAAAGACATCTGGATGGGTATATGAATAGGCAGGGTTTAGAGGGACATGGGCCAAATGCTGGCAAATGGGACGAGATTAATTTAGGATATTTGGTTGGCACGGATGAGTTGGACAGAAGGGTCAGTTTCTGTGGTGTACAACACTGTAACTCTGTGACATGGATATTATGGATGGAAAAAGAAAAAGATCAACAAATCACAGTTTGATAGAATCCACAGGATTTGATGTGTTTTCTTTCCCTTCTTTGCAAGTTCTTCTATTTCTTTACTGTTGACACAACTTGTTTGCATACCAGTGCTCTCTCTCACACACTGGCTGAAAATTTGTCCTTTCATTGCTTTTGAAATTGTTTGAAATTGAATTTGAAATTGAAATTGGAGGAATTCTTCCTCCAACAGGGAATTTGCAGAGAAAAGTAAGTGGAAGACAGCTAACTATTACTGGAGGCTTTCTAGTACTTCCACATAAGAAAGAGAGACACTGAGAGGGATATCATTGATGTTTTCCCTTTGCAGGCTGGGTGGTTCTCCCCTGCACTGGCCCCACACATGCCATGGTCACCTGTCTAAAACCCAATCAAAATGTTGAAAAGTAATTGTGCCTCAGTTTAGAGTTTGTGGGTTTCATGGTGTCTGCTTTTTGCGCTCACTGTTCCAGGAAATACATAACATTGTGTACAATTTGCAACGTGCTCCATTAAACACAATTTTTAAGACTGCAGCCTTCTCTTTGCATGGTCTCCTTGGTTTAAAGCAGTATCTTCCTTTTTTAAAATTTAGGCCACAGTACATAAATAAAGGAAATAAAAAGATATGGTCTTTATGTAACCAGGTGTTAAGTAGTAGGACGAGACCCTCAGTGAGAGGCATGAGGCCTAGTTGCAGGCGTTAGCATGCATTATCAATTCACTATTTTTAACATTGCTCCATTAATATGTTATTTTCTATTCCCCTTCCTGTCAGATAGAAACCAGACCTGATTAATTCTTGATATGAGAGTCAGAGTAGTTACCTGGTGACTCCAGCACACCACTTGCTCCTCTGAGCCTCCGTCTTAGATTCCAGTCACCAATATCATGGGCAGTGATGCATGGAGCCCCGTCTATAGATGTTGGCTTTAGATGTTTACCAGCTTCACTGCACACTCATGCCACATCTCCAAGCCACTTAAAATGTTGGGCTACATTTCATGCTGCACTTTGAAGTGTGCTGGCCTTTTCGTTGCATTGGTGGCACATTGGTTCAGTGGTTAGCAATGTTGCCTCACAGCGCCAGGGACCTGGGTTTGATTCCACCCTTGGGCAACTGTCTGTGTGGAGCTTGCTCATTCTCCCAGTGTCTGTATGAGTTTCCTTCAAGTGGTCTGATTTTCTCCCATGGTCCAAAGATGTGCAGGGTAGGTGGTTTGGCCATTGAAATTGACTGTACTGTCCAGGGATGTGTAAATTAGGTGGGTTAGCCATGAGAAATTCAGGGTTACAGGGATAGGGTAGGGGAGTGAGTTTGGACGGATGCTGTTTGAGAGGGTTGGTGTAGGCTCAATGGGCTGAATGGTCTGCTTCCACTCTTTTGGGATTCTATAGAGTGCCAGGGTAGTTTGTAAACAGGGATAGGCACCCAGCTCATGGATTAGACCAGGCTGCTTTCTTCACTCGCTACTTTGATGCTTACAGCATCTTTGCTTTAACTTTCCTTGCCTTTTTAACACTTTGTCCCCTCAGCCTGGGGCTGATCATCCCTGATCTTAATGAATGGCAGGGCAGGCCTGAAGCCTAGTCCTGTTCCTGTATCTTACGTTCAGCTGATTTCATCTGAGACGTTGCACTCTGTTGTCTTGCCCTGAGTTCCTCCCTTGGCACCATCAGAACATACAGATAATGCATGACGTGGGCAAGGTTTTACTCACTAAAAAGCTAGTTTCATACCTCACCACTTTTCTATGGACCTGTGTGTTGGATCAATCATTGCCAGTGACATACGTGGGCAGCTGAGGATCTAAACAGCACAGCCAACTACACCCATCATCTCTGAAAGAATAATTTTAGAAATCGCATTAATGTAAAATAGCTCAACTCCATTACTTGTCACCTACAAGTTAAACAACTACAAGATGATCCATTTCAAGCCAACAGATCTCTGACAACATGGGAATTCAGGAGGTAATGACCTGGTGATCGGAAGTTTTGGATTTAACAGGCGGATTTATTTTAACAGGAATTAAAGGAGGAGTGCGAGTGGGGCAAGACAGTCAGAGCTACAGAGTGGGGAAAGGACAAGAAAGAGAAACATACAGGGTTGTCCTCCCCAACCTCAATACTTCAGAGACAGATCTGGCGAGAGGTGAAAAATTGGGATACAGAGAATTCAGAGATGGTGAGAGGAGGAAATGGGGATGGGGGAGATGGAGGGAAGCAGAGAGATTCTCGTGGGGAGATATGGAATGATTGGTTAGAAGGTGAACTATTGAAAGTGGTAAAGACTACATGGCAAACTGGAATGAGATTTCATTAAATTTTCTCAGAGTGTCTCACTTTGTCAGCTAAAAGCATGAAGTAAGTCAAATAATGGTCAGATCTGTAAATCTTGAGTGTCAATTAAGACAATGATGTCAGAAGATAGCCACTTTGGATGTCAATTTATAGCTTTTCGGAACAAGTGTTATCAACTAATGCATGAGGTATTGTATTTTATTGCCAATAAGATCAAGTAATGCCCAAAAAATGACACCTTTCAGAGTGAATCAAAGCAGTTGCATTTGAATGATGTTGAAAGATGTCAAAAATTTCTGGTGGATCTTGTTCAAGCTGGTTGAGTGAATGCTCCACTGTGTCTGCTTCCATTTAGAAATTTCTTTCATGGATGGGACCAGCAAGAATAATTCCTCCAATCACAGATTCTGTCTCTTAAGGAGCAGGAAAATAAATAGAAAAAGAACTTGTGATTGGAGGGTCATGACAGCAAAGAAACATCTGATAGGAGTGACAGGAGAGGGATATGGTCTCTGTTTGGAGGAACATGGGAGAGAAAGAATTTCTGATTGGAGGAGCAGCTCTTCACAAATTCTTTCCTGCTCACTTTTGGGAGTGACCTTTTTCAGATTGGTTGTCCCTGTGAGTAAATTTTCCATGGTGGTTTTAGCAAATATTCCTCCCAGCCATGCATTTTGAGTATTGTTCCAAAAATATCCTTGCATGTAGTTACATTCAATAAACCTACTAATGTTATCTTATCTGAGTGTAGACCTGATCTTACTACAACTTCATTTATTGGTGACGAACTGATCAGGAAGAGAGAAAGGGATGCTCGATTGACAGACAAGAATGAAATAATTTATTCTCAATGTGATTGACGTAGGAAAGTGGGATGTCATGAGGATTGACACATTTAGTGGCCAAAAGTGCAGTGTGGGGTGGGATGATTGGTATGATCGTATGACAAGACCTCCAGGAATATATCCAAGCAGATTTTACCACCCTTTTGGTCACATGCAGTTTTTGCTATATATTCCTATTAGGCACAACATTGGCAGGAGAACAAATAAGAGACCATTTTAAATAAACCCATAAAGACTTTTAAAGTTTCAGATTTGGATCTTTGTGTGCAAGAATACACAATAACATGAGACCTGTGAACAATTGGATATCAATCTGCAGGACAGAAAGAGTGTTAATGGCTTATTAAACACCCAGGAGTGAAACCTATCTTCCTTTTGCAAGAAAATCAAGCGTAAGTCTTGAAAGAACCATTGGCGATTAAAACTGGTTAAAAAGCCCCATGAGAAGAACGGGTTTGGATGATGATTCACTGGGTCATCTATTGACATACACAATGTGGTACAAACATTGGTGTATCATTACCATCCACTTTATAATATAAGGGCATAGCAAAAGAGTGGATATCCTGTTTGTTGCTTGTGAGACACTAAAGCTCCTGAGATACAGTGTACCATTATCAATGAAGAACTGAGGGAAATGGTGTCTAGAATGCACTGGGGGAAGGGCTAAACATGGGAACTAAACCAGATGTACAAACTAAAGAAAACCCAAACAATATCCCCAACATTACTACTATTTCCTGGTTAGTTAAGTGTTACCAGTCTATTAAAATGTGGGTGGGGGGTGGGGTGGGTCCTTTTGCTTTGCACTTCCACATGAATTTCATAAATTAAGCTATTGAGCTGAGTTCTAACTGTGATATTCAGGCACTGAAGCCACATTAATCTTTTCACCACTTTTTGAGACTTTAGTGAGATACAATGGACGAGCCCTCTGTTCTACCTGCCTCCCCCATTTTAGCGGGTCTTGGGAGGCGCTCTTCCTGCAGATCCACTCCCCAGGCCTTGTCCCCTCCTACAGTTTGAAAAGTTTAACATCTCGGACAGTGCAGATAACATTTTCCACTGAGGGAATTTAACAGATCATGAGACAGAGAGAGAAAGAAGCATTGTGGCTTCAGTAGAGTTAGTTATGGGTAGGCCATTTTGGACTGAGATGAGGAGAAATTTCTCCACCCAGAGAGTGGTGAGCCTGTGCAATTCTGTACCACAGAAAGCATGTGAGGCCAAAACACTGAATGTTCTTACAAAGGAGGTAAATGTAGCTCTTAAGTTAAAGGGACCAAAGGATATATGGAGAAAGCGGGAGCAGCATACTGTTTGGGTGATTAACCCTGATCATATTGCATGGTGGAGCAGGCTCAAAGGGCTGAATAGCCCACTCCTGTTCTTGTTTTCTATGTTTCTATGCTAGTCACACTTCAGTAAAGCTGTGTACAGTCTCCTCATATGTAATAAACTAATTAATGCACAAACCTTTTAAATATTCAGTAATCTCTCCTCGCTAGACTAACCAAGCATACAACACACCCCCATCTCTAATTTTGCAAGAGCCTTCCTAGAGAAGTGCACCTCATCCAATCCTGACCTCTTACACGCCCTTGATTTCATTGCTCCACAGTAGGTGGTACAGCCCTCGCCTGGACAGTCACTAAGCTCTGAATTTCCTTTTTCAAATGTCTCTGCCTGTCTCTCTTTTGCCTTTAAGATGCAACTTAAAACTGGCTTCTTTAATTGAGCTTTCGAATATCTGCAATTAGATGTCCTGATGTGACTTAGGGCCCAGTTGTGTCTGATTGCACTTCTGCGAAGCACTTTGAAATGTTTTATGTGACAGCTGCTGTAAAAATGCAAGTTGCTGTTTCGTTGTGATTCCCTGTAGACCTGGGTAATTCCCCTTTAGCAGTATGTATCCAATTCCCTTCTGAAAATTATCATTTAATCTGCTACCACTGTACTGAGTACTTAGCACAGTACCCTCAAATTTGAAATCTTTAATGAATCACACCTACAATCGAACGTATTAAAAACTGGGATAGTTGTTTATTGATCTCACTGGTTGTACAATGAGTAAATTCCAAAATTAGTAGCCTGGAGTGGTCTCATTTATGCTGCAACATATATAATAGAAATAATATTGGAAGAAAAAAGGAAGCAATCAAGTGAGTATAACTTGCATTTATATAGTGCCTTTCCTGAGCTCAGGACATCTGAAAAAGCTTTACAGAAAATTAAGTCATTTTGAAATGAGATCACTGCATAATTGAGGAAATTTGTCAGCCAAGGTATTTCACAGCAGAATCCCAAAAGCACCAGTGGGTATTTGTCTGCTTTTAATGATTTTGGTCAAGGTGGAAATATTGGGGCCAGGACACCAAGGAGATTGGCCCATCTCTACTCCACATAGAGCCATGGCCTCTTTCACATCCACCTGAGATGGTAGACAGGCCTTAGTATAACGTGATCTGTAGACAGCACTGAACAAATATCCCTCTTAAAATGTAGCTGTTGTTCACAGACCTCTTAAGCCTGCAGTTGCTGTAATTTCTTCCTTGTGGCTGCGTATGCACTTTGTGTAACAAGGAACAAGGCCTGCACAGTTCCCTGCAAACTGTTTCATGGCTGCATGTCAGCAGAGGTTAGTAAGAACACTGTCTCTGACAGTGCAGTCCTCTCCCAGTGCTGCATTGAAGAAGTGCCTGCCTGGCTTATATGCTGGATCCTCTGGGGTTTTTGTGGTGTGTTATATGGTCACCAGATTCCCTGCACCTCTAGCAGGAGTACCTTCTGAGAGGAACACGGGCTGCCCCAGACCCAAATTGTCTACTGACTGTTTAAAAACTGTATCTTTTCACTTTTCTTTATTTTTGGTCATAGACTAAAAATGGAAAAATGTTTTTTAAAACCAAAGACAGTAGAAAGAATTGCTGTACTTTTGAAAACAAGTGACTGGAACTTGTTGTGAGTTGTGTTTACACAGTTGTTTCTCAAGCAGTAGAGGAGGAGAGATGAGACAATATGACACTGGGGGTGTGTTGCAAAGTGAGATCTGTCTGATAACTGTTAGTCTGATCAATGTCTGACAGATTGGTCTGTGAAATTGTGACCAAAGGTGATGCCAGAAGTTATCAGCCTGACGACAAGCTCTGATTGGTTTGTAGGCAGCTGATAGCTTGTAGAACATAGAACATTACAGCACAGTACAGGCCCTTCGGCCTTCGCTGCTGCGCCGACCTGTGAAACCAATCTGAAGCCCATCTAACCTACACTATTCCATTATCATCCATATGTTTATCCATTGACCATTTAAATGCCCTTAAAATTGGCGAGTCGACTACTGTTGCAGGTAGGGCATTCCACGTCTTTACTGCTCTCTGAGTAAAGAATCTACCTCTGACATCTGTCCTATATCTATCACCCCTCAATTTAAAGCTACGTCCCCTTGTGCTAGCCATCACCATCTGAGGAAAATGGCTCTCACTGTCCACCCTATCTAATCCTCTGATCATCTTGTCTGTCTCTATTAAGTCACCTCTTAACCTTCTTCTCTCTAACGAAAACAGAGTCAAGTCCCTCAGCCTTTCCCTCCATACCAGGCAACATCCTGGTAAATCTCCTCTGCACCCCTTCCATTGCTTCCACATCCTTCCTATAATGCAGCGACCAGAACTGTACGCAATACTCCAAGTGCGGCTGCACCAGAGTTTTGTACAGCTGCAACATGACCTCACAGCTCCGAAACTCAATCCCTCTACCAATAAAACCTAACACACCGTACGCCTTCTTAACAACCCTATCAACCTGGGTGGCAACTTTCAGGGATCTATGCACATGGGCACCAAGATCTCTCTGCTCATCCACACTACCAAGAATCTTACCATTAGCCCTGTACTCTGTATTCCTGTTACTCCTTCCAAAGTGAATCACCTCACACTTTTCCTCATTAAACTCCATTTGCCACCTCTCAGCCCAGCTCTGCAGCTTACCTATGTCCCTCTGTAACCTGCAACATCCTTCCGCACTATTCACAACTCCACCGACTTTAGTGTCATCCGCAAATTTACTAACCCATCCTTCTATGCCCTCATCCAGGTCATTTATAAAAATGACAAACAGCAGTGGCCCCAAAACAGATCCTTGCGGTACACCACTAGTAACTGAACTCCAGGATGAACATTTCCCATCAACCACCACCCTCTGTCTTCTTACAGCTAGCCAATTTCTGATCCAAACCACTAAATCACCCTCAATCCCATGCCTCCGAATTTTCTGCAATAGCCTACCGTGGGGAACCTTATCAAACGCTTTACTGAAATCCACATACACCACATCAACCACTTTACCCTCATCCACCTGTTTGGTCACCTTCTCAAAGAACTCAATAAGATTTGTGAGGCACGACCTACCCTTCACAAAACCGTGTTGACTATCCCTAATCAAATTATTCCTTTCTAGATGATTATAAATCCTCTCTCTTATAGTCCTTTCCAACACTTTACCCGCAACCGAAGTAAGGCTCACTGGTCTATAATTACCAGGATTGTCTCTACTCCCCTTCTTGAACAAGGGGACAACATTTGCTATCCTCCAGTCTTCTGGCACTATTCCTGTAGACAATGACGACGTAAAGATCAAAGCCAAAGGCTCTGCAATCTCATCCCTAGCTTCCCAGAGAATCCTAGGATAAATCCCATCCGGCCTAGGGGACTTATCTCTTTTCACACTTTCCAGAATTGCTAACACCTCCTCCTTATGAAGCTCAATCCTGTCTAGTCTAATAGCCTGTATCTCAGCATTCTCCTTGACAACATTGTCTTTTTCACGTGTGAATACTGACAAAAAATATTCATTTAGCGCCTCGCCTATCTCTTCGGACTCCATGCACAACTTCCCACTACTGTCTTTGACTGGCCCTAATCTTACTCTAGTCATTCTTTTATTCCTGACATACCTATAGAAAGCTTTAGGGTTTTCCTTAATCCTATCTGCCAGAGACTTCTCATGTCCCCTCCTGGCTATTCTTAGCTCTCTCTTTAGGTCTTTCCTGGCTAACTTGTAACTCTCAAGCGCCCTAACTGAGCCTTCATGCCTCATCTTTACATAAGCCTCCTTCTTCCTCTTGACAAGAGATTCTACTTCTTTAGTAAACCATGGTTCCCTCGCTCGACCACTTCCTCCATGCCTGACAGGTACACATTTGTCAAGGACACGCAGTAGCTGTTCCTTGAACAAGCTCCACATTTCAATTGTGCCCAGCCCTTGCAGTTTCCTTCCCCATCCTATGCTTCCTAAAACTTGCCTAATTGCCTCATAATTGCCTTTCCCCCAGCTATAACTCTTGCCCTGCGGTATATACCTATCCCTTTCCATCTCTAAAGTAAATGTAACCGAATTGTGGTCACTATCGCCAAAGTGCTCACCTACCTCCAATTCTAACACCTGGCCTGGTTCATTACCCAGTACCAAATCTAATGTTGCCTCGCCTCTTGTTGGCCTATCTACATACTGTGTCAGGAAACCCTCCTGCACACACTGGACAAAAACTGATCCATCTAAAGTACTCGAACTATAGAGTTTCCAGTCAATATTTGGAAAGTTAAAGTCCCCTGTAACAACTACCCTGTTACTTTCGCTCCTATCCAGAATCATCTTTGCAATCCTTTCCTCTACATCTCTGGAACGTTTCGGAGGCCTGTAGAAAACTCCCAACAGGATGACCTCTCCTTTCCTGTTTCTAACCTCAGCCCATACTACCTAGGTAGACGAGTCCTCATCAAACATCTTTTCTGCCACCGTAATACTGTCCTTGACTAACAGTGCCACACCTCCCCCTCTTTTACCATCTTCCCTGATCTTACTGAAACATCTCAACCCTGGAACCTGCAACAACCATTCCTGTCCCTGCTCTATCCATGTCTCCGAAATGGCCACAACATCGAAGTCCCAGGTACCAACCCATGCTGCAAGTTCACCCACCTTATTCCGGATGCTCCTGGCGTTGAAGTAGACACATTTCAAACCACCTTCCTGCCTGCCGGTACACTCTTGCGACCTTGAAACCTTATTCATGACCTCACTACTCTCAACCTTCTGTTCACTGGAGCTACAACTCAGGTTCCCACCCCTCTGCTGAATTAGTTTAAACCCTCCCAAAGAGCATTAGCAAATTTTCCCCCCAGGATATTGGTACCCCTCTGGTTCAGGTGTAAACCATCCCGTTTGTAGAGGTCCCACCTACCCCAGAAGGAGCTGCAATTATCCAGGTATCTCAATCCCTCCCTCCTGCACCATCCCTGTAGCCACGTGTTCAACTGATCTCTCTCCCTATTCCTCGCCTCGCTTGCATGTGGCACGGGTAACAAACCAGAGATAACAACTCTGCTTGTTCTAGCTCTAAGCTTCCACCCTAGCTCCTTGAATTTCTGCCTTAAATCCCCATCCCTTTTCCTATCTATGTCATTGGTGCCTATGTGGACCATGACTTGGGGCTGCTCCCCCTCCCCTTTAAGTATCCCGAAAACACGATCCAAGACATCACGGACCCTGGCACCTGGGAGTCAACACACCAACAGCGAGTCTCTCGTTCCCACAGAATCTCCTATCTGTCCCCCTAACTATGGAGTCCCCAATGACTAATGCTCTCCTCCTCTCCCCCCTCCCCTTCTGACCAACAGGGACAGACTCTGTGCCAGAGACCTGTACCCCATGGCTTACCCCTGGTAAATCGTCCCCCCCAACAGTATCCAAAACGGTATACTTGTTATTGAGGGGAACGGCCACAAGGGATCCTGCACTGTCTGCCTGTTCCCTTTCTGTCCCCGACTGTAACCCATCTACATTTTTCCTGTACCTGAGGTGTGACTACCTCCCTGTAACTCCTCTCAATTACCCCCTCAGCCTCCGGAATGATCCGAAGTTCATCCAGCTCCAGTCCAGGTCCCTAACGCGGTTTCCAAGGAGCTGGAGATAACAAGCATGGGGCTGGATGAACACAGCAGGTCAAGTAGCATCATAGGAGCAGAAAACTTGACGTTTCGGGCCTAAACCCTTCATCAGAAAAT
>JAHRHZ010000056.1:24843629-24876232 GCA_024137785.1 Ginglymostoma cirratum | reverse complement strand
ATGCTGCTTGACCTGCTGTGTTCATCCAGCCCCATGCTTGTTATCAAGGAATAAGGAGTTGTTGAGCTATGACTAGCTGTTAGAAGTCGTAACTTGGAGCCTCTGGCTGTGTGGATCAACTTCCGAAAACAAACTGGTAGTTTCAACCAAGCGCTGGAGAGCCGAAAGGAACTTATGACATTTTCCTGTAATTCTACATAGTCTGTAGACGTGGTGTGCAATGTAAGGAGTTGTAAGGCATGGTTAGTTCATGCAAAAGTACCTTTTCTTTAAATTGTTCTATTAGTTGCTTGTTAAATAATGTACTGTAAAAGTCTTAAAACTTGAAATCTTATTTTTTTTTCTGTTGGTCATTTGGGAAATCCATCTCTTTTAGAAAGTATTCAATCTCTAAAAATTGTAATGGTCCTGAATCATATGATGACCCATTATCAACAAAACAATGTCATTGGCTGTTGCTTCTTGTTCAGTGATAATCTGTGCATCAAATTTGTTGTTGGGGATGTTAATGTGACATTTCTTTGTCCACAATTCTAGCAGAAGATCTAATTCATTTATCTAAATTTGGTTAAAGCTTGCATTAAAATATTAGCTCAATAAAAGCCTTCCAAATGTTAGTTTGTTAATGAGCAATGGCTCATCTAATCTCAAAGTCAATTAGGGCTGAATGACAAATGCTGGCTTAACCAATGATGCTCACATTGCATGAAAGAATACATCAGAATGTCAGAGATAATAGGTACTGCAGATGCTGGAGAATCCGAGATGACATGGTGTGGAGCTGGATGAACACAGCAGGCCAAGCAGCATCATAGGAGCAGGAAAGCTTGATGTTTCGGGCCTAGACCCTTTTCTGGACCTTGTTATATCAGAATGTCAGATAACTTTTTTAGTTTTGGTCTCAAAATGAATTATGGAATCTTTCACCACAATGGCTCAGTGGTTAGCACTGCTGCCTCAAAGTCGTTCAGGTGACCGTGCGGAGTTTGCACATTCTGTCCATGTCTGCATGGGTTTCTTTTGGATGCTCCAGTTTTGTTCCATAGTCCAAAGATGTGCAGGTTAGGTGGATTGATCCTGCTAAACTGCCCATAGCATCTTCAGATGTGCAGGCTAGATTATAGATTATAGATTGTAGATTCCCTACAGTGTTGGAACAAGCCCTTCGGCCCAACAAGTCCACATTGCCCCTTGGAGCATCCCACCCAGACCCATCCCCCTATAACCCACACACCCCTGAACAATATGGGCAATTTAGCATGGCCAATCCACCAAGCCTGCACATCTTTGGACTGTGGGAGGAAACTGGAGCACCCGGAGGAAACCCACGCAGACACAGGGAGAATGTGCAAACTCTGCACAGATAGTCGCCCGAGGCTGGAATCGAACCCAGGTCCCCTGGCACTGTGAGGTTGCAGTGCTAACCACTGAACCACCATGCTGCCACATGGCTAAGTGAATTAGCCATGGAAAATGGAGGATTATAGGGATAGGGTCGGGTAGGGAGTTGGTTCTGGGTGGGATTCTCCTCAGAGGGTCAGTGTGGACTTAATGGGCCAAATGGCCTGCTTCCATACTGGAGGGATTCTATGAATTGTATATTTGAGGTTGCGGCAGGCAGAGGCCAATCTTTAGAATATCTCTGGAGATCCTCAGGAACTAGGCTGCACCTTTTCAGCTTATTCATTGATGACATTCCCTTGATCATGAGGTTTGAACTGGGGATGTTCACAGAAAATTTCAATGTTCAGTACCATTCACAACACTCAGATGCTGAAGCAGTCCATATGCATAGATCAGCAAGACCTTGCTAATATTTAGACTTGATCTGATGAGCATCAAATAACACTTCCATGACATAAGCACCAGGAAATTAACAACTAATCATCTCCCCCTTGATATTCAAAGGCATTATTATAGAGTCATTAAGTTATACAACTCAGAAACAGCCCCTTCGGTCCATGCTGAACATACTCCCAAACTAAACTAGTCCCACCTGCCTGCTCCTGGTCCTTATCCCTCCAAATCTTTCCTATTCATGTACTTATCCAAATGTCTTTTAAACGTTGTAATTGTACCCACATCTACCACTTCCTCCGGAAGTTCATTTCACACGCAAACCATCCTCTGGGTAAAAATTTTGCCCCTCATGTCTTGTTCAAATCTCTCTCCTCTCACCTTAAAAATGTGCCCACTAGTCTTGAAATCCTTGATCCTAGGGGGAAGAAAAAACTACCATTAACCCCATCTACACCCCTTAATATTTTATAAAGTTTTATAGGGTTGCTTTAGTGAATCCTCCATCATCAACATCTTTGGAGTTACCATTGCCCAAAGACTGAACTGGACCAGTCACAGAAGCACTGTGACTACAGCAGTAGGTCAGAATCTTGGCATCCTACTGCTAGTAACTCTCCCACTGACTCCCCAAAGCCAATTCACCCTCAACAAAGCACAAGTCTAGAGGGTGGTGGAATACTCCCTACCTTATCTAGATGAGTGCAACTTCAACAAAAATCAAGGAGCTTAGCACCATCGATGAAAAGCAGCCCAGTTAATTGGCACCATATTCTTAAAGATCTACAAGGTACAAGTCAGGATATATGTGATGATATATCTTCCATTTGCCTGGATGAGTATGGGTCCAGCAACACTCAAGAATCCCAACATCAGCCAAGACAAAACAGCCTGATTTGGCCCACTATCCACAACCTTGAACTTTCTATCCCTCCTTCACCAATGCACAGTGAAAGCAGTGCATGCCATTTACTAGATGCACTCCAGCAACTCAGCAATAGAACTGTACCTTCCAATCCCATGACTTCTTTCCTCTGGAAGGACAAAGGCAACTGATGTGTGGAACATTACCACTCTAAAATTCCCCACAAAGTCTTACGCTGCCCAAACTAAAAACTACATTGTATACCTGCACTGGGTCAAAATCTTGCAAATCTCACAGCACAGCACATACAGCACATGGGGTGTACCTACACGAGATGGACTGCACCAGTTTAAGAAGGCAACTCACCACCACCTTCCCAAATTGGGATGGGTAATCAAATTTGGCCTAACAAATGACACACATTCCCATGAGAGAAAAAGAGATCAACAATGCAATCAATTTTTAATCTTGTGTTTTTAATCCTAATTCCCCTCACCCTAGTCCTAAAAGATTTAATCCTTATTCTAAGATATTAAGACCATAAGACCATAAAGCAGTAGAGCAGAAATAAGACATTCAGCCCATTGAGTCTGCTCTGCCATTCAATGAGGTCATGGCTGATGTCATAATTCTCAGCTTCTCTTTGCTGCCTTTTCCCCATAACCTTTGATTTATTTTACTAATTAAAATCTGTCTGTATCAGCTATGAATATACTAAATGACCCAGCCTTGACAACCCTCTGCAGTGAAGAATTCTGCAGATTCACTATAAGAGAAGAAATTCATCCTCATCTCTGTCTTAAATGTGTGACCTGAGATTGTGCCCTTGGGTCCCAGACTCTCCCACAAGGCAAAAGAACTTTTCTACATCTACTCTGTCAAGTGCCCTAAGAACCTTGTACATTTTGTTAAGATTACCTCTCATTCTTCTAAATTCTCTCAAGTACTGAACCAACTTCCTCAATCTCTCCTAGTAAGACAGTCCCTCTATATCCAGGATCAGCCCAGTGAACCTTCTCTGGGCTACCTCTAATTCTGGTATATCTTTCCTTAGATAAGGGTACCAAAACTGTTCAAAATATTCCAGCTGTGATCTGAGTAGTGTCTTGTATAGTTTTAGCAAAACCTCTACTTTTACATTCCATTCCCTTTGAAATAAAGATCAACATTCTATTTCAAAAACAAAAATTGTTGGAGAAGCTCAGCAGGTCTGGCAACATCTGTGGACAGAAATCAGAGTTAATGTTCTGGGTTGAGTGACCCTTCCTCAGAACTGATGGTAACTAGGAAAATGTCAACTTATACACAGAAGATAGGGTGGGGGGAGGTGGTGAGGAGTAAACGATAGGTGGGGAAAGACCTCAAAAAAAGAAAAGAACAGTTGAACAAAGGAGTGGTTAACAATCTGGTGAGGCGGGTGAATATCTATTAATGGGGACTGTTACTGGGTAATAATGGGTTGTGTATAATAGCAGACTATGTAAAAAATAAGACCTGGTGTGTGGGGGTTGGGGTAAGGGCATGGGAGAGCTCAAGCCCAAAAGCTGTTGAATCTCGATATTGAGTGCAGAAGGCTACAAAATCCCTAAGTGGAAAATGAGGTGCTGTTCTTCCAACTTGCACTGAGCTTCGCTGGAGCACTGCAGCAAACCTGAGACAGAGACATCGACTAGGGAACAAGATGTTGAAGTGGCACGACTGGAAGCTTAGAGTATTTTTTGCGTGCAGAATGTTGGTTTTCTGCAAAGCAGTCACCCAGTCTACGCTTTGTTTCCCCAATGTGGAGGAGACCACATTGTGAGAAGCGAATGCAGTTGACTAGATTGTGGGAAGTGCAACTAAAGTGCTGTTTCACCTGGAAGGTACATTTGAGCCTTTAGGTACTGAGGAGGGAGGAATTAAATGGATAAGTGCTACAGCTTCTGCAGTTGTAGATGAAGGTGCCATGGGACTGTGGGAGGGTGTGGGAGTGAAGGAAGAATGGACCAGGGTGTCCCAGAAGGAACAGTCCCTGTGGAAGGCTGACAAGGGAGGGGAGCGGAGTATGTGTCTGATGGTGGCACCTTACTGGAAATGGCTAATGGTCCTCTGATGTGGATGCTGGTGGGATGGTAGGTAAGAACAACGGGGGACCCTATCGCTGTTGTGGGAGGGAAGAGAGGGGGTGAGAGCCAAAGTGTGGGCGATGGTTCGGACACGGCTGCTGGTCCTGTCAACAGTATGGGGGAATCCTTGGTTGAGGAAAAAGACATTTCAGAGGCTCCTGTGTCGAAGTTGGCATCATTGGAATGGATGTGACAAAGGCAAAAGAACTGGGAAAATCGAATAGAGTCTTTGCAGGAAGTAGGGTTTGAGGATGTATAGTCAAGGTAGCTATGGGATTTGGTGGGTTTGTAGTGGAACATTCTATTTGCCTTTCTTATTATCTAATAAACATGGATGCTAGTTTTTTGTGACTCATTGATGAGGACTTCCAACTCCCTCTATGCAGCACCTGATCGGCCTATTATGCTCCTCCATTCTTCGTGCCAAAGTGCATTACAATATGCCAACTTATATTCAATCCGAATAAAAACCGAAAGAACTGCGGATGCTGTAAATCAGGAACAAAAACATAAGTTGCTGGAAACTCTCAGCAGGTCTGGCAGCATCAGTGAAGAAAAAATATCAGAGTTAATGTTTCGAGTCCAGTGATCCTTCCTCAGAGCGTATGTTGTTATATTCAATCTGCCAAGATTTGTCTACTTACTTAACCTGACTATATCCTTCTGCAGAATTTGTGTGTCATTCTCACCAAATTGCCTTTCCACCTATTTTTGTTTCTTTCCATGTTCTAGATTCTCTAGACAGGGCGAATGACATCTCAGTGTCTAGCTGTGACACCTCTTCAGAATCTTGTACATTTCAATAAGGTCATCTCTAAACTCCAGAGATGATTGTCCCAATTTTCTCTGCTTCTCATCATGGAATGTTATTGTTATTCTTGGGAACTTGGTATTGAACCTACACTTCATCATAGCAATATGACAATTAAAATGGCAAATTGAATCCCAGATGTGGGCTCACCAAAGCCTTGGACAATTATAGTAAGGCTTCTTTAATGTTGAACTCCAATCTTCTTGGGGTTTGAAGAAGTAACAAAGAGAATTGATGAGGGCAGAGTGGTGGATGTGATCTATATGGACTTCAGTAAGGCATTTGACTGAGTTCCTCATGGTAGACTGATTAGTGAGATTAGATCAAATGGAATACAGGGAGAACTAACTATTTGGATACAGAACTGGCTCAAAGGTAGAAGACAGATGGTGGTCGTGGAGCATTGCTTTTCAGATTGGAGGCCTGTGACCAGCGGTCTGCCACAAGGATCAGTGCTGGGACCACTGCTTTTTGTCATGTATATAAATGATTTGGATGTGAACATAGGAGGTATGGTTGGTAAGTTTGCAGATGACACTAAAATTGGATATGTAGTGGACACCAAAGAAGGTTACCTCAGAGTACAACGGGATCTTGATCAGATGGGCCAATGGGCCAAGGACTGGCAGATGGAGTTTAATTTAGAGAAATGTGAGGTGCTGCATTTTGGAAAAACAAATCAGGGCAGGACTTATACAGTTAATGGTAGGGCCCTGGGGAGTGTTGCTGAACAAAGAAATATTGGACTGCAGGTTCATACTTCTTTGAAAGTGGAGTCGCAGGTAGATAGGATAATGAAGAATGTGTTTGATACGCTTGCCTTTATTGGTCAGTGCAATGAGTATAGGAGTTGGAAGGTCAAGTTGCGGCAGTACTGCACATTGGTTAGGTCACTTTTGGAATACTGCGTGCAATTCTGGTCTTGCTGCTATAGGAAGGATGTTGTGAAACTAGAAAGTGTTCAGAAAAGATTCATGAGGATGTTGCTGGGGTTGGAGGGTTTGAGCTATAGGGAAAGGCTGAATAGGCTGGAGCTATTTTCCCTATAGCATTGGAAGCTGAGAGGTGACCTTATAGAAGTTTATAAAATCATGAGGTGTATGGATAGGGTAAATAGGCAAGGATTTTTCCACAGGGTAGTGGAGTCCAAAACTTGAGGGCATACGTTTAAGATGAGGGGAAAGATATAAATGGGACCATGAAGGGGCAATGTTTTCATGCAGAGGGTTGTGCATGTATGGAATCAGCTGCCAGGGGAAGTGGTGAATGATGGTACAATTACAACATTTAAAAGGCATCTGCATGGGTAGATGAATAGTAAGGGTTTAGAGGGAACTGGGATACGCCTAGCCTGCAAAACCCTGGACACTGTAGGCAATTTGGCATGGCCAAACTACTTAACCTGCACATCTTTGGTCTCCAGGAGGAACCTGGAGCACCCAGAAGAAATCCACGCAGGCATGGGGAAAATGTGCAAACTCCACACAGGCAGATCCCAACAATGTAATCAAACCCACGTCCCTGGTGCAATGAGGCAGCAGTGCTAACCACTGACAAACTGTACCGCCCTACTTTAGGACCTGTACAGCAGTCCTAACTGTTTTTTTAAAAACCAAAAGAACTGCGGATGCTGTAAATCAGGAACAAAAACAAAGTTGCTGGCAAAGCTCAGCAGGTCTGGCAGCACCTGTGGAGGAGAAAACAGAGTTAACGTTTCGGGTCCGGAACAGTTCTGAGGAAGGGTCACCGGAACAGTTCTTAGGAAGGGTCACCGGACCCGAAACGTTAACTCTGTTTTCTCCTCCACAGGTGCTGCCAGACCTGCTGAGCTTTGCCAGCAACTTTGTTCTTGTTCCTAACTGTCTTCTTGCCAGGTTTGCTGAATGAGTCATTTGAAAAATCTAATGATGCTGATCATTCGTGATGTGTAGGTTTAGATCCCATTCATATTTCAGCCTCCTAGAAGAAAAGTGCATCCTCCATGACTCCTATGATTTTCTTTAGCTGTACATTCTACAAAAGGAATAGTCGCCAGTCTTTGAGATGACCCATCAGATTGAAGGAATTTGTGCACTTTCATGAGCAATGTTGAAACTGCAGTCATGTTTCTTTCACCCAAAATACATGAAAGGAATTGGATTGGTTCCTCGATATATCCGCAAGGACTCTCACTCTTTTTTCTCTCTCTCTCTATATAAAGGACAGTCAGTTTTCCAACAAACAGGCAGGTCAGTTAAACTGTGCCCCAAGGGTCATTAGGGGAGAAATACATTTGTGTACTGTTGATTCTACCCCAAAATCTGTCATGCTCTGGAGTAACTCTTCACTGAATTGAATTATTCACAGGGTGAAATATTACAGGTACATATGTCCTGACTCCACTCAATTGTAAGTGTTTCTTTATGGCAGAATTAATATTTCCTGACTTACTTCATCTTCCTTACTTTTTTCAACTTTGGTGGTTGAAGTCTGAGCCTTTCTCCTCCATCTAAGTTTGCCAATTAAATAAAAGTGTTGGCACCTGTGTTAACTACAGAAGTGCATTGGTAATAATGTGACATCCCCTGCAGACTAGTGTGAGAGGTGTAAATGGGAAATCCTGTCGCTGAGAGAAGGGTTGCCATGTTGCGGTACAACAGTATGTTTAGCTTGTATATCCCACAAAGGACTGTGAGTTGACTCTTAATAGTAATATGAAATGATCTTTATTGGTTATAACACAGTTAATACTATAATGATGATTATGCTACAAACTAACAACTAATACAATAAATCTGACAATTATTACTATAAATCTATGTCAACATCTTGTACTTGGAACGATCAAACATCACCACACTAGACCTTGGCCTTGATCCACGTGATGATGGTTGTCTGGTCTTCCTCTCCTCGTGGTCCCCGGGGACCTCTTCATATGGGGGGTGGTCTTGAGTTACCACTCCCAAAGGTACTGTTGCAGTGATTCTTATCCTTAGAAGCTTCTTCACACCTTTGAGAGGACAATTCCCACGAATGGACTGATCAGAAATCAAATACACTGATTGATCAGACCCAATCAGGCACTGCCATGTGGATGTGGGGTGATCTTCGGTCCTTCATTTCTGAAAGTATCAGCGGCACGTAAGTCAGATAGGCTTCCCAGATAAGAAAGTGAGGTGTCCCTTTTTTCCAAAAACAGCTCGATGTTTCCTATTGTCCTGGTAAATAGACATAGTCAATTGTGTACTGTGTTGTTTGCAGCTGCAGCCTGTCCGGATCTGCAGCTTGTTCATTTCAGTATCTTTGCACAGATACTTTGGCCAATGCCTGGCTTGATTTCCCAGCATGCTTGATGTATTATTCGATTCTGCCATTTTGAGTGGCCTGTCTGGCTACACTTCCTCCTCTTAATCCTGGACGCGAAGCATGATGGATCACATGATCACAGATCAATTTCTGTGTGGTGACTACAGACCAAGTAAAGCACAACATACACTTAGTCAACTGAACTCTTACAGATAGCATGTTAGGAAATGACGGCTCAGATCAAGCAACACCATCAGACTTTACATAAACAGAACATCAAAATTCAAACTTAACAACTAACCAAGTAAGCGTGGTAAGCTAGGGATAAATAAGACATCAGGAATTCATAGTGAGGATCAAACATTACAAAATAAGTCATATACATATATATCAGAAGTGATTAAACAAGGTTTGTAACCATGAACAAATAATCCATAGGATTAAGAAACATTAGTCCTCTTATCTTTATGTTAGAGAATACTAGAGAAAGAAAAATATGAAGCCTATATGATCTAACTAAGTTGGGAATTATATACGTACTTAGCAGAGAGAGAGTAGTAAACAGTGCTGCAGCTGGGTCTTGGGATTTCACCACTATTGCCAGTTCACTCATTCAGTCATTCAATTTCACAGAAGTGCTATTGATGGTAGTGAAATGTCGAGACCACGGTTCTATGAATGGATGGATGGGATGCGGTAATAGTAAACATAGTGCACTGGTGCGAGGGTGATAAAGTTATGAATGAACCAGAATGCGATATTAGTAGTAAAAACAGAACATGTGTGAATACGTGGTTAGTAAAGGTTATGAATGAAGAGGAACACAGTAGTAGTAGTAAATATGGAGTGCTTGTGAATGGGTTAGTAGAAAGGACTTCTATGATACAAAGGTAAAGAAGCCCATAATACAATATCTCACAAAACCATACAGTAGGATGCTTTAAGATGATTAGTAGACATGTAATGTACAGCTATTTGATGCAATTAAAACTCTTGGCTAATTGAGTTACAAATTTGATGTAATTAATTTACAGACTTAATGTAATCAACTGCACAGAAACAGTTAGCTTGTCGATGTAGGTAATTTCAATGTAAGAACACATAAAGTGTTGCAATAGTGTGCCTTTCTAATAGGCTCATGGAGGCCATGATTTGAGTGACGTCTCTATGCTCAGTCTTTGTTTTGGTTCTCTTTTCAACCAGGCAAATTTGACAGTCAGGCTTGTGTGTTGCTTCCAGTGTTGACAATGATCCCAATGAAGTAGATCCTGATTATGTTTTGTGGGGTCATGGTTGATGTGGGAGAAGATGAAGGTAATTTCTGTGGTTATCCTTGTTTAATATCTGAATAGTTTATAACATGTGCAATGCACACACATTAACCCTCACCCCATTTTTTTTGACTGAACACCCATATTTGATTCGGGTGTAAACAAGCAATTGCGGTTAATCCTTTTGGAATTTACAAGAATATGAATTGGTTCCACAGGACCTATAAAGAAGTGTAAATTGTGTAACAGTACCGACCATTAGAAACAGTCGCATCTCACCTGGGATAAAAGGTACTGCAGATGCTGGAGAATCCGAGATAACAAGGTGTGGGGCTGGATGAACACAGCAAGCCAAGCAGCATCATAGGAGCAGGAAGGGTCTAGGCCCAAAACATCAAGCTTTCCTGCTCCTATGATGCTGCTTGGCCTGCTGTGTTCATCCAGCCCCACACCTTGTTATCTCATATCTCACCTGGGGTGGCCAATCTGAGTAGCCCATCCGGCTACAGATCAAACTTGTGCTTCTAAACTCAGATGTTATATGCCTGTTCTGGAAGATATTAAAGATTCTGTTGCAATCTGGCCAACATTCCTTTCTTGCCCTCAACACCATCAAAAACAGCTGAACTGCTTACTCATCCCATGTTTGTGGGATATAGCAAAGTGCAAAACTGCTGCTGCATCTTTTTACATAACAAGTCACTCCAGTTCATGAGTGACAGCCAATTTGCAGAGTGTTATGCAAATGAGTCCTATTGTCACAAACCCAATGAACCAGGACAATAAGATGTGGGCTGGGACCAGGAATGTTATGATAATGAATTGTATGTACCTTTAAGGAAGAATATCCTAACTCACTGTCAACCATTATCTACCTCAAGCATTGATATAATAGTCCCGTAACTTGCTAATTAGTTTGAGGCAGCAATGGTTGATGTAATATACGATTACATCATATATGTATTTTCAGATGCACTATACTCAGCTCTTAATGAACATTGTCTGTATGTAGTCTTTTCTTCAAATAAAGTGCCCACATTATTGGTTCACCAAACCTTGAGGGTGATCAGCATATTTATACCAAAAGGAGGAACATAAAATTGTGACAGCTGGTTGCAATTTGTGGTTTATGAAGATTTTTGATTTTTAAATGCACCATCTGTAACATGCTGGCAGTGAGGTTTTGAAGATATGACTGCAAATTTCACAAGCATTAGTAGTGTAAGTGCTGGTGTGAAAGTGAAACAGTTATCAACCTCTCTGTATGGATACATTCTGTACCTTTGTGGGGATTCCAAACCTCTATTCTGGGATCACATCTCATTCCAGGTAGTAGGCATCAGGTCCCAAGAAGATTGCTCACATCTGGGAAACCTTAAAAAAGTACACAAATAGTTGCCGTGAAGCTTAAGCAGGAACAGAGATTAACCGGCAGACTTTACTTCCGGCCTTGCTTTAGTTGATCTCACAGACAAGAGAATTCATTGCTGCAAAAGTTAAATGCTGAGGACTGGGTTTAGAAGAAGAGTCTACCGAGTATCAGCCAGAAGAAGCCTGTCAAAAGCATTTTTCATGATTGCCTTTTACATTAAAGATCATGCAACCATTCCTTCTTGCCTAAAATTGCAGGTTTGTGGATGGAGCCTAGGGCTAAGCTACAAAAGAACTAAAACAGCACCACCAACACAAGCAAATATTTCTGTCTAGGTAAAGTACGGACTACTAAAGGTACAGTAACCCTTAATGAGCTGGAAGGAATGTGAATAACTGTCAAAAACTCCAGGTAGCATTAAGAATCCTTTAAAAAGCTGCAAAATGATCGGACAATTTCCAATGTTCAATTGGAAGGTGTGTGTTTGATATTGTCTTTCATTATTTTTGTTGGGGTCAGTTGTTGGGCTCTTTAACTTAAGAAAGCATTGTAATTAGCTCCTGAACTTTGAATTGGCAAACTTCTTTTTAATTGAAGTATGATATATTTATGTAGCAAAAGAATTAAAAATCATTTTTTATGGCCATCTGGGGTGTCGGTGAGAGTTAAAAAGAGGGCAGCTGATTCATCCTCCTCACCTGGGAGCAATACTTGACATAAGGGTTTGAGCATCTGCATCAACTAATTATCTCTCTTCCACAGGACTAGTGGTCAACAGACACTAAATTAAAGATGGCAGAGAGGCTGCACAGCGGTGAAGTCCATGACCACTCAGAGAATGCACTTAGTAAGAAATTCACTTGCATCTACCACCAGCAGAAAGCCAAGGACACATCCTGCTGAACACCTCACAGCCATGTCTCCCCAGCTACTGGAGGAAGAAACAACCAGGTGAAAATCTACCGTGGATCCAGGCATTGCAGAGATCTCATTGGAAGGTGTTGAAATGTTGGTGTTCCAACAATTGAAGACTACTTCACCTGATAGTCCAATTCACTGTATTCCTAATTGCTGGGGACCCTTTTGCATAGCCAAAACATTCAAGATGCAACTCCATCCTCCCCAATAAAATCTCCTCCCACTTTGAGGACCACCACTTCAGCTTCGGTAGTTACTTAGAGCGACTTTCAGCACTGAGAAATCCAGCTTTCTTATTGGGCTGATCAAACACCAATCACCCAGCACTCTCAATAATCTCCCCAATTCTGTTCCATCCTCAGCAGTTCACCTTCTCTGTTATCCTCGTGACCCTCCATCCTGCCCTTTTCAGTGCAAAGCCCATTATTGTCAACATTGAAGTCTCTTAGCATTCCTGCAGAGCACTGGAATATTGTGGTCTCATTACCCCTGCTGAGCCTTATTTCTGACCTTGACTGAAGTCACCTGCTTCAACTTCTGGAATACTCCCCCATTGGACCATATACATTGAGCTTCCAACTCCTCAATGTCCTCTACTGCACCAGCATCCAGACTGAGCCCTGGAGAGATCGTCCACCATCCTGAACTAACTGTATATACCAACAGCCTCAAGACACTGCAACCAGACTGACTGGGATTCAGCCCCTGGATTGACTGGGGAACACTCCCCAGATTGACTGTGGCACAGGCCCCAGACTGACTGGAAACACCTCCAGATTTACCAGGGCACACCTTTTCCTGTCTGATCCTTCCGTTCCATGTGGCTCAGTCATCAACATCCCTCTCCCATTCGGCAGTTGGGTTTGGTGAAAGCCCAGAGTGATAGTCTACCTGCATGAACTTGGATACACTGACTGCACCTCAGAATATGACAGCGCAAAGGACTGTAAATATCATTTAGAGACATATTGCTGAGAAAAAACAGCTAACCAGCACTTGATGATGAGGACATGCAATGCTCCAGATGCGTGCCTGTTTTTTGCTGTCAGGTTTCTGAAGCACCAAGTTTCTAGAAGGAGTAGAAGTTAGGTAGACGAAGTTAATTCCAACCAGTTGTAGTAATGATGAAGTGCAGACAGGCATCTGCCACTTGTTGGCCACATTCTCCACCTGTTGCCTGAAAGGGCAGAACTGAATTATTGACATTAACCTTGATGGCAAGAATCTGATTCTTTGCCTCTCACCTGATTAAGTTCATCCACCCACCATTATTCTCAGCTCTCAGTGAGTGGACAGTCCAAACAGAGTTGGAACATCCTGGGATTGTGGACAATGTCTGAGAAATCGCCATCAGTCTGACTTTCTTTGTGTCCATTCAGATGGCTGACATCTCACCTGACATTTCTGTGACCACTTCCTGTGCCTCTTGATTCCCTGGTAACGTCAAAGTGATCTTCCATTTCAGTTCGCTCCAGTTATATTAGCAAACCAGCCGGAGAATATGTTTTCATTAATTAGCTTTGGGCTTTACAAGAACAAAAGATCTTTAAAATAACTGAAGTGTTCCAGAGGACAGAAAATCAATAATTAATTTAGTTACTTCAACCACAATAAACACATTTCATAAGTGAATATCATTCAGTTAATTTACACAGTTCACACATGGAAACACACAGATAATTTGATAGATTGAATGACCAGGGCTCTGGCTGCAAATGATTGAATTGCTTATATTTACTGTATTATAGATCGCTTCTGATCGATTTCCAACTGATATAGTGCGTTGCAATATAGGGGGGAGAGCATGATAGTGGTAATGCCTCTGACTGAGCAATCTAGAGACTCAGTCTAACTCCCTGAATTGAATTGAATTAGCTTTATTGTCACATGTACTCACATGAATACAGTGAAAAGTCTACAAGTTGCCACTTACGGTGCCATCTTAAGTACAAAGGTACCTGGGTAGATTCCTGAGTACAAAGTCTTAGAAAAGTAAGAAGAAAACTAAAGAAATAAAAAGTTCAGAATAACAGTCCTTCCACGGCAATATGATAAAGATAAAAAAGAAATTAGAAAAAAGAGAATTTAAGACAAAGTTCACTAAGTCTATTTCACAGTTAGGGCTTAAGGACCTGACTGGGGGCTGGGGACATGGGTTCAAATCCTACCATAGTAGCTGGTGGGGTTTAAACTTGAAAACTAAAACCTGGAATTAAAAGTTAGTATCAGTGACCATGAAGCAACCCTTGATTGCTGTAAAACCCATTTGGTTCGACAGGAAATCGTTTGTCTTTATCTGGTCTGGCCTAGATGTGACGCTAGATCCCACAGCAATGTGGTTAATTCTGAAATGGTCTAGAAGCTGTTCAGTTCAAGGGCAATTACGGATTGGTATCAAATGCTGGCCTTCCCAACAACACTCACATCCCATGAAGTGCATAAATTAAGAAAAAAGCTGTAATGATCAGATTGTGATGATTTCCAATTTTGTCTCTGAAAGGAAGGGGCAGGGGCATAATTTTCAAATCACTTGGACGTAAAATTGCAGTTCTGTCTTTACATTCCTGCAATTGTTGCCCAACTTCCCAGTTTCCCTGAGGAGAGCAGGCTGTACATTGCATACAGACTTGGTGAGATGGCAGGTAGAGAATTGTGTGCAGTTTTGATGTCCTTATCTAAGGTAGGATACATTTGACTGAATTCAACTGAGGTGCCACTAGACAAATTTGTGGGTTGGCAAGATTGCTTTATGAGGAGAGATTGAGGAAACAACGTCTATATTCTCCACAGTTTTGAAGAATGAAGGGTAATCTATCGAAACTTACAAACTTACTACAGAGCATAACAGGGTGGCTATAGATAGGAAGTCTCCCCTGGCAGGTGAAGCGAGGGCCAAGAAACACAAACTGAGAATAAAGCGGCCACCATTTAAAACTGAATTGAGGAGGAATGTCTTCATCAGACCCTGGCAAATCTTTGGAATTCTGTACCCTAGAGAGCTGTGAAAGCTCAGTCATTGAGGAGATTCTGTTCAAGACAGAAATTGAGAGATTTACGAAGGCTTATCATATAGTGGGATATGAAGGTAGAGTGGAAAAATGGCGCTGAGGTGGATGACCAGCTATGGTCTAACTGAATGGTGGAGCAGGCTCAACAAGCTGAATAGCCTCCTCCTGTTCCTCTGGGGTGCTGAGGGCAGGCATGGGCTGCAAATCAGGGCTGAAGGATTCCTTCAACAATTCTAGGAATGAACCCCTATTTCTCCTGCTCCACAGGAACTTAAAAACAAGCAAAGTTGCAAATCTTACATGGGCCTCTTTAAGTCAGTCAGCTTCTCTTGCAGAGCCGTAGGGCAACAGACAGTGCAGTACCAACCATGGGAACTCTGTAAAGTGAATCAGAGCCTGGCAGCTTTTAGCAGGAGCCTTGACCATGGTCTGATTTGCATTTGTAAAAATGTAGGCAGCCAGTCCAATTTGGGCTTGACAGTCAAAATGGCCTGTTTCTGTGTTTATATGTTCTCAAAGTATCTGTGGCCAGTGAAGTATTCATAAAGATTAGTCACTTCTGTAATGTGGGAAATGTAGCAGCCAATTTGCACATGGTAATGTCGGACAAAGAAACAAAAAGAGAGCTGAGCAACTAACTTGTCTTAGCCATGTCCACTGATTTAAGTATTAGCTAATCATCTTTGCTGTTCCTGCAGACAGGGATCAATTATGTTCAGATTCATCACTGACACTCATTGTTTAAGGATCTAGAGTGTGTGCACCCTGGCCCAGAGTCAATCACTACTTTGAGGGTATCAGGCGAGATAACTGATAACAAGATAAACAAGGTGTGGAGCTGAATGAACACAGCAGGCCAAGCAGCATCATAGGAGCAGGAAAGCTTGACGTTTCGGGCCTAGACCCTTCATAAGATAAACAAATGTCTAGTATTCAGCAAGGAGGAACACCAGTGCTAATGGGAAAACTTTGTTATATCTGACACTGGCAGGAGGGAGTGATTTAAATATAGAACCGCTAGCATTCAGCAAGAAAGAGGCACAAGTCTTTGGTTGATGTACATAATGTTCATCTATTGACTAATGGATTGCTGCACAAATGCAATCTGGTCCCAGTGGGACAATGGAGTGTTCAATCCTGTGCAGTAGTCTAGCCCTTCAAAGGTCCATATATGTTGCATCTTTGCTTGTCTTTGGAGTCACTTCTAAATAAAGAGATCCCAGGACACTACTCTCATTAACTGCAACAGAGGGAAAATCTTCCACGGAGCCATAAATGATCAATTATTCTCTGACACCCCACCCAGCATTTTCTCTTTATTTATACCAGACTCTGTAATTAGTCAAACAACCGAGGTCAAGAGGGCAAAATCTAAAGGCTCTAACAATGTCACTCTAAAGATCACGCGAAGAATCCCAGAGATTCCTGCCACTGTGACTAATTGTCTATAGCTGGGCGGGCTTAATTTGTTCTTGAGCATCTTTTAGGAGAGAATTGAGAAGATCCTTAACATTGAGCAGTGATGTCAAACTGTTGCAATTACAGGATAGTCCAGCTTTAGAGCAATTTTGCAAAATTCGTACTTCAAATAGCCCGTCGTCATCAGGGTTCAGGAGGCAAAGGTCACCCACCCTACCTGCAAATAATTAATCCTCTCAGACAACTAGCAAAAGACTCAGAACTCACAGCTTAAAGGATGTAAATACATCTAAAAGACATGCAATGGATGCCACAGCCTTGATGCCACATAGGACTACTTTTACATGGCCCCTCAGGTAGCAATGAGATAAATGACTTGATTATCTGTTTGAGTCAAGTTGGTTGAGGGATAGATATGAGTCAGAATTCTTGGAAGAACCCCACTGTTCTTCTCTGAATTGTTACTGCGCAGAAGGAGGCCATTCAGTCCTTGTTTCTGCTCCATTCACCAACTTTCTCCCTGTTACTATGTACAGCATTCCTTTTTAATTAACTACCTAGCTCCCTGGATTACACAGGACACTGAAATAAATTAAAAACAAATTAAACTAATACCTGTCCCAGATATTCCAGACCCTAACCACTTACTGCATGCAGGTTTTGTTCATAGCATTTCTACTTCTTTTGCTAAGTGCTTTAAATCAGTAGTACTATAGAATCTTTCACATCCACTTGAGAAGCAAGTCAAGGCCTCGTTGAATATTCAATCTAAATGATGGCATCTCTGACAGTGCAGCCCTCCTCCAGCACTGCACTAGAGCTACAGCCTAGATTACACACTCAAATCCCTTGTAGCCATAACTTTCTGATTTAGAGGTAAGAGTGCTACAAACCTGTGAATGAATGGCGAAGTAGAAAATGAGTGGAGCGAGATATAGCTTAGAATAGAATAGCAATTTATTGTCATGTGTATTTTTACAAAAAATAGTGACAAGTATTTTAAGTCACCATACCATGGCACCAGTTTTAATGACAGAAATCATAGATAAAAGAAAAAAAAGAATTAAATCAGAGTTCATCTCATCAATTTCTGTTTAGGGAAAGTCACTTAAGCCAAAATTCAAGGTTTCTAATAATGTTTATAAATGCCATGTTGTGTATATTTTGTGTTTACTTCATAGTGAGGGGCTCCACAAGTACACTGTTTATCCACAGTGTTTTCAAATCACAGAAATTGTTTTTAATTTATTTTAGTACCCTTTGCAATCCTAAGTTGAAAAACAATAAAGTAAACATTTGAGTAAAAAGAAAATCAAAAAGCAGCATTTCTACACCGAATTACACCTAGTACAACATCTTTCTTCTCTCAAGGTCGGAACTATTATGAATATGTTGACTGCTTCTTTCCCAACAACATGCCAACAACAATTAAGGATGTTCACTTCATTCCTCAGTTACTACACAGTTTAGCACAGAAATAAACGACTCATCCAGGTAGATCAATACTGGTAATTATATACCACTGGAGCCTCCACCAATCCTTTTTTTAATCTCACACTATCAATATATCCTTCTATTCTTTTACCTCTTAACCTCTAGCCTCCTCCTAAGAATACCAAGCTCTCAAATGAGATATTTTGTCCTGTCAGGTGGAAGATGCCATGATACTATTTTGAAGAAGAATGGGAGAGTTATCTCCAGTGTCCTGGCCAACATTTATTCCTCAACCAACACCACAATTAGCTGATCATTATCGATGCTATATTTGGAAACTGACTATGGGAAATACTTCCTACATTGCAACAAAACTTACACTTCAAAAATACTAATTTAGCTATAAATTGATCCAGGACATCCTGTCCCTGTGAAAGGCACAGTAGTCATTTATTAATGTAGTGCCAGGAACCCAGGTTCAATTTCAGCCTTGGGTGAAATGTCTGTGTGGAGTTTTCACATTCTGCATGGGTTCAATCCGGGTGTTCTGGTTTCATCATCATCAAATCCCTACAGTGTGGAAATAGGCCCTTTGGCCCATCAAGTCCACATCAAACCTCAGAGCATTCCACCCAGATTCACCCCTATAACTTACCTAATCTACACATCCCTGAACACTAGAGGAAATTTAGCATGGCCAATTCACTTAACCTGCACATCTTTGGACTGTGGGAGGAAACTGGAACACCCGGAGGAAACCCAGGGAGAACGTGCAAACTCCACACAGACAGTCACCCGAGGGTGGAATTGAACCCGGGTCCCTGGTGCTGTGAGGCAGCAGTGCTAACTACTGTGCCACTGCACTGCCCCACAGACCAAAGATGTGCAGGTTAGGTGGATAGGGCTAAATTGCCCATGCTGTTCAGGCTGAGTGGATTAGCCATAGGAAATGCAGGGTGGTAGGTTAGGGGTGGGGGGGATCAGCATGGTCTCATTGGGCCAAATGGCCCACTGCCACACTGTAGGAATTCGATAATTTTAGATGGATATGCCTTCCGTCTATCTTTAACCCATACCAAAACTAGGACGTCCTCTTTTAACCTTCTCTTATCTATATGAAAAAAGCTCCAGTCTTTCTTGACTGTCAAGAATATTGTTTGGACATGTTATGAGATATTTCCAGGTGGGACTTGAACCTAGGCCTTCTGGCCCAAATGCAGGGCACTACCACTGTCCTACAAGAGTTCAGAATTCAATATGGTGAAAGCTTTTCCAATAGTCCTTAACACTCCAGCCTCTCAGATCTAGACAGAGGTGGTATCTCTTTCATTTCACTCTCATTTATCTTTTCTTACTTAAGAAATGCCTTTTTAATTCATGGTGATTATCTGTGATTTCAAACAGGAAAGAAGACTTAATTAAGGCTTTAAATAGTAAACACGAGGACATTTAACCTGTGGTAACATTCTCTTGGGTTGGGGCAATTTGCAATCCCTTAATTGAAACTCATATGAGTCACAGTTTCTAAGGGACTATCACTAAATTACCTACTCAAACTAATCTGAAACCTTGATATTTACTGAAGAACCGCTAATAATGCTGTCAAATATATAATTACAATGGCAGTAATTGTCTGTGTTTTAATGGCAATTTGTTTGGATTTATCTTCATTTAGAATGAAATGGACAGTTAATATTGACAAAATGAATTTTTAAAACATTCTGGCTTATAAAATTAATCGTCAGGATTATTCAGAGGTTATGAACATTTTCAAAGCATCTTCATTCAAAGGATTTCCCTGCTGTGAGCATTACTGATCAATATTTATCAATCTAATAGTCCAAAGAGAGAGAAACACCAGAAAAGATCTGAAATATTTTTACTTTAGCACTCAATATTTAAAAATGCTAACCCACTTATTACCAAAATCTATACTCCATCTAAAGTTATTGTCTAGGCATCAAACAGGATATCAGACACAGTGCTGAACCTCCACCATTACAATGGAAATGTGGAACACTTGATTAATTTGCTGTGCTTTTGTCACTCTAAAACAAAGCTGGAATCTTTATATAGAGGATGCCAGTTTAGCTGCTGTTCACGCTAAAGGTTAATTAAACACTTATTAAAGCAGATGCTACTGGTTAGTAAACAAGTTTATTTCCAGTGGCAATCGACTGTTTCCCATATGTTTTCTACAACACCGATCTTCTGTTTTGCTCCTGGACATCTGACTTCATATGTATCATGAATCTTTAATTTAATTAACATGGCAAATTGCTGGAGCTTTAACATTATGAAGAATTTATGCAGTTTCGATTGTATATTAAATCAAATTTACATTAGCTAATAAAACTCTGATATTATTGTAAGGAAAATAAACTAATTACTTCTTAATTAATTAATTGGCTTTAATACAAGGTGGCCCTTCCACTGGTTAAGTAGATTAAAGGGTCTCCTATATTTAAATAAGTGGTCACAGTGTATTACCAAGAGACATCTTTGTCAACACATTATGCGCAATAATAACCTGCTATGATATAGTTTAATCAACCGACTGAAACATTTAACAACAAATGGATATATATATCAAAACAGCATTATGCAATGGTGGCAAAATAGATGAAAGTGGAAAGATTGATAATATTGACAGATGGAGATAAGGGGCAGATAACAGAGACAGGAGATGGGGGCTGTAAAGTGATTAATTGACTTAAATAAACCCTGGGAAACTGGTTGAGTAGCAGGCGAAAGAAAGTCAGTATAATAGGTCAGTATTCAAATTGGTAGGATGTGTCCAGTGGTGTCCCACAAAGATCTGTGTCAGGGCTTCAATTATTCACATATTAGCAACTTAGATAATGGTATAGAAAGTCTTGTGTCCAAATGTGCTGATGACACAAAATTAGGCAGCAATTCGTCTGTACAGATGTAGTGTAAAATTACGACCTCCAATACCTAACTAAGCTTGTTTGACATGAATGGGCTGAAATTTCTCTCAATTAAATATTAGGAATGCTGGAACCATATTCTTTGGTCCCTGCTACTATCCTCAGATCCAAACAATAAACTTCTTTCTTTCTTGGTTAGAGTCTTGCACTGGGCCAGAGTCCACATAGTTATTTGACAGGAAGTTGGGCTTTTGTACCCATAGCCTCAGCCCATCTGCTAATGAAATTCTCATTCATGACTTATATAACTCCCAGACTCAGGTGACAATTCTGTCCTGTCTAGCATCCATTCCTCCAACAGTCAAGTGATGGAAGGTATCATTAACAGTATAATGTCAACAGATATTATCAAGCAGCACATGCTCAGCAATAACCTGCTCACTGACACCCATTTTGGACTCTGCCAGGGCCTGACCTCATTACGGCCCTGGTCTAACATGGACAAAGGAACTGAATTCTGGAGATGAGCTGAGGTGACAGTGACAGCCCTTGACATTAAGACTGCATTTGGTCAAGTGTGGCTGCAAGGAGTCCTAGCAAAACTGGAATCAACTGGTGTCAGGGGGCAAACTCTCCACTGGTTGAAGTCATACCTGGCACGTAGGAAGATGGTTGGAGTTGTTGGAGTTCAGTTATCTCAGCTCCCAGGCATCCAGGCCCAACCACCTTCAGTTGCTTCAATGACCTTCCTTCATAAAGTCAGATGTGGGGGTATTTACAGATGATTGCACAATGTATAGCACCATTCGCAACTCCTCAGATAATGAGGCAGTTCCACGTTCGAACGCAAAAAGATCTGGAGAATATCCAGCGTGGAGCTGGAGGAACACACAGCAGGCCAGGCAGCGTCAGAGGAGCAGGAAAGCTGACGGCTCCGGTCAGGACCCTTCTTCATAAAATCCTCCTGGAAATCCCCATCCTACTAGACACCACACCAAGACCTCCTACCCTCCCTAGAACTCTTCATTTCCAACAAACATTGGCAGTTCTGGAGAATATCCAGGCTTGGGCTGACACATGTCAAGTAACATTTGCACCACATGATTGTCAGGCAATGAGTATCTCCAACAAGACAGAATCCAACACATTCAATTACATTACCATCACTTAAATCCCCCACTACTAAAATTCTGGCGGTTACTATTGATAAGAAACTGAAATGGGCTAATCATGTAAGTACTGTGGTTAGAAAAGCAGGTCAGAGTCTAGGAATACTGCAGCAAGTAATTCACTTTCTGACTCTGCAAAGTCTGTTCACCATCTACGAGGCACAAGTCTGTAGTGTAATGGAATACTTCCCACTTGCCTGGATGGGTGCAGCTCCAACAACACTCAAGAAGCTTGACACCATCCAGGACAAAGCAGCCCGCTTGATTGGCACCACATCACAAGCCTCCACTCTATCCACCACCGATGCTCAGTAGCAGCAGTGCGTGCTATCTACAAGATGCAGCGGAGAAATTCACCAAAGATCCTTAGTCAGTACCTTGCAAACCATGACCACTTCCATTTAGAAGGAGAAGGGCAGCAGATTCATGGGAACACTGCCACCTGTAATCTACACTCCAAGCCACTCACCATCTTGACTTGGAAATATATCAGCATTCCTTCACTGTTGCTGAGTCAAAATCCTGGAATTTCCTCCGTAAGGGTATTGTGGGTCTACCCATAGCATGTGGACTGTCACAGTTCAAGAAGGCAGCTTACCCCTACCTTCGCAAAGATAACTAGGGATGGGCAATAAATGCCAGCGACACCCAAGTCCCATGAGTGAATTAAAATAATTCCTCTGCACTTGAGCTCATTCAAAACTCTTCCACCTGAATTCTTCCCTGCGTCAACTTTGTGTTCATCAAACACCCCAGTGTTCACAATTCTTTATATTATTGTCTTATTGTCCTCATCTTCAAATCCCACAAGTGGACACATTCCTTGCTGTTTTCTCGTTCATCCCCAGAAACCTCAGAAACTGAACTTCTTTGTTATCTTGCATCCTTCACTTACTTTGTTCCACAACTGGCAGATGTGCCTTCAGCAATTTAGATGCAAAACTGTAGCATTCTCCCTCCAGGTTGATTTCTTAGTTCATCACACACACACACACACACAGTCTCTGTCTCTCTAATTCTGACTCTTTCTCTCTGTCATTGTTTCTGTCTGTGTCATTTCTGTATTTCCCTATGTCTCTCTCTGTCTGTCTGTATCTCAGTCTCTTTCTCTCTGACTCTTTCAGTCATTGTCTCTGTCTTTCACAATCTGTCACAACCTTTGTCTTTCCCTTTCAGTCTCTGTCACTGTCTCTTGATCTTTAGGACACCATGTATGATCCATTTTTCTGAATAAAAATTTGATCACCATTCTTAATGCCTCCTTCCCCAGGTCCATGTTAATTTAGTTTGTTTGCGATCTTGCAGACATCCTTGGGATTTTCACTGCCTTAGAGGCTCAAATAAATGCAAGTCATTGTTGTTGGTGTACAAGTTGGAAGAACAAACCACTGTGTTACCATTTGCAACAAAAGCTGCATCCTCTGTATTAAAAACATAGAGTGGTATTGACGAGATCACAGTGACAAGGTCATACTTGCTTGCTTACAAAAGGCAAGCTTTCTGTTAAAGATTCAGCACACATTCAGAGTGGAAATGTCAGATTTTTCTCCAGATACTATTTCAGTCAATCGATCAGGATATCTAATTCAGTCGTTTCCACAATGTGGCAAAGCTCACCACAAATGTGACTCAGTTGTTAGCACTCACAGCACCAAGGACCTGGGTTTGATTTCTGCCTCGGGTGACTGTCTGTGTGGAGTTTGCACATTCTCCCTGTGTCTTAATGGGTTTCTTCTTGGTGCTCAGGTTTCCTCCCACAGTCCAAAGATGTGAGGGTAAGATGGATTGGCCATGCTAAATTGCCCATAGTGTCCAGGGATATGCAGGCTAGGTGGGTTAGTCATGAGAAATGCAGGGTTACAGGGATAAGATAAGGGCCTGGTTCTGCGCAAGATGTTCTTCAGAGGGTCAGTGTGGATTCAATGGGCTGAATGGCTTGCTTCTACACTGTAGGGATTCTATGAACTGCCTGTGAGATGACTACATGCAGGTTCCACACAGCTGGTCCATTCCACTGCCCTCCACAGGAGTCTCGAAATATCAGAACTCTTCCTTAAGTCGCTTTGCACTATCACGCTTTTCCTCAAGGCAGTTGACAGTCATCACGAAAGCAAAGACCCTGTTGTTGATGTGGTTAGAACTCCATTCATCACTGCTACAAAACTTGAAGTATTGTTACGAATGTAGGACTTTACAAGGCAGCTGCATTTACAATGCCTGCTTTGACTTAAGGTAAAATAGCAGGTTCAGAATGAGAAGATGGAGATCGAATTTATTCAGATAGAGACAAGCCAATGTGATGCCAAACCATCACCTTGAACGATAGGTTTCACACTTCATGGGGCAGGTGGTCTATCTGGACACGGCACAGAGAAAGAGAGACACACACACAGACCCAGCGAGAGACACACACACACGCACGCACACACGCACGCACACACACACGCACGCACACACACACACAGACGCAGCGAGAGACACACACACAGACAGACGCAGCGAGAGACACACACACTCACACACACACACACACACACACACAGACCCAGCGAGAGAGACACACACAGAGACCAAGCGAGAGAGAGACACAGAGACAGAGATCTGCAGAGGGATAAACACAGACCTAGACCCAGAGAGACACACACACACACACACACACAGACCCAGACATAAGAGACCTGCAGAGAGATAATTACAGAGACAGTGACCCAGAAAGAGACATACACAGATGCAGAGAGACACAGACAGCTGCAGAGGAGATAGGGAGTTATACACAGAGACCTAGAGAAAGCTGCAGAGGGACAGAGAGAGAGGATGTGTTGAGCAAAGCAGAGAAAAAGACTTCTGTGTAACAAAGTGAGCAGAATGCCAGGGAAGTGAGCTTTCTGATCAGAGATGCAACCTGCGGATATGCGAGGACCAAGGAATCACCAGAGTGGGCCTTCCTGAAGGGAGATAACAAGCATGGGGCTGGATGAACACAGCAGGTCAAGCAGCATCATAGGAGCAGGAAAACTTGACGTTTCGGGCCTAAACCCTTCATCAAAAATGGGGGAGGGGAAGAGGGTTCTGAAATAAATAGGGAGAGAGGGGGAGGCGGATAGAGGATGGATAGAGGAGAGGATAGGTGGAGAGGAGGCAGACAAGTCGAAGAGGTGGGGATGGAGCCAGTAAAGGTGAGTGTAGGTGGGGGGTAGGGTGTGGATATGTGTGTGCGTGGGGTTTTTTTTTTTTTGTCTGCTAAACTATTAAGTGTCGATAGTTTGTGGGGGTGTGGCTTGGGGTGGGAGGAGGGGATAGGTGAGAGGAAAAACAGGTTAGGGAGGTGGAGATGAGCTGGGCTGGTTTTGGGATGCAGTTGGGGGAGGGGAGATTTTGAAGCTTGTGAAATCCACATTGATGCCATTGGGCTGCAGGGTTCCCAGGCTGAATATGATTTACTGTTCCTGCAGCCTTCGGGTGGCATCATTGTGGCATTGCAGGAGGCCCAGGTTGGACATGTCATCTGGGGAATGGGAGGGGGAGTTGAAATGGTTCGCGACTGGGAGGTGCAGTTGTTTGTTGCGAACTGAGCGCAGGTGTTCTGCAAAGCAGTCCCCAAGCCTCCGCTTGGTTTCCCCGATGTAGAGGAAGCCACAACGGGTACAGCGGATGCAGTATACCACATTGGCAGATGTGCAGGTGAACATCTGCCTGATGTGGAAAGTCTTATTGGGGCCTGGGATTGGGGTGAGGGAGGAGGTGTGGGGGCAGGTGTAGCACTTCCTGCGGTTACAGGGAAAAGTGCCAGGTGTGGTGGGGCTGGAGGGGAGTGTGGAGCGGACAAGGGAGTCGCGGAGGGAGTGGTCCCTCCGGAAGGCAGATAAGGGAAACTTGTGGGAAAAATGTCTTTGGTGGTGGGGTCTGATTGCAGATGGCGGAAGTGTCAGAGGATGATGCGTTGGATCTGGAGGTTGGTGGGGTGGTATGTGAGGACGAGGGGGATTCTTTTTTGGTTATTATTGCGGGGACGGGGTGTGAGGGGTGTGTTCCGGGAAATGCGGGAGACACGGTCGAGGGCGTTCTCGACCACTGTGGGGGGGAAGTTGCGGTCCTTGAAGAATGAGGACATTTGAGATGTACGGGAGTGGAATGTCTCATCCTGGGAGCAGATGCGACGGAGGCGAAGGAATTGGGAATAGGGGATGGCATTTTTGCAGGAGGGTGGGTGGGAGGAGGTGTATTCCAGGTAGCTGTGGGAGTCAGTGGGCTTGAAATGGACATCGGTTTCTCGGTGGTTGCCCGAGATGGAGACAGAGAGGTCCAGGAAGGAGAGAGAAGTGTTGGAGATGGTCCAGGTGAACTCCAGGTTGGGGTGGAAGGTGTTGGTGAAGTGGATGAACTGTTCGTTCCTGAAGGGAGTCAGTTTGAGGACACTCTGAAAACTGAGTGAAGCAACTTTCTAAAGGCACAAAAAGGAGCATCCTTGACACAGGACAGAGAAGGGATCTGCTGGAAAAGCTGAGAGGATTTTGGTCTTAAATTTACATGGCCACATATCTCTTGAGTGGGTGTGATGTATAAACAGATCATGAAATATTTTTGTTTGCATTAATTAGTTAATAGTGTTACAACCAGAACAGGCGGAGCTCTCCAAGTTATGGGAGTTTTGGAAAGATAGCCTAAATTGCTAAACTCCTGGGGGAGGAGGAAGACTGACTTGTCTTTTCATCCTCAGTTAGTCAAAACAAGGTTAACTTAGAAAGAACCCCACCCTCTTGGATGCTTTTTCCCCAATTCAAATAAATTCATGTTTAAAGGAGCCAATTTAACCAGGCTTTTCTTCAGTTAACAAACTTAGTTACACCCAAACCCACCCACCCACACATACTCCCTCTCTGTCTCTCACACACAAGCAAACACACTCATATACTTGCTCTCACTCACACACACACCCATTCATTAACGCAAACTCCCTCTCTCTCTCGCTCACATACACACTCCTTCTCTCACTCAGACATATTGATATTCACACTCACTTATTCACACACATGCACTCTCTTACCAAGGTGGCAGCAGAGTAGCAGTGTTGTATTCGAGTTCCTGGGCTCATCTGCTTTTCTTTGCTTTTGCTTTTTCTTTTTCTTCCTTTTTGGTTAAAATCTTTTGCTTCAGTTAGGCATTGGTGATGGGCCTTACCTGATCATGTTACAGAACCCGGCAATCAGAGGTGCGAGCGGCCTCTGCCTGAGCATGTTCCAGGATTACAGAATCAGAGACGGCAGCAGCAGCAGCAGGATGAGACTGGAGGTGGTAGCATCAGCTGCAGGTAAGCAGTCAAGCTCCTTCTGACTCTCCACGCTGTGGCTTGTCCCAGGTGCCTGCAGAGCGATAACTCTTAAATAAGAGTTTAATATCTGGACATTTCTCATTTCGTTTGGCTTTGTTTCTGCTGTTTTATTCAGTTTCGTAATCAAGTACGTAACCAAGATGGTGCCAGTTATGTTGGTGGAGGCGAGATGGTGAAGAGTGGGGCTTTTGTTCCAGTGGCGGCAGCGCGGTGAACGGGATGTGTGCCTGGCCACCAGGTCCATGACACAGCACTCAAGAAGAAGAACTGTAAAGGTGGGCACTTTCTTTATTTCTTCATATTTCTGCCTTTGTATTCTCAATTTTGGTTTATTTTTCTGTGTTTTAAGATGGCACTGGACATCGGTGACACTATACAACATTTTTTCTGTAGTTTATAGCAAAATACATGTGACAAGAAATAACTCAAATCACATGCACTCAGACGCAGTCTGTCACACACTCACACAGACTCTCTCTCTCTCTCTCTCACACACACACACACACACACACACACACACACGTAGTCACTCATTCATGCACTCACTCACCCACACACATAGATATATACAAACAGGTACACACACATAGACATACAGACACACTCACATGCACAAATATACAAAACCCAATCACGCTGAAATTCACTCACACTCGCAGACACATACAGAGATTAGGAATAAGATGCATGTTCAATACAAGAATATAAATTAAAAGATACACGGATCAGTTTAGAAAATTCATTAAGTGTAAATATTGGAATATTGATAAGTGAACAGTCAATTTCAGGTTTTTGGCTTTGCTGTTAGTTGAAATTCCTTTGTCCTGTTTTCTGTTAATGGTGATTTGCCTGCAGCATGCAGAGCGAGAAAGTCTTTCTTGTCCTGTTATGTTCTGATTCCATTGCTAACTAATTAACTTTCAGTGCTCACAGCAAGAGAATCCTTTTACCTGCAATGTTGGGGAGATTAGTGTGGTACTGCAACTTTGCAGCACTCTAGTATTCAAACTTAGGCTAGTGCACACTAACCTCAGATCACTAACACACCTTCTTCAAATAGTACACACAAACATGGCACGTAAGTTATTAACATCTTTTTTGTGGATTCCTGAAAGGACAAAACACAAAAAAAACTCAAGAGGTGCCTTCCGACTGTGAGGTGGAAGATACTCAGCTCCCTTATTATCTCTTCTTGCTACATCTCTGTCTGAGGTTTTGCTGACATTCTACATGTGTAATATTCCAGGATCTGCACTTTGCCAACCAGAACTAAGTTTACATCTACAGCAATTTTTATTTGTGGCAGTCCTCTTAAAATATTAATTTTAGAATTTAAAGTTAAAAATGTTCATAGTACTTTGGGGGTCTGACCTGTTGTTACTAACAATGGGGAAGTACCTTTTCTGAAACAAAAACAGAAATTGTTGGGAAATCGCAGCATCTGTGGAGAGAAGTCAGAGTTAATTTATCGAGTACAGTGGCCCTAATTCAGAACCGTTAGTAGCTAGGAAAATGTTGGTATTTACGCAGAAGATGGGGTGGGGAAGAGTAAACAATGGGTGGAGCTAGAACCCAAACAGAGAGCAAAACAAAAACAGAAGTGGCTGGAAAAGCTCGGCAGCTCTGGCGGCATCTGCGAAGAAAAAAAATTAGAGTTAATGTTTCGGGTCTGGTGACCCATCCTCAGAACTGATGGTTGAACGAGTATAGCCTGGTCTCCAGTTGCTGTGAAAACCGAAGAGAAATTTAAACCCAAGGAGAAAGAAAAACATTTGGACAGACAAGGGAGTGGTAAACATCAGCCTGGGAGAATGAATTGCTGCTAATGGGGACTATTAGTAGGTGACAGTTGGGTTGTGTGTGGTCCATATGAACACATGAATTAGGAGTAAGAATAGGCCATTCAGCCCCTTGAGTCTGCTCTACCATTTGATAGGATTATGGCTGATCCGATTGTGGCTTCAATTCCACTTCCCTCTTAACCCACCACAACCCTTTACTCTCTTTTTCATCATAAGATCGTAAGACATAGAAGCAGAAGCAGTCCATTCAGCCCATCCACCATTCAAGGAAATCATGGTTGATCTGATAATCCTCAATTCCATTTTCCTGCCTTTTTTCCAACTCTTGATTCCCTTATTAGTTAAAAATCGGTCTATCTCAGCGTTAGTGATCTATCCGCGACAGCTCTCTACCATAAATAATTCCTCAGATTCAATAGCTTCTGAGAGAAGAAATTCCTCATTTGTCCTGTCACAAGTAGGTAACCCCCAACTCTGAGATTGTGCCCTCTGGTCCTAGAGTTCCCCACAAGGAGAAACAACCTCTCCTCATTTTATCTGTTATGTTTCAATTGGTCTATCTTTAAAATCCCAGTTAGTACAGGCCCAACTATTCACCCTTTCCTCATAAGACAGCCCTTCTATACCTGGCATCAGCCTCATGAACCTTCTCTGGACTACCTACAATGCCAGTATATCTTTCGTTTGATCAGGGGACCAAAGTGTTCACAATATTCCAGATGTGGCCAGGCTAATGCCTTGTATAGTTTTAGGAAGACCTCCCTCTTTTTATTCTCCACTCCCTTTTAAATAAAGGCCAACATTCCATTTGCTATCCCTACTACCCAGTAAACTTAGATGATTTTTATGATTTATTAACAAGGACTCCTAAATCCCTCTGTGCGACAATTTTCTGCAGTCCTTCTACATTTAAATAATATTCAGGTCCTCTATTCTTCTTGCCAAAGTTCATAACCTCCCATTTTCCCACACTGTATTCTATCAGCCAAGTTTTTGTCACTCACTTAACCTGTCTATATCCCACTTCAGACTCATTGTGTCAACCTCACCACTTGTTATCCCAGCTCTTTTTGTGTCAGCTGCAAACCCAGCAACATTACATTCATGATAACAAGCATGGGGCTGGATGAACACAGCAGGTCAAGCAGCATCATAGGAGCAGGAAAACTTGACGTTTCAGGCCTAGACCCTTCATCAGAAATGGGGGAGGGGAAGAGGGTTCTGAAATAAATAGGGAGAGAGGGGGAGGCGGATAGAGGATGGATAGAGGAGAGGATAGGTGGAGAGGAGGCAGACAAGTCGAAGAGGTGGGGATGGAGCCAGTAGAGAGATTCCTTGAGGTTTGTCCGGAGGGAGGAGGGTAACTTCTTCAGGGTAGGCATCCTTAGAAGAGGCTTCGCAGTGGGGTTAAAATTGTATCAGAGATAAAAGGTACTGCAGATGCTGGAGAATCCGAGATAACAAGCATGGGGCTGGATGAACACAGCAGGTCAAGCAGCATCATAGGAGCAGGAAAACTTGACGTTTCGGGCCTAGACCCTTCATCAGAAATGGGGGAGGGGAAGAGGGTTCTGAAATAAATAGGGAGAGAGGGGGAGGCGGATAGAGGAGAGGATAGGTGGAGAGGAGGCAGACTTCTATCGTCCAAGTCCTTTATATATATCGTAAATAAATATGGCCCTGGCACAGATAGTGAAGGACCAATGACCCTGCCTCCACCATTCTCTTGGGAGAAGTATGCCTCTGAAGAAGGGTCCCGACCCGAAATATCAACTTTCCTGCTTCTTTGATGCTGCCTGGCCTGCTGTGTTCTTCCATGGATATATGGTCTTCTGATACAGAAAAAAAAAATTGTCATCTTCATCTTACTTTGAAATTGTGTTGCTCAGTTCTGGGCTTTCCCAGAAGCATCCTTTTAGAATCCATCCTCTCAGGCCCCTCAGTGTCTAACATGTTTCAATATATGCAATGCTCATTCTGCTAAATTCCAATGGGTACAGATCCAGCCTGAATAAACATTCCTCCTAAGATGACCATATTTTTATCCAAGTAACCATTAGTGCACAGTAAACTCCCACAGATAACAATCAGAATGACCAGGCAATCTGTCGTTGCAATGTTGGTTAAGGATGATGTTATAATCAGATGAGAAGGGAATGGACGGTTTGAGATATAAGGGGAGGCTGGCTAGGCTGAGACTTTTTTCACTGGAGCAAAGGAGGTTGAGGGGTGACCTTATAGAGGATTATAAAATCACGAGGAGTATAGATTTGGTGAATGGCAGGTACCTTTTCCCAGGATGGGGAATTTCAAGACTAGGAGACATATTTTTAAGGTGAGAGGAGAAAGATTAAAAAAGAGACATGAGGGACTTTTTTTTTTACACAGGGTGGTTCGTGTGTGGAATGAACTTCCAGAGAAAGTGGTGGATACAAGCCTGCTGTGTTCATCCAGCTCCACACCTTGTTATCTCGGATTCTCCAGTATCTGCAGTACCTATTATCTCTGGTGGATACAAGTACAGTTACAATATTTAAAAGACAGTTAGATAAATACATGAATAGGAAATGTTTGGAGGGATATGGGCCAGGTGGGGATAGTTTAGTTTGGGATTATGGTCAGCTTGGATTGGTTGGACCAAAGGGTCTGTGCCGTGCTGTATGATTCTAAATGACTCCCCTCATTCCCCCACTCCCTAGTTGTCCATGACAGATTTTTGCTTTTTAATCTAGACAGGATACATCTTGTTAATTCTTTAAATAAGGTGGTCAACACCACATATGGTATATTTATCTTCATCAGTGGGGGCATAAAGTACAAAAATTAGTGTTGGTGGGCCAAATGGCCTGTTCCTGTGCCGTACTGTTCTTTGTTTTTGAAACTATGAAGGATTTATCCAGATAGATTTCCTCAGGTTAAACAAAGAAAAAAGTAATATTATTAAAACTAATTGTTCCTGAGCTAAGAAAGGCAAAGGGCACGATTTTTCCCTCCCTGAGGTGATGAAAATAATAGCAAGTTTACAAGCATGGGGCTGGATGAACACAGCAGGTCAAGCAGCATCATAGGAGCAGGAAAACTTGACGTTTCGGGCCTAAACCCTTCATCAGAAAATATTTTCTGATGA
>JAHRHZ010000056.1:24825695-24843229 GCA_024137785.1 Ginglymostoma cirratum | reverse complement strand
TCATCAGAAAATATTTTCTGATGAAGGGTTTAGGCCCGAAACGTCAAGTTTTCCTGCTCCTATGATGCTGCTTGACCTGCTGTGTTCATCCAGCCCCATGCTTGTTATCTTGGATTCTCCAGCATCTGCAGTACCTTTTATCTCTAATAGCAAGTTTGATGATTTCATTGGGCAAGAGTCTAAAAGTCAGATTCTCTATATTCTGGCTACACATTTGCTGAAAGCGTGGCATGATGTATATAAATAGATCATCAAATATTTTCAGTTGCGTCAGTTTGTGTTAGTACCATTACCCCAGCTGATGTTTTTACTGGATAAATTGGATCCGAAATCTGGTTTGCTGGATCATATTTCATTTTGTTTTTAATGAGATATTCTCTCACTGAAATATAGTCACACAACGTTTCAGATTTGGTTTTAATGGTAAAACAGAAGTTTATTTTACAAAAGAAATGAAGATTAAAAATAAACCCAAACTATTCACACATGACAGAATTTACAGATGTTGAAACACACAGTTAAATTTAATCCCATTAATCCTCAAAACGCTTGTTTAGATTCCAAAAACACATCTATACAATACTTGAAAGCACTTCTCGTATTGTACTCACACCAGAGAAAAAAGATCTTTCCCTAACACTTCAGTATGCTTAATTTAACCGGGACTTCACCTCCTAATCAGGAAAATCTGATAGCCTGGAGCCGTCTCACACCTGAGCTTAAGCTTTCTCAGCTTCAAATAACAACTGCCTGGAACTATTATTTAAACTTCTTAACCTGAGATAATCACTTTTTAAAGTAAATCTAAACTCTCCCTTTCTCAGGAGCAACTGCCTTCTTCAGGTAAAACTTCTGCAGAACTCCCCCAAACTGAACGGTTTCTCTCCAAATTGTGGGCATCCAGAATTCAGACCCTTCCATCATAAAGTCTAATGTATTTTATCGTATACTTTGTTCACTCATAAATTCTTCAAACGTAAATCAAAAGTTATGCATTCTTGGAGGCTGTCTTTCAAAGTGCTTTAAAATAAATCATTGAGACTGCAGAAATATTTGTAGGTTAAACATTAAATCCCTTCAGATACACAAAAAACTCATATGCCACTAGTTCAAAACCTAAAATCCAAACTCAAAAACAAATGATATTGAAACATATGTAAATCACCTTATATCACATTGTCTCCATATAACTCTGTGGTCTTATTTCTCTGTCTCTGTAATCTCCAACTATGCGTATCTCCGAGATATCTGTGCTCCTCTAATTCTAGCCTCTTATGCATCCCCAGTCATTGTTGTTGTAACGTTAGTTCTCATGCTTTTTTGTCAGTCTACACCCTAAGCTTTGGAATTCTTGCCCTATACCCTTCTGTCTTTCTACCTCACTTTCCTCCTTTAAGACACTCCTAAAACCTACCGCTTTGATCAAGGTTTTGGGCATCTGACTTAACAGCGGAGCCTTGTGTGGTTCAGTATCGTGTTTTGTTTTATAATACTGTCATGAAGCATTTTTGGAAAGTTTCATGATGTTGAAGGCTATACATAAATATAAGTTGCTGTTGAAAAGCATTTTGAGACATCCCATGGTCGTAAACAATGAAGTATAAATGAAAGTCTTCTTTTTCTTGTTATTACTGTTGCTTATGTGGCAGCATTTGCCCAAGTGCTGAACAGGATTGTGAACGAGGTTCTGAGTGTATTGCAGAAATCACTGGATATCAATGAGGACCAGCAGCCCTGTGAAGCTATTCTCAGACAGAAATCTTGAACCTTAGGGAGTATGATTCCTCTGTCACACCCTCCAAACCTCTTAGCCTTTATGAAAATTGATCAGACAACAGGATATGCACATTTAACAAGATAGGAGCTCATCTCCACCTCCCTAACCTGTTTTTCCTCTCACCTCAAGCCACACCCCCATCTCCTATCTACTAACATCATCCCGCCCCCTTGACCTGTCCGTCCTCCCTGGACTGACCTATCTCCTCCCGACCCCCCTACCTACACTCACCTTTACTGGCTCCATCCCCGCCTCTTCGACTTGTCTGCCTCCTCTCCACCTATCCTCTCCTCTATCCATCCTCTATCCGCCTCCCCCTCTCTCCCTATTTATTTCAGAACCCTCTTCCCCTCCCCCATTTCTGATGAAGGGTTTAGGCCCGAAACGTCAAGTTTTCCTGCTCCTATGATGCTGCTTGACCTGCTGTGTTCATCCAGCCCCATGCTTGTTATCTAAGATAGGAGGGCCTGCCTGTTTTGAACTCTGCTCCCTCAATCTGGAGCTTCAGAGAAAGAAAGACAAAACCCAGATCCCAGCAGCACTGGCAAAGGAACTGAAGCAAAAAGAAGCTAAAAAGCAGAAAAAAAGAACATATATCATTTGTAAAACTCTGAGGTTAACAGATATTTGATTGATGTTTAATCAATATGTTGCCTCCTCACTCCATCCCAACAGTAGTTTCAGCTTTAATTCCTTTGTTTATCAAGATTATCAGCACATTTACCACAGGAAAAATATATGCTGACGCTCTCTGTGATGACGACCACACAGTGAATGACAGTTTTCCTTCCATGTTGCTATGGAGCTGGATCTTACGAAAAGGGGAATGTTCAGTTGTACTTGTGTCAGTAACTAAGAAGAAATGAACCTGAGACGAGCTACTATTGCATTTCCCCAGTGATAGGATGTGCTTGCTGCAGCCCAGTGACCATGGCAACGAGGTCAAAGTGACAGCAACAAAGATGGTATGTGACGGGATCCACTCCACTGAGAGTTTCCTCAGGAATTCAACTGAGGGCTTCCTGGAGGATTTATAACAGCAACTTCACTAACAACTGAAGTTTGTTCAGTTCAGACATAGAGACAGAGAAAAGTCAAAGGAAAAATTAGAGAATGACAACAGATACATTATTGCAGACGTACTTTGTACATGTAGTTCACATTGGAAATTCTATCTATCCAATATACAGATTTAAAAAAAAATCATTCACACTCATGGGTAGATCCAGCCAGGCTGGCATCTATTGCTCATTCCTAGTTGCCCAGTTAAGAGTCAACCGCATTGCTGTGGGTCTGGAGTCACGTGTGGGCCAGACCGTGTAAGGATCGCAGTTTCTTCCCCGAAAGGACATTAGTGAACCAGATAGGCTTTCCCTCTGACAGTCAGCATTGGTTTCATGGTCATCATTGGACATTACATTCCAGGTTTTTATTGAATCCAAATTTCACCATCTGCCATGTCATGATTTGAACCCAGGTTCACATCACATTACCTGGGTTTCTGGATTAATAGTAGAATAATACCATGAGGCCATTGACTCTCCATGAAACTTATGGATTCATACAATTCTCCATATCCTGCAGATGGCTAACTTTGGTGATCTAGATTATAACTTAACGTACCTTTCCTCCTGGAGGACATTGCTTACCAAACAGCCAAGAAGGAAGAGGGCTTTCTGACTTCTCTTCAAGAGATGGAAATAAGGCCCTGCAGAGCCTCACCTTGGATTATCCCATTCTTTTGTGCTTATCACCGCTGCCTGATGAGACAAACCACAGATGCATAAAAAGGCACTGTTCTAAGCTAACCCAGAATGTTCTTATGGCACAGAGTGTAAGGTTAGAAAACTGTTCCGGAACAAATCTTGGTTTAATTAAAAGAGTACTGCAGCCTCATGCAACTGGAGAATTAATTGGCTCTTTGTCTTTGGACAGTGGGTGATTTACATTTTCATGTATGGCCTGGAGATTGGCCGAACAAATCGCCCACACACTGTGGCACCTATACCACTGGGTTAGGTAACAGTGACTGTTTTGCCAGTTAACTACCCAAATGTTGGAATTAGTCCCAGGCTGTCTACAGTAGAACCACATTTTTGGGGGCTGAATTAACTCTTACTGACTGTATGCTTTAGTTATTGCACGGAAAGAATGACCTTACAGGAAAGGATACAAAAGAGGAAACTCATTAAAAAGAAACAAAACTATTAATCATTTTTAAAACATTAGGTTACTTGATTTAAGCACAGCAATTGTTCATGACATGTCCAAAGCTAACTATTGTCTGACTCCTGTCAAATCTGGAAACAGCTGTTCCTTTCTGTCTTTCATCCATCACTATCCCTTGCCACTCTCCAAATGTATCCAAATGGGAATAAGTGGTTTTGTGTTGGGATCCCACTTCATAAACTCCACTATATATAGACTTCAGTAATGCCTTTGACAAGGTCCCACATGGAAGGCTGGACCAAAAGGTAAGAGTCCATGGCATCTAAGGCAAGTTGGAAAACTCGATCCGAAGTTGGCTTACAAAGAAGTAGCAGAGGGTGACGGTGGAGGGCTGTTTTTGTAACTGGAAGCCTGTGACCAACAATGTACCACAGGGGATTGGTGCTGGGCCCCTGCTGTAAACAATTTAGGAGTGAGTGTAGAAGATATAATTATTAAGAATGCAGATGACACAAAATTGGTGCTGTTGTTGATAGTGAAGAGGATGGTGTCAGGCTACAATTCAATATTGATCAGCTGGTAAATTGGGTAGAACAATGGCAGATGGAATTTAATCCCAAACAATGCAAAGTTATGCATTTAGGGAGGTCTAAGGATCAAAGAGCACTGAAACAGACCCTCAGTCCAACTAGTCCATGCTGTTCAAGTTTCCCAAACTAAACTAGTCTCTGCATTTTGCCCATATCCCTCTAAATTCTTCCTATATTTGTACCTGTCCAAATGGATTTTAAATGTTGTAACCGTACCTGCCTCTACCACTTCATCTGGCAGTTTATTCCACATACGTACCACCCTCTGTGTGAAAACGTTGCCCCTCAGGTCCCTTTTAAATGTTTCTCCTCTCATCTTAAAAATGTGCCTCCTAATTCTGAACTCCCCCATCCTATTCACTTTATCCATGTCCCTCAATGATTTTATAAACCTCTAACGTAAAGGTCACCCCTCAAACTTGTAGGCTTCAGTGAAAGAAGTCCCAGTCTATCTAGCCTCTCCTTACAACTCAAACCCTTCAGTTCCAGCAACAGCCTGGTAAATCTTTTCTGAACCCTCTCCAATTTAATAATATCCTTCCTACAACAGGGTAACCTGAACTGTACAGTACTCCAAAAGTGACCTTGCCAACATCCTGTACATCCTCAACATGACATCCCAATTCCTATACTCAATAGTCTCAGCAATGAAGGCAACCATGCCAAGTGCCTTCTTTACCACCTTGTCTACGTGTCTACGTTGCAACTTTTAAAGAGCTACTTACCTGAACCCCTAGGTCGCCCCGTTCAACAACTCTATCCAGGGCCTTACCATTAACTGCATAAATTTTGCCCTTGTTTGTTTTACCAAAATGCAACACTTTGCATTTATCCAAATTAAACTCTATTTGCCACTCCTCAGCCCATTGGCCCAATTGGTCAAGATCCCATTGTAATCTTAGATAACCTTCATCTCGGTTGACTACACGACCAATTTTGGTGTAATCGCAAACTTACTGACCATTCATCCTAAATTCTCATCCAAATCGTTAATACAATGAGAAACAAGAGAGAACACAGCACTGATCCCTGTGGAACACCCACTGGTAGCTCCCTAGGGAGTACTGAAGAACAAAGGGACCTTGGTGTGCAAAAGGTGTCAGCACGGGTAGGCAGGGTGGTGAAGGAAGCAGCAGGATGCTTGTCTTCATTAGCAAGGGCATAGAACACAGGAGCAAGGAAGTCTTGTGACAACTTTATAAAACACTGGTTAGGCCACAGATGGAATACTGTGCGCAGCTCTGGTCACCGCATTATGGGAAGAACGTGACTGCATTGGAGAGTGTGCAGAGGAGATTAACTAGGATGTTGCCTGGGATTAAAAGACTCAGATATGAGAAGAGACCTGATAGGTTGGGTTTGTTTTCTTGGAGCAGAGAAGGCTGAGGGAGGATCAGATTGAGGTATACAAAATGATGAGAGGTAAAGACAGAGTAGACCATGAGAATCTTTTCCCCATGGCAGACATGTCTAAGACCAGAGGGCATAGGTTTAAGGTAAAGAATATGTATAGAACGGATTTGAGGAAAAACATTTTTCATCTAGACAGTGGTGGAAACATGGCATGTGGTGCCTGAGAGGATGGTGGAGGCAGGTATTCCCACAACAAACATAAAAAAAACTTAGAACATACAACAGTACAGCCCCTTCAGCCCACAATGTTGTGCCAACCTATTATCCTACTAAATTCAATCTACCCTGCATACCCTACATTTTACTATCCTCTATGTGACTATCCAAAAGTCGCTTAAAAGTCTCTAAAGTATCTGACTCCACTACCACTGCCGGCAGCGCATTCCACATGCCCACCACTCTGTGTGAAAAACCTACCTCTGACATCTCCCCTATACCTTCCTCCAATCACGTTAAAATTACGCCCTCTCGTAATAGTCATTTTTGCCCTGAGAAAAAGTCTCTGACTATCCACTCTATCTATGCCTCTCATCCTTCTTCGCTCCAATGAGAAAAGCCCTAGCTCCCTCAACCTTTCCTCATAAGACCTGCCCTCGAGTCCAGGCAGCATCCTGGTAAATCTCCTCTGCACCCTCTCAAAAGCTTCCACGTCTTTTCTATAATGAGGTGACCAGAACTGAACACAATATTCCAAGTGTGGTCTAACCAGAGTTTTATAAAGCTGCAGCGTAACCGCAGGCTCTTAAACTCAATTCCCCTGACAATGAAAGCCAACACACCATACGCCTTCTTTACAACCCTATCAACTTGGGTAACAACTTTGAGGTTTCTATGGACGTGGGCCCCAAGATCCCTCTGTTCATCCACACTGCTGAGAATCCTGCCATTTAACCCTGTATTCTGCATTCAAATTCGACCTTCCAAAATGAATCACTTCACACTTTTCTGGGTTGAATTCCATCTGCCACTTCTTCGCGCAGCTCTGCTTCCTGTCAATGTCCTGTTGCAACCTACAACAGCCCTCCACGCTGTCCACAACTCCACCAACCTTCGTGTCATCGGAAAACTTACTAACCCACCCTTCCACTTCCTCATCTAAGTCATTTATAAAGATCACAAAGAGCAGAGACCCCAGAACAGATTCCTGTGCAACACCACTGGTCACTGAGGTCCAGGCTGAATATTTTCCATCTACTCCACCCTCTGTCTTCTATTGGACAGTCAGTTTTGTATCCAGACAGCCAAACTTCCCTGAATCCCATGCCTCCTTACTTTCTGAATGGGCCTACCATGTGGAACCTTATCAAATGCCTTGCTAAAATCCATATACACGACATCCATTGCTCTACCTTCATCGGTGCGTTTTGTCACTTCCTCAAAAAATTCAATAAGGCTTGTGAGGCATGACCTGCCCCTCACAAAGCCATGCTGACTATTTCTAATCAAACTGTGCTTTTCCAAATAATCATAAATACTATCTCTCAGAATCCTCTCCAATAATGTGCCCAGCACAGAAGTAAGACTGATTGGTCTGTAATCTCCAGGATTATTCCTATTCCCTTTCTTGAACAAGGGAATGACATTTGCCACCCTCCAATCTTCTGGTACTACGCCAGTGGACAGTGAGGACGCAAAGATCATTGCCAAAGGGGCAGCAATCTCTTCCCTCCCTTCCTGTAGTAACCTTGGGCATATCCTGTGTGGCCCAGTGGACTTATCTATCCTCATGTTTTTCAAAATTTCTACCACTCTTTCCTTCCTAACATCAACCTATTCGAGCGTATCTGCCTGTTTCATGCTGTCCTCACAAACATCAAGGTCCCTCTCACAGGTGAATACTGAAGCAAAGTATTCATTAAGGACCTCCCCTACCTTGCCTGACCCCACACACAAGTCCCCTCCACTATCCCTGATTGGCCCTACCCTCACTCTGGCCATCCTTTTGTTTCTCACATAAGTATAGAAAGCCTTGGGGTTTTCCTTAATCCTACCCGCCAAGATTTTCTCATGCCCACTTCTAGCTCTCCTAAGTCCATTCTTCAGTTCCTTCCTGGCTAGCTTGTAGATGTCTAGAGCCCTGTCCGATCCTTGCTACCTTAACCTTAAATAAGCTTCCTTCTTCCTCTTGACTAGGTGTTCAACTTGTCTTGACATCCAAGGTTCCTTCACCTTACTATCCTTTCCTTGCCTCAGTGGGACAAACCTGTAGCAACTGCTCCCTAAACTACCTCCACATTTCTGTCATGCATTTCCCTGAGAACATCTGATCCCAACTGGTGCTTGTAGTTCTTGCCTAATAGCATTGCAATTCCCCCTCCCCCAATTAAATACTTTCCATCTGCTCCTATCCCTCTCCATGACTATAGTAAAGGTCAGGGAGTTGTGATCACTATCACCGAAATGCTCTCCCACCCAGAGATTTGACACCTGACCTGGTTCGTTGCCAAGCACCAAATCCAATATGGCCTCCGCTCCAGTCGGCATGTAAGAAGTGGAAGAGCACTTAAAATGCCAGGGCATAGTAGGTTATGGACCAAGTGCGGGCAAATGGAATTAATGTAGTTTGGTATTTGTTGGTCAGCATAGACATGCTGGGCTGAAGGGCCTATTTCTATGCTGCATGATCCTATAACTCTATGACTTCTGATCAGGTGGGGTGCAACACCTGATTGCACTCAAAGGACCTCCAAACCCAGCCCATTCCGATTGGACAACTTGGAATAAGATTGTTAGGTTCTATTGTTAGTGGGGTGAGCATGTCCTGATCTGTACCAAAGGCACATTTAAATTCCTTTTCTCAACAGACGTTGTTGAAGAGAGAAACTAGATCCAAATTGGAATACTCACCAGTTATCAAGTTCCTGGCAAGAAGAAAATAAACAAGGAAAAAATGTTCGGCTTCTCACTGATTTTGCAGGTGGCCTCCCTGAATTGATAATATCCCAGCTGATTCTGTCCCACTTGAAAATCTCTCTCTGAAAGAAAAGCCAAGGAAGTTTAAGGAATGTTTGTGTTCATGCTGGAGTGAGTGAGTCAAGTCCAAATATGGAGATTTAGACGTTAATGTCCTATGGAATTACTGCCAAAGGCTAGAGAAAGAAAAAGTTTCTTCGGCCATTTCCTCTTTCTTTAACCTCCATTTTGTGAGACTGAATAAACCGAAGAAAACCCATTGTCGGATCACTTGTAATTGAGGTTGTAAAAGGAATTAATTTTGATCAAAGGATAACCAAAGTGTCATTCTGTCATGTCCACAGAACTCCTCTACAACCCCTTCTGTTATTCTTTTAAGGTACTGAACATTTTCCATTTGTGGTCACAGCTCAATGGTCAGTGTGTGAGACGTGGGGAATATAAGTGTAAATTCCAGTAAGAACACAATAAATAGGAGCCGACATAGGATATCCAGCCCCTCAAGCGTGCCTAGCTATTCAATGAGATCATGGCTGATTTGTCTCAGGCCTCAACTCCTTTTTCATGCAAGTTCTTCATAGGCCTCAACTCCTAGATACTTCAAATCTACCTCCCTCCTGTTTAAATACTTTCAGTGATCTAGCCACCACAACTCTCTCAGGGAGAGAATTCCAGACATTCACTGCCCTCTGAAAGTGCCTTCTTCCAGGAAATTCAGGAAAGGAGGCCTGAAGCCTGCATGAAGTACAATCTCACAGCAGACAGTAAGCACAAAGGGTGCTAGGCCTGGTGTAAGGATCGGTGATGGGCTTATTGAATGCTTCAATCATCCTCTGAGCTGCAAAGCTTCTGGCTCTGAAATCAGACTCTGCAAGTACTGCAAGGCAGCATTACCTTAACTTACTGCAACAAACAGGTTGCTTTGAGAATTCTTCTTTCTGTTTCGCTTTGCTCTGACTGAAAGAGAGAGAAAAAAGGAGATGAGAAATTCAAATTCAAGTTATATCATCAACCTCTGCACAAATGTGTTCCAGAAGTGCAAAGCTTACTTTAAGGAACTTGGAGAAGAACATGTGAGTCGATCCTTGGTGTATTGTCTGCAATTCCCCACCCACCAACTGTCCTTAATGTACAGATGTCATTGAACAAAGGAGTGTACCAACCCAGAATTTAAGACTCACTTTGCCGCAACTTCAATTTTTTTTAATAAAGAAGACCTGTCAATTCGATCAAAAGATTATTTATAATGGCAGAGGGGAGATGGAGAGCAGTGATCTCCAGCACCAAGAGGGAAGCTGAGCATTCTAACAAGAATACACAGCATTCTGACAAAGCCAGTCCCTCCTGCACTGGCCTATAGAGTTTCCAGTACATGAATATTCAGGAATCAGTCTCAGACAAAAGAGATGACACTAATGATGAAAAATGATATGGTGGATAGCCCCAGAGATAGCCTGAGAAAGTCAGCACACAAATTTCTTCACACCATGAAAATAAAGCACTAAGTAGAAATATATCTAGTGAGAGTAAGTCACAATTTTTTGCAGCAGTAGATTAAAACCAGACCTGAATGCTAAGTAAGGGAAGTAGGTATTTGTTAATTATACAAGTACCAATCTCATTAGGATGACTAAATTATTTACAGTGCAAAGAACTGTGCCTGTGGTTGGCATGCTGAGAACAAAGGAAAGAGATCATTTCAAATCACATGTTAGGCTTCCGGCTCCTTCCCTTTTGTTGTACCTAACAGAGAGCTCCATTTCTTCGGGATGGAGGGAATGACAAGTGGCTGCTCGCTGGGAAGACCCTCAAATGTGAAGCCCTGAGGCCTACAGCCTGCCTATAAGAATGCAGCAAGTCTTGGGTTGCCAACCGTCCCAGTGCTCGGGATATGAACATTATGTCCCAGGACACAGACGTGACGAGGAGCATCAGAGAAGCAGGAAACAATCTGCAAGGCTGAAATTCATTTACATAGCACTGCTTTGTGGAATTGTATCCCTCTGCAGAAACCCAAAGTCACTGCGCATGCAGGCCACTATGTCACTGACGTCAACGGGCAATTCAGAGCATTAATACAAAAACTGGAAAACAAAGATGCAGCAACACATTCATTATTCATTCCCCATGTCTGTGTGGGTTTCCCCTGGGTACTCCGGTTTCCTCCCATAGTCCAAAGAGGTGGAGGTTAGGTGGATCATCTATGCTAAATTGCCCCGTAGTGTCCAGAGATGTGCAGGCTAGGTGGGTTAGCCATGGTAAAAACCCTGTGCGGAGGTGGGGGGTTGGGTTGTGGGACCATGAGTCTGTGTGGGATACTCTTTGGTACAGGCTCAATGGACCAAATGGCCTCTTTCTGAACTGTAGAGCTGTTTAAAGAATCACTCAACAATTTTTAAAAACAATGTTTGTGTGGCATGTCGACATCGCTGGCAAGGTTGGCATTTATTCCCAATCCTAGTTAGCCTTGAATGCACTGGCTCTCTTGGCCATTTCAGAGGGTTGTTAAGATTCAACCACATTGCTGTGATTCACATGAAGGCCAAACCATGTAAGTACATGAGATTTCCTTCCCTAAAGGACGCTATAGAACTAGTTGCATTTTTATGACAATGGACTTGTTTGACTAGAAATATTAACTTTCAGTTCCAGATTTTATTGAACTCAATATTCACAATGCTTGTAGGTCAGTTTTCTTAGCTCCAGGACATCACTGCAAGCATTCTTCAGGATATTTAGAATCAAGCAATCCAGGCATGTTGTGAGACATTTCCAACACAGGCAGGATTCAAATCCAGCCTTTCTGTTAAGACTTATGGACACTACCTCTGCACCACAAGAGCCTCACAGAGTTTCTCAGGAGAGGTACTTGTAATCAGAGATGTTGTTGCACACCTCTGGAGCAGGTGGGACTTGAACCCAGGTTTTCTGTCTCAGACATAGGGACCCTATGACTATGCCACAAGAGCCCTGATTACACCTCAGCATAATGTCCTGGTCCAACCATCTTCAGCTGCTAAATCAATGACTTTAACTCCTTCCGAAGGTCAGAAGTAGGGATGTTCACTGAAAATTGAACAATGTTCAGCACCATTCGCAACTCCTCAGATACTGAATCCGCCCATGTCCAAATGCAGCAGGACCTGCACAATATCAAGGCTTGGGCTGACAAGTTGGAAATAGCACTCATGCTGAACAAATGCCAGGCAACGACTATCTCCCACGAGAGCAAAGTCTCCACTGTTTGGCGTCGTATCTGGCACATAGGAAGATGATTGTGGCTGTCAGAGGTCAGACATCTCAGATCCAGGACATCTCTTCAGGAGTTCCTCAGGGTAGTGTCCTCAGCCCAACAATCTACAGCTGCTTCATCAACGATCTTCCCTCCATCATACGTCAGAAGTGGAGATGATCACTGATGATTGCACATTGCTCAGCATCTTTCATGACCCCTCAGATACTGAAGCAGTCCATATTCAAAAGAAACAAGATCTGGACAATATGTAGGCTTGGACTGTTAAGTGGAAAGTAATGGTTGTACCTCACAAATACCAGGCTATTACCATCACCAATAAGAGACAATCTAAACATCAGCCCTTGACGTTCAATGGTATTACCATCACTGAATCCCCCACTATCAACATCCTGGGGGTTATCATTGACCAGAAACTCAAAGTGACTCACCATATAAACACAGTGGTTACAACAGCAGGTCAGAGCTGAGAATACTACAGCGAGTAACTCACCACCTGACTCCACAAAGCCTGTCCACCATCTACAAGGTACAAGTCAGGAGTGTGATAGAATACTCCCCACTTGCCTATTTGGTTGCAGCTCCAACAACACTCAAGAAGCTTGGTGCCGTCAAAGACTTAACAGCCCGCTTGATTGACGCCACATCCACAAACATCCACTCCCTCTACTATTGACACTCAGTAGCAGCAGTGTGTACTACCTACAAGATACACTGCAGAAATTCACTAAAGATCCTTAGACAACAGCTTCTAAACGTGACTGTTTCCATCTAGAAGGCCAAGGGCAAGCAGATACATGGGAACACCAGCATCTTAAGTTTCCATCTCGTGACAGTTAAGGAACAGCAATATGCTTCCAAATCAAAGTGGTGTGTGGCTTGGAGGACAACTTGCAGGTGGCAATGTCCCCATTAATCCTCTGCCCTTCTTCTAGATGGTAGAGGTCACTGGTTAGAAGGTTTTGTTGTGGAGCTTTGGTGACTTTCTGTTGAAATACTGCTGGTACTGTGCAGGATTGTGGAAGGAGTGAACATTGAGGGTCATGGATAGGGTGGGCTTGGATTTGGATGGTGTCAGGCTTCTTGAGTGTTGCTGGAGCTGCAGCCCTCCAGGCAAGTAGAGAGTACTCCATCACACTCCCGACTTGTGGGTCATTGACAGGCTTTGGCAAGTCAAGAGGCGAGTTCATCACTTCAAAGGCACAAGCCTTGGACCTGCTCTTGTAGCTATGGTATTTGTATGACTAGTCTAGTTCAGTTATTGATTAAAGGTAGCTGCCAAAATGAGTGGGGGGGATTCAATGATGGTGATATCATTGAACGTCTGGGCCAACTGACAAAAGAACTCAAAACCATCCAGGACAGAGCAGCCTGTTTGACTGGCTCCGTATCCATTAACTTCCGCACTCATTCAGTCTAGCGCCCTGCACAGTGATAGCAACATTTGCAGTAACTTTCTTCGACAGAATCTTCTAACCAGTGACATCTACCATCTAGAAGGGCAAGGGCAGCAGATTAATGGACTGGCAGTTTGAGGAGGCAGCTCACCACCACTTTCTCAAGGGCAATTAGAGATGGGTAACAAATGCCAGCAATACACTCCTGTGAATGAATATAAAATCTGAAATGCTCTGTTGGAAACATATTTAATAGTAACCTTCTAAAGAAAACCAGAGGAATAGTTGAAAAGGAGAAAATTGTAGGGCTTAGGGAAAGGGCGGAATGGGGAGGTTTCGGCGAGACTAATTGAAAAGTTCTTTCTGAGATACAATGGGCGACACGGACCCCTTCTGTGCTGTAAAAGTCTCTGAACTGTACGTGTGTGGGTGCCTGCAATGTGGGCACTAAGAGCATGACACAAACTAAATTATTAGCCTCATATAAGCACCCTTAAACCTGCTATAAACATATCAGCACACTCTGGAACTAGATAATATTCCTTAACTACAGAATATTGCACCGGAAACTGCAGTGTTGGTTTTAACAGCCATTTCTCTACAGAAATCTGTTCCAAGTGGTCTCCTCATTCCTTGCAATAGACTCTGAAAGATGGTTAACATCACACCATCAGATAGTCCTGTGAAAGCTTAAATGATCACATTTATTTTCAAAACTAAAATTATACATGAACAGAATATAAGAAATTGAAACAAAAAAAACAAAAAAGTGCTCTTACTAAAATCTGAACAAATAAAAAATTAGCAAACCAATCCAATCTTTGGAGGAATCTCCTGTTCTCTCTTTTTCACAGCCATGGCATTAGGTTTCATTCAATTGTGGGATTCAGAAATAAACAGGGCAGGAAACCTGCAGGAGGTTTGTTAAGGTGATAGATTTGTGTGGCCTAAGGTTTTTGATGTGGTGGGATTCACTGGATCAGAATGGGCCAGTGATTGGGTTAACAACTTGGGTCAGACATGTTTTTGGAATTGAATTAAAGATGTCCATTGTGTAAAAATATAGAAGGAGGCCACTCAGCCTATCATGTCTGTACTGGCTAACCTATGAAGCAATCTACCTTTTGCCACTTCACGCCCCTTACTTCATAGCTTAAAAGGAAGAATCTTCAGAGATACCAATCCAGAGTCTGTATTAAATACCTCAATTAAACCTCTCTCCGTTTACACACTCACACAGTGCCTTCCTGGTCCCAACAACTAATTGCACTCCTCACATCATTGTGGCTTCTTTTAATAATCACCTTAAATCTATGCCATCATCACCTTAATCTTTTCACAAATGAACTATTTTTCCTCTGTCCAGCCCTTCATTGCTCAAAATCTCCTGTCAACCTTTTCCTCCTAAGGACTTTGTCTTAGAGGAGGCGGAATAAAGTTTCATTAAATTGATGTACACAATGAGGGGGACTGCTCTCTTACAGAGGGCTTGAATAGATGAGGGCTGTGTTCTCTGAATTTTTAGATGAATGAAATGTGGTTTCATTGAAACTCAACTTCATAAATGGCTTTATTGGGAAAATGCTTCTCCAGGCTTGAAAATCTAGAATCAGGTGCCCGAATCATCGGAAAGAGGTCAAACTTTTAGACCTAAGATGAGAATTTCTTCAATGGTAGGGTTGTGGGCCTTCAATATTCTCTTGCTTAGAGCAGCAGATAATCCAGTCGGTGAGAACATAGAGATGGAGATCCATGGATTTCTGGATATCAAGGGAATTATCAGATAACGAAGATCACCCAGAAGGGTAAAATGAAATAGATCAACCACAAAGGTATTAAAAGCAGGGTGAAAAGGGCCAAAAACACTAGTCTTGCTCCACTTCATTACAGCAACAATTGAGATGACCAAAAGAGTGGTTGTAGAGATATATTTTAAGTTTCTTTTTAAGGTGGAGAGTCAGCAAAATTAGCATGAAATCCAAAGATTAAACCACATGATCTGAAAGGATTTGTAAATCGATATCCTTTAATGATCCTTTAGGTATCTTCTCCTCTTGAAGAGTAAGTGGAGAAATAAAGTTTCTACTTTCACAAACTCTCATCTGCTGCACATGCATTTTCAAATCATGTCTGTCCTATTCTCGTCCAGAAAACATTCTGTTTTAGTTTATATTATGGTGCAAAGCTCCCAGCAGGTCGGCTTGAACATACTCAGATATGGGTGTACAGTACTGATCACAGAAATCCAGCTAACGTACGATACCTCCATTTGCTGAAAAGGTGTATTTTTACTCACTGCAGAAACAGTGGACCTACTAGGTGCGGAATAGTGGCCAGAATTTTACAGACCGTCTGAATCTCTTCAGCAGTGAAACCAATCATGTTCATGACATTTGAAACAGTTTTAAATTCAGCAGTATCATTTATAGCTGACTGTAATCACATCATTACATATTGTCCGAGATAACAAGGTGTGGGGCTGGATGAACACAGCAGGCCAAGCAGCATCATAGGAGCAGGAAAGCTTGACGTTTCGGGCCTAGATCCTTCATCAGAAATGGGGGAGGGGAAGAGGGTTCTGAAATAAATAGGGAGAGAGGGGGAGGCGGATAGAAGATGGATAGAGGAGAGGATAGGTGGAGAGGAGGCAGACAAGTCGAAGAGGCGGGGATGGAGCCAGTAAAGGTGAGTGTAGGTAGGGGGGTAGGGAGGAGATAGGTCAGTTCAGGGAGGACGGACAGGTCAAGGGGGCGGGATGATGTTAGTAGATAGGAGATGGGGGTGGGGCTTGAGGTGGGAGGAGGGGAATAGGTGAGAGGATGGACAGGTTAGGGAGGCGGAGATGAGCTGGGCTGGTTTTGGGATGCGGTTGGGGGAGGGGAGATTTTGAAGCTTGTGAAATCCGCATTGATGCCATTGGGCTGCAGGGTTCCCAGGCCGAATATGATTTGCTGTTCCTGCAGCCTTCGGGTGGCATCACTGTGGCATTGCAGGAGGCCCAGGATGGACATGTCGTCTGAGGAATGGGAGGGGGAGTTGAAATGGTTCGTGACTGGGAGATGCAGTTGTTTGTTGTGAACTGAGCGCAGGTGTTCTGCAAAGCGGTCCCCAAGCCTCTGCTTGGTTTCCCCGATGTAGAGGAAGCCACAATGGGTACAGCGGATGAAGTATACCACATTGGCAGATGTGCAGGTGAACATCTGCCTGATGTGGAAAGTCTTCTTGGGGCCTGGGATTGGGGTGAGGGAGGAGGTGTGGGGGCAGGTGTAGCACTACCTGCGGTTGCAGGGAAAAGTACCGCGTCTGGTGGGGCTGGAGGGGAATGTGGAGCGGACAAGGGAGTCGCGGAGGGAGTGGTCCCTCCGGGAAGCAGATACGGGTGGGGAGGGAAAAATGTCTTTGGTGGTGGGGTCTGATTGCAGATGGTGGAATTGTCGGAGGATGATGCGTTGGATCCGGAGGTTGGTGGGGTGGTACGTGAGGACGAGGGGGATTCTTTTTTGGTTATTATTGCGGGGACGGGGTGTGAGGGATGAGTTACAGGAAATCCGGGAGACACGGTCGAGGGCGTTCTCGACCACTGTTGGGGGGAAGTTGCGGTCCTTGAAGAATGAGGACATTTGAGATGTATGGGAGTGGAATGTCTCATCCTGGGAGCAGATGCGGCGGAGGCGAAGGAATTAGGAATAGTGGATGGCATTTTTACCGGAAGGTGGATGGGAGGAGGTGTATTCCAGGTAGTGTGGGAGTCAGTGGGCTTGAAATGGACATCGGTTTCTAGGTGGTTGCCCGAGATGGAGACAGAGAGGTCCAGGAAGGAGACAGAAGTGTTGGAGATGGTCCAGGTGAACTTTAGGTTGGGGTGGAAGTGTTGGTGAAGTGGATGAACTGTTCGAGCTCCTCGTGGGAGCACGAGGCGGCGCCGATACAGTCATCAATGTAACGGAGGAAGAGGTGGGGTTTAGGGCCAGTGTAGGTACGGAAGAGGGATTGTTCCATGTAACCTACAAAGAGGCAGGCAT
>JAHRHZ010000056.1:24811930-24825295 GCA_024137785.1 Ginglymostoma cirratum | reverse complement strand
CCCACACCTTGTTATCTCGGATTCTCCAGCATCTGCAGTACCTTTTATCTCTATTACATATTGTCCAACTGCTCTGCCCCCAGTATCTTGTTCTCGGTTGTCCAAAACATCAATCACTACCTTCCCAAGCCTAATAGAATGTCATCAGAATCCACCTCATACTAGTGTCAGTGAAACAGTCTTTCTTCCCATTAGCGATATATTCTTAGGACCAATAATAACTAGAAGTGTTAAAAGACAAATAAAAGTTTATTTAAATGGCCCTGTGACTTTTCTTCAGGATTGTTCGCAGCAGTGTTTGAGATACTAACAATAAGATTGCCAGTAGACTAATGATACTGCTTTATGCCCAGCTGGCTCCATTCACTGGTTGCTGTCCAAGCCAGGGTTAGGCTCACCTAAACCATTTTCTGTGCTGGTTTCATAGAGAAATAACTCCAACAGGCTGGTATCCTGTCAGCAATTCTCCTTTTATTTACACATGGACAGACCTTGAATTTAGCACTGTCTCATAGAAAGTCAGGTACCAGAGCATCAGTATCTCTTACTCGCCCCTTTTTAATCTGTGCCAGGGGTCCCTGATTGGACTAAAGTAACAACCCCAATCAAGGAACTCATATTCAATGATGTCCAGCTGGCTGACCTCATGACAAATACTACAGACTATTTTTTCTTCAATATTCATTTGTGGGATGTGGGCAATGCTGGGTGGCCAGCATTTCTGGCCCATCCTGAGTTGCCCTTGAGAAGGTGAAGCCAAGCTGCCTTGAACCACTGCAGTCCACCTGCTGTGGGTAGCCCACAATGTCATTTGGGAGGGAATTCCAGATTTTGACCCAGTAATAGTGAAGAAACAGTGATATATTTCCAGGTCAGGATGGTGAGTGGCTTGGAAGGGAACTTGAAGGTAGTGGTGTTCCCATGTATCTGCTTGCCCTTGTCCTTCTTGTTGGAGGTGGCTGTGGATTTGCAAGGTGCCGTCTGAGGATTTTTAGTGAATTTCTGCAGCGTATCTGTAGCTAGTACACACTGCTGCTATTGAGTGTCAGTAGTAGAGGGGGTGGATGTGGTGTCAATCAAATGGTCTGTTATGTCTTTGACTGTGCCAAGCTGCTTGAGTGTTGTTGGAGCTGCACCCATATAGGCAAGCGGGGAGTATTCCATCACACTCCTTGTCGATGGTGGACAGGCTTCGGGGAGTCAGGTGGTGAGTTCCTTGCTGTAGTATTCCTAGCTCTGACCTGGTGTTGTAACCACTATGTTTATGTGGTGAGTCCATTTGAGTTTCTGGTCAATAACCCCCAGGATGTTGATAGTGGAGGAATCAGTGATGGTAATACCATTGAATGTCAAGGGCTGATGTTTAGATTGTCTCTTATTGGTGACGGTCATAGCCTGGTATTTGTGTGGCACAAACGCTACTATCCACTTGTCAGCCCAAGCCTACATATTTTCTGATCTTGTTTCATTTGAACCTGGACTGCTTCAGTATCTAAGGGGTCAAGAAAGATGCTGAACAACGTGCAATCATCGAGGATCATTTCACTTCTGATGTATCAAGGAGGGAAGATTGTTGATGAAGCAGCTGTAGATGGTTGGGGCTAGGACACTATCCTGAGGAACTCCTGCAGAGAAGTCCTGGATCTGAGATGTCTGACGTCTAGACAGCCACAACTATCTTCCTATGTGCCAAGTATGACACCAATCAGTGGAAAGTTTGCTCCCTCATACCCACTGATTCCAGTTTTGCTCGGGTTCTTTGATGCCACACTCAGTTGAATGCAGCCTTGATGTCATTTTTACCTCATCTCTGGGATTCAGCTCTTTTGTCCATGTCTGAGCCAAGGCTGTAATGAGGTCACAAGCTGAATGGCCCTGGGGGAACCCAAACTGGGCGTCACTGAGCAGGTGCTACTTGATAGCACTGTTGATGACATCTTCCATCACTTTACTAATGATAGAGAGTTGACTGATGGGGAAGTAGCTGGCCAGATTTGATTTGTCCTGCTTTTCATGCGCAGACATACCTGGGTAACCTCCCACATTGTGGTGTATATACCAGTGCTGTAACTGCACTGGAACAGCTTCGCTAAAAGAGCAGCAAATTCTAGAGCGTAAGCATTCAATACTATTGCCAGAATGTTGTCAGGGCCCATAACCCTTACAGTATCCCGTGACTTCAACTGTTTCTTGATATCACGTGAATGAATTGAAATGGCTAAAGACTGGTATCTGTAATGATGGAATCACTGGAGGGACCAAGACAGATCATACACAAGGCATTTCTGGTTGAAGACTGCTGTGAAAGCTTCAGCCTTATCTTCTGCACTGATAGGTTATCTCAATTCCTACCAGGTCACTCATTGCAGGAGGGAATGAGGAAACAGTTGTATAGCTTGGTCAACGCAAAGTTGCTGGATAGGCTCAGCAGGTCTGGCAGCATCAGTGAAGAAAGTACCACAGTTAACGTTTCGGGTCCGGTGATCCTTCCTCAGGACGGTTTTTATTTTGCACAGTCTAGTCACCTCGACTGTTGGGGGATAGGGAAATAATAGCACACACTTACTGGGGAACAGAAATGACTGCATGCTGCCATGATTCCTCTTAAGACTGATTGCACTTACTGGCTGTGTGACTGCCCGACTCTGGCAGGTTGTTCGACCTGGTCAGGCTTCACCCCTAACACTGCAAGTATTTAACAAGAAGTCAGTCTGCATGTAAAAGACACTTCTTATGAGCTGATCAACATAGAAAGACTTCACTCCAAACATTGAAAGCTTTTCACGAAGCAGTCTAATTCGTCAATGTGTGGTACATAATGTTGGGCTTGTGATCACATCCATTTCTCATTTTTGGTGAACAAAATTATACCAGTGAACTCAACTCCAGTGGGCTCGACTACTCATGATTATTGATGATATACAAAGGAAAGCAAAATGGGTTCCCAATCATGAAGGTCAGCAAAACCTGACCCCTAAAAAGATTCTGATAACTTAATAGCTACAGTTGAATCCATCATCCAGAAACTGAATTTTGCCCTCAGCTCAATTTAAGATCCCCCACTAACCCTTCAAAATACTTTGGGCAAGGTCGGCAAATCCTGCCCTAACGTTTCAGCCTGTGAGCCTTCAGCAGAAATGCAACTCTCTTGCTGACAGATTAGAGGAATTTACCTCTGATCTAGGCTGGTACTGGATGAAGTTCATATTGGATGAAGCTGTGAAATCTGTTTAACCCTGGTTGCTAATTTGCTGGTCACTCACATTTATCAGAATCTCTAACCTGTTATCTGTGCATTCTCTATTTCCCACTTTCTCCTCTTGATCACAGCTCCATTGGTAAGACTGGCTTTCTGCTCCTTCTCCACTGAAGAATATTCATACATCAATCTAAGGAGATTTTAAACCATTCATTCGTGGGATATGGGAGTCACTGACGAGGTTTAACATTTATTCTCCATGTTTATTTGGCCTGGTGCCCGTAAGGCTTGCACTATCAGCTATAGATCTTCCTGACCAGAATGTAGATCGTTCTGAGCGACGCCAAAATTGGTGACGTTAGAGTGTGAAGGTGGTTTTCTAAGATTACTAAGGGATTTTGATCAAATGGGTCAATGGGCTGGACAATGGGAGATGGAGTTCAAATTGGGATAAATGCAAGGTACTGCATTTTGATACAACAAACAGGGGCCTTGGGTAGTGTTGCAGAACAGAGGGACCTGGAGGTTCAGGTACATAATTCTTTGAAGTTTGCATCACATATAGACAGGATGGTTAAACAGGCGTTTTGCACTCTTGCCTTCATTGCTCAGTCTTTTGAAGATAGGAGTTGGGAAATCTTGTTGATGTTATACAGGACATTGGTGGGGCCTCTTCTGGAGTACTGTGTCCAGTTCTGGTCTCTTTGTTATAGGAAGGATATTAAGCTGGAGAGGGTTCAGAAGAGATTTACTAGGATGTCCATAACAAGGGGTGGAGCTGGATGAACACAGCAGGCCAGGCAGCAGAGGAGCAGGAAAGCTGACATGTCAGGTCTGGACTCTGTTGCTGGGTATGGAAGGTCCGAGTTACAAAGAAAGATTGGATAGGCTGGGACTTTTCTCACTGGAGCATAGGAGGTTGAGAGGTGACCTTAAAGATGTTTATCCAATCATGAGGGGTACAGAGAGAGTTAACGGTAGGTGACTTTCCCTAGGATGGGGGATTTCAAGACTGGGGACATATTTTTAAGGTGACAGGAGAGAGATTTTAAAAAAGATATGGGGGCAATTTTTTTTAAACACACAGCGTGGTTCACTAGTGAAATGAACATCTCAAGGAAGCGTTGGCTACAGGCACAGTTATAATGTTTAAAAGACACTTAGGTAAGTACACGAATAGGATAGATTTGGAGGGATACCTGCCAGTAACAGGCCAGTGGGAATAGTTTAATTTGGGATTATGCTTGGCGTGGACGAGTTGGAGTGAAGGGTCAGTTTCCGTGCTGTACGAACCTATTGATCATTTGCTTCTCTTTCATTGCTGTAGGTGACAGCTTGATTTTGTACATGAGTAGCATCATATACCTATTCTCCAGTCGCTACCTGCCAGAGAAATAATTGTGCTTTTTGCAGAAGACTGCGATAGCTACATTCATGAGTTGTTTGCTGCAGGTCATAGACGCTCTTTGTATATAGAGTCTAAATGCTGTAAAATAGACTTCTCACTGTGCATAGTTGATAAGATTAAAATAAAATAGCTACTCAGGAAAGGTTACACTATTAAATATTTAGGTTAACCCCCAAGTAACTATTCAACAAACTCCTATACCCATCTCTCACAACTACACCTACCCAATAGTCCCCTGGACACATTCTGTTTCCCTCAACCAGATCCCACCCTCCACTGGGCCCAATCTGACACTCTCTTTGGGCTGAATCCAACCTGACCACCACTCTCCTCCCACCTCACTGCCAGACTTGACATACCACCTTTCCCTCTCCCCACCCTAGCCAAACCTGACCCAACATTTCCTAGGACCCAAACTCTCCTTCCCAACTCAACACCCTTCTGCCAGTCCCAGCTCCAACACTGTTTCCCCATACATTTAATACCTTTCTCAGCTGACATCCTATCAACCTAGCACTCCACCCACTTGGAATCTTACCCACCTGGAACCAGAATCTCTCATTTGCCTTATTTGCTTAGAGTTTGACAGCAACTATCAAAATGGTTGTCAAACCCTTTAAATGTCAGAAGATGGCAGCTGGCTGTAATGAAGAGTGGGCGAGGTTGGTTTTCCTTTAACAGTGCTGCGCAGTAAAAGAATTGTCAGCATGGAAACACAGCTGAGCGATCTCTCAGGGAGCCTTAATCGGAATCTCCTCCCAAAAGTGCAAAGCTTTCCTCTTTTATATGAATGAAGAGGCTCTGTGTGAGACTGAAACTATTCGGAAAGTCCGTCCATTTAGATTTCACCGCTCCCAATTCTTTATCTCAGTAGGTGTGGGTCCGTCTTTGAGCTTAAAAACGTAAGTGAAGGAATAAGAGCGATCGAACAAGATACTACTGAACTTCGAACAAACAAAATGGAAGAGTCTTAATGTAGAATTCGATTATTCAAACCACACAAGAGAAAATGTGTTATACATACCCGCAACACTTTATAACCTTTGCGGTAAATACCATTTTAATTTGGCAAACACAGCAAGCTGCCACAGAAATTGTAAGAGGAAGGGGGCAGTGAACTTTCCTTCTGGCTGCGCAGGCCACCGAGGGCGAGAGCAGAAACTTCTAGAACCGGAAGTCACTGCTGCAATCGCGTGCGTGGACCATTATAGGGGCAGCACGTGCACAGCTTCGAAGGATTGTTCACGTGGACCTCCTGAGGAAGGTAAAATGAGTAGAAATTATACTGTTCAATAAACCAGTACAGCTGATTGAAGCATGGCCTAAAAGATTCCCCAACATGATTGAATGACTGTGATAGTAGCTTTCTCCACATCTGAATCACACTTCGATAAACCTTGAAAAATCATGAAGGCCACCAATGCCGTCCCCTGACTGACATTTTGAGGTAGGTAGTGATTTTTGGGCCATAATGACCGTAAATTAGCTGCCCCATTACCATCTGTCCTATTTCACTTCCATTAAAGTCAGTATCAATAAAAGCCAGGAATGCTGTAAGATAGACTACCAAATTGTTATTGTCCATTTTATGTATTATAAAAAAATCCTGTCTTTGTACAATATTTTATAACTTCACTCTACATTTGCAGCAAATATCACCTCTACTTGACTGAACATTTTTCTCCTCAGTCCTGACTGATGTACTTAGTCTCGTCGTCATTTACATTGACAAATTGAGGCTCACTTTGTGATGTGTAATGATTTGGATAACATTAACACATAGCGAGTACAAGATCCATCCAGCCTGACTCCTATATACAAAATGGGACAAAAATCACTTGGAGGCTCTGAGCTGCCATGTCCTTGTCGTTCTTGGAGATGCGGGTAATTGATGAGTTGTCAAACATTCACTTTTAGCTGAGGATCATACCCCACCCAGACATTGGAGCACAATACTCCTGCAGTATTGGGGCTGGGCTGCATTCCCAGAGGTGACACCTCATGGATGGTGCTGATAAAATACATTGCCTTTACTGTGAGTACACTCACTACATGTGTAGCTGCAGTGTATGTGATGGCACTGGTAGAATACAAAGTAGCTGTCTACTACCCTCCTTTAAATGAGAACGTGGCAGTGAATGGGAAGGAAACAGTGAGGGCTCAGGAAGGTGGGGCAACCATTGAGACAGTGAGCAGATTAGCTGTGGGTTAGGAATAAGGTGGCAACCATACGGGTGAGCAGTGTGGTAAGAGAAATGGCAAAGTAGGCAATGAGCCCACTTCAACCAGTAATGACATAATGACACTGCACTTGAGCCTAAGGGAATGGGTTGGGGAGCAAGGTCTAAAAGTGAGCAGTCTTCCACTTATATGGGGATGAGGAGAAATCTTTTCTGTATGACGTAGGAGTAGAATGGACCATTCAGCCTATCAAGTCTGCTCTGTCATTTAACGAGAACTTGGCTGATCTGATAATCGTCGACACCGCTTTCCAGCCTTTTCCCCGTAACCCTCAATATTCTTAATTGTTAAAAATCCATCTATCTCAGTCTTGGGTACACTCAATGAGCCAGCCTCAACAGCCCTGTTATCTTTCAGGTGGCCTTCATGAATCTGTGAAATTCTCTTCACCAGACAGTGGCAGAGACAGGCTCATTGAATATTTTTAAGGCAGAGATAGATAGATTCCTGACTGATAGGGCATTCAAAGAGTTTTGGCACACTGAGGGAAGTGATGTTGAGGCCCCAATCAGATCAGCAATGATCTTATTGAATAGCAGAGCAGGTTCAAGTGGCTGAATGGTCCACTTCTGCTCATAATGCACATATCCGCATGTCTCGCATGACATTTTTTTGGATTAGAAAGAGCAGATGTATGATGTTACTGATCGGTGTCACATTGTAGGCATTACATGACCTGAGTTAGCATTCTGAGAGTACACTTTGTGCCCTGCCTGTGATCTGGCATTACCATCACAATTCTGATTGTGCACCCAAAAAGCTGCAACAGGCATATGGAAACCAACTTTGAGATTGATTGGAAAGCTCTGTATGGTCTCAGCAAGTGTGTGTTTCTGACAGGAGCTTGTTGGCAAGTTCCAATCATTGGTTTGTGCTGAGTTTCTCAGACTCAGACAGTCTGGTTATGGGGAGACAAATATTGGTTCTCAGGCAAAACAGAGGGAATAATCAGGCAGATTTCCTCTCCTGGACCCTGTCTAGTGATTTTAACTGGAACATACATGTTTGTGAACATTAAGAGAGCATCATACTGGTATGTGGTGTTCACAAAATTTAAAAACCTTTTGCAGTTTTTAAAAATATTTTTTGCTCGTTATGTTATTTCCTTCACTTGGAGAGGACTGGCTCCAAATTGGAAACTGCGTCTTTACAGAAATTTGTCCTTGTGAAGACCATGTAGCCTGGAGTGAACAATGGTCTTAACAGCACAACTCTGCATTTTAACGTTACATAATTTTTTTCGTTACTGCTTCATAGCAATTCAAAAGGATAATTAATTTTCATTGGGTATTCACAACATTAATACTACACTTTCCATCAGCTCAACACTTAAAACTCCTGGGCCCCATTCTAAACGTCATTCAGAGATGTACTCAAAAACAATTTACAAGAACATCTGAAGTAAGATGTAACAATATCAGAGCAGGACAATCATCAATCAGAAATATCATTAATGATACCACAAGAGATGAATTAGCTAACTTGCTGGAATACCTAACAAAGCAGTGTTACCTTCAACACTGCAAACTGCCAGAGCACTGTTCTCCCAACATACTTGATCCATTTCAGGACTGTTTGCAATGCCCAAGTGAAACACAGACCATATGACAAACATGAACCAGGCTGAGCTGGTAGTGAAGCTATCTCTGGGCTAGCAGATTGTGGATCCAAGGTCAATGAAAGATTTTGAAGTGGAATCCATGCTTACAGTTTTGAATATAAGAGTGTAAGAGTGCAGTATTGTTAGAAGCACTCTGTTTTAGATGTTAATGAGACTGTGCCTTCAAGGGTGTGTATTGAAAGAAGATCAGGAAGCCCTCCTGGTAATATAATAGTTATTTTTTGCACAACCAGAACATATGACATATTTGAGGGACTTTCAGCTTGTTTAAATAAGAGTGAGGGTGGATGAACTAACTGACAATGGCACCGTGATGATGGAAGCCATTTGCGTGAAGGGGACAGTGGGGAATGGAGGATAGCATAGTGAGGGCGGTAGACGCTGTTCTGTGCAGTCAAGAATATGGGTCCAGAAAACACTGTTGCCTGTCTGGTGCCAGGGTTTGAGAAATCTGCTCAGGGCTAGGCAGGAACTTGGAGTGGAAGGGGAAGAATTTGGTTGTTCTAGTCCAAGAAGGAACCAACAATGAAGGTAGAACTAAGAAAGAGGTTCTGCTTAAAATCTATGCTCCAGACTGAAGAGCAGAACCTCAAGGATTATAATCTCTGGTTTATTACTACAGGCTTTATGGAACATTACTATATGCAGAGAGGGGTAGAAGGGACACCTTATTAGGATTCCTACAGAGCCAAGCTTCAGTTTCTGATGTCACTGTGACCCAGCCCTTTCACTCATCCTCAGAAGCTACCTTTATGAGAAAATATAATTCCTTTACAACTGTGGTTTCATCTCACCACAGACCTGCAAAGGAAAATAAGATCATGCGACAGTGCATCAGTTCCTGTGATTATACATGCTGTGACTTATTAGCAAATCACACAGTCAAATATGATTCCTGAAGACTACAAGAATAGCAGTGTGTAGAAACCCTATAGGTGAAGGAAATTCCATAGTCAGGAAGACAGATAAGCATTTCTGTAACATTCAGGATAAAAGATGTCATGGAAATGGTACAGAATATTTTGCAGATGGGGAGGAAGTGGAAGGATTGGACTAAGTTAGCATGGATTTATGCAAGGGAAATTTTGCTTGACAAATCCACTAGAATTCTTCAAGGATGTAACTGGTAGAGTTGATGATGAGGAGTCAGTAGATGTGGTTTATTTGGACTTCCAGAAGGTTTTTGACAAAATCCCACATAACAGATTAATATGTGAAATTAAAACAATGCGATTTGGGGTAGTGTATTGAGAGGGATAGAAAATTGGTTAGCAGACAGGAAACAAAGAGTAGAAATAAATGGGTCTTTTTATTTTGAATGGCAGGCAGTTACTAGGACCCCAGCTATTCACAATATTTATTAATGATTTAGATGAGGGAACTAGATGTAATGCCTCCATACAAAGCTGGGCAGATGGGTGATCTGTTGCGAGGATGCAGAGATGTTGCAGTGTGAATTGCACAGGGCGAGTGAGTGCGCAAATGCATGGCAGATGCAGTATTTTGTGGAGAAATGTGAGTTATCCACTCTGGTAGCAAAAAATGAATTGTTATCTGGCTGGCTATAAATTAAGAAGGGGTGCTTAGAGAGCTGGGTGTCCTTGCGTACCAGTCACTGAAGGTAAGCACGCAGGTGTAGCAGGCAATAAATAAGGCAAATGGGATGTTGGCCTTCATAGCGAGACGATTTGAGGACAAGAGCAAGGATGCATTGCTGCCGTTATGCAGGACCCTGGTGAGATCAAACCTGGAATATCGTGTGCAGTTTTGGTTTCCTTATCTGAGGAAGGATGTTTTTGCTATAGAAGGAGTGCAGCGAAAGTTATCAGACTGATTCCTGAGCTGGCAGGACTTACGTATGCAGAGGGGTTGAGTTGATTATGATTATATTCGCTGGAATTCAGATGAATGAGGGGAAGACTCATAGAAACCTATAAAGTCCTAACAGAACAGACATTGGTTAGGCCACTATTGGAATAGTGTGTGCAGTTCTGGTCTCCCTACTATAGGAAGGATGTTGTGAAACTTGAAAGGGTTCAGAAAAGATTTGCAAGGATGTTGGAGGGTTTGAGCTATAGGGAGAGGCTGAATAGATTTCCCTGGAGTGTCAGAGGCTGAGAGGTGACCATATAAAGGTTTATAAAATCATGAGGGGCGTGGATAGGGTAAATAGACAATGTCTTTTCCTGGGGCGGGGGGGGGGTCTAAAACAAGAGGACATAGGTTTAAGGTGAGAGGGGAAAGATTTAAAAAGAATCCAAGGGGCAACTTTTTCACATAGAGGGTGGTGCTTCTATGGAATGAGCTACCAGAAGAAGTGGTGGAGGCTGGTACAATTACAACATTTAAAAGGCACCTGGATAGGTATATGAATAGAGGGATATGGGCCAAATGCTGGCAAACAGGAGTAGGTTTATTTAGGATATCTGGTTGGCATGGACGAGTTGGACTGAAGGGTCTGTTTCTGTGCTGCATATCTCTATGGCTCTGTAACTATACAGGGTCAGTGCAGAAAGGACTGTCCTGATGACAGGGGAATCCAGAACCCGCGGTCATAGTTTGAGCTTATAGGGCGGGCCATTTAACACTGAGGTGAGGAAAAATTTCTTCACCCACAGCGTGGTGAGCCTGTGGAGTTTTCTGCCACAGAAAGCAGTCCAAAACACTGGATGTTTTCAAGAGGAGTTAGATACGCTCTTGGGGCTAAAGGGATCAAAGGGAAAGGGGGAAAAGCAGGAACAGGGTACCTAATAGCATTGTGGGTCAACCCACAGCAGGAGGACTGCAGCGGTTCAAAAAGGCAGCTCACCACCAACTTCTCAAGGGCAACTTGGGATGGGCAAGAAATGCTGGCCAGACAGCAGCGCCCACACCCCACAAATGAATTTAAAAAAACCTGTTGGATGACCAACCATAATCATATTGAATGGCACAGTGGGCTGGGCCTGCAAAGCCAAATGGCCAACACCTGCTCCTATTTTCTATGTTTCTGTTTGGCACTCCTTGGTCCTGTCCCAATTAAAATTTTGTCCTGTCACATTAAAAATCCAAAGTGCAATGGACATTTTCTAACTTTTAATTGCAAACTATGTTTTTAAAACAGAACTGCTACAGTCAAAAAAACTGTGTGATGTCAATTCAGTGACGGTCTGGCAAAGTCCCATGTGGGCTGCATGGAATGTTGTACCTGCAGAGCATCAGACAAACTTCAAACAGAGAGAAAGAGAGAAATGGCAAAACAGGAAGACCTAATGAGGAGGCTGACTGTCTCTCTGCTATTATCAGAAAGCCACCCCTTGCTGACTTTTTTTTTTGTTTTTTGTCCTTCCAGGAATATACAAAAATAGGGATTAAAAACTGGTTGCATCTTTGGTCTGTGTGGGCTAGTGTGAGAAGGTGTATTAGTGAATAGGGTTTGTTTGTCTCAGCCTGGGCTTGAGCACTCGTGGAGTCATACAGCATGGTTCAACCAGTCCACGCCAAACATAATCCCAAACTAAGCAAGTCCCACCTACCTGCTGCTGGCCCATATGCCTCCAAACCTTTCCTATTCATGTATTTATTCAAATGCCTTTTAAACACTGTTGCCTGTTGTTTGTGCCCACATCCACCACTTCCTCAGGAAGTTCATTCCACACGCGAACTATCCTCTGTGTAAAATAATTTCTCCCTAGTGTCTTTTTAAATTTTCTGTCCTCACCTTAAAAATGTGACCCCTAGTCTTGAAATCCCCCATCTAGAGAAAAAAAACCTGCTATTAACTTTATCTATACCCCTCATGATTTCATAAACTTCTATAAACTTCTCAACCTCCTATGCTCCAGTAGAAAACAATTGCAGCCTATCCAGCCTTTCTTTATAACTCAAAAGTTCCCTACTCGGCAACGTCCTGGTAAATGTCTTTTGAACCCTCTCCAGCTTAATAATATACTTTTTATAGAAGGATGACCAGAGATGGACAAAGTACACCAGAACAGGTATCACCAATGTCGTGTACAGCCTCAACATGACTTACTAACTCCTATACTCAAAGGACTGTGTAATGAAGGCAAGCATGCTAAACTCCTTTTTAACCACCCTGTCTATATGTCACGCAAACTGCAAAGAATTATGCACTTGAACCCCTAGGTCCCTCTGTTCTACAACACTACCCAAGGCTCTACCATTAATTGTAAAAGTCCTGCTCCTGTTTATTGTACCAAAATGCAATACCTTGCATTTATCCAGATTGAACTCCATCGCCAAATTCAGCCCATTGACCCATCTTTTCAAGATCCCTTGGTAATCTTAGAAAACCTTCCTCACTGTCTATTATCCCACCAATTTTGGTGTCGTCCGCAAACTTACTAACCATGCCTTCTATATTGTCATCCAAATTGTTTCTATAAATGACAAACAAAAGAGGACAAAGAACTGATCTCTCAAGTTCCAAGATGGTTTTTACTTCAGCTTTGAAGAGCAAACAGTACCTGACTCCACCGATGTCCGCTGCATTGGCAGTAATTCTGTGTAATTATTTGACAGTTGACATTAATCCAGCATGGAAAGTTCCAACTTGGTGTTAGTTTGAGTAACTTGCACACTCTGCCCTGACCTACGGATTACCCTCAATCCTTCATGCTCCTATTTCTGTTACAAACACATAAAAATACAAGCTAACAAGCATGGGGCTGGATGAACACAGCAGGTCAAGCAGCATCACAGGAGCAGGAAAACTTGACGTTTCGGGCCTAAACCCTTCATCAGAAATGGGGGCGGGGAAGAGGGTTCTGAAATAAATAGGGAGAGAGGGGGAGGCGGATAGAGGATGGATAGAGGAGAGGATAGGTGGAGAGGAGGCAGACAAGTCGAAGAGACAGGGATGGAGCCAGTAAAGGTGAGTGTAGGTAGGGGGGT
>JAHRHZ010000056.1:24777946-24811530 GCA_024137785.1 Ginglymostoma cirratum | reverse complement strand
CCCCCATTTCTGATGAAGGGTTTAGGCCCGAAACGTCAAGTTTTCCTGCTCCTGTGATGCTGCTTGACCTGCTGTGTTCATCCAGCCCCATGCTTGTTATCTTGGATTCTCCAGCATCTGCAGTACCTTTTAGCTCACATAAAAATACAAGATGGGAGCAAGAAAAGACATTTCATTGGGAGGAATGTAGAAAAGAATCATAGCACTGATAACAACACTGAAGGTTTGAACCTTGACTCAGTGCTAGCACCTTGCACCTCAGTTAGAAGGACATGGGGTCAATTTTGAGTTCAGTTGCTTAAGCACAAAAGCTAGGCTGACAGTCTAAAGCAGTGTTGAGGGAGTGCTGCAGTGCTGGGAGTGCTGAGCTGTTGAGGGAGGGCCGTGGAGGGGGTGTGGGTTTGGGAGGTTTGTGGCATGGGGGCATGTAGAGAGCTGGTGATTTGTGGTGTCTGGGATGGAGCTTTGTGTTGGGGTGGAGCTGGGAATTGTGGGATTAGGGCTGTGGGTTGAGAGGGGGTAGTTTGTTGGAAGGGTGCATGTGTTGTTGGGAGCTATTTCTGTCCAATATTTGCAGACTATAGTTTCTTGATGATGAGATCCTAGCAGTTCGGCAGAGCATTGTTGTACACATCATACAGAGACTATTGCTGTTTGCTACACTGGTCACAATCTTATTGAAGGAAAGGCGTTGGCTTGGGAGAGGAAGAGATGGAATAATAGAAGGTCTCCTCTGATAATTAAGAAGACACTGAAGATACTGGGATGGCCCAGGAGGGCTCTCAGAGATGCTAAGAACATCGGGCTACGGTCTGATAGGCCAGAGAGGCCTTGGTGAACCTCACTGGCTCCTGTGGTTTCCAGGGGAACAGAGCTACACATTTCTTTTCCTGAGACAGTATGAACTGCTGATGCTGGAGAATCTGAGATAAAACGTGGAGCTGGATGAACACAGCAGGCCGAGCAGCATCAGAGGAGCAGGAAAGCTGACGTTTCGGGTCCAGACCCTTCTTCAGAAATGGGAGAGGGGAAGGGGATTCTGAAATAAATAGGGAGAGAGGGGGAGGTAGATCGAAGATGGATAAAGGAGAAGATAGGTTGAGAGGAGACAGACAGGTCAAAGAGGCGGGTTGAGAATCAGTGAAGGTGAATGTAGGTGGGGATTTAGGTGGGGGATAGGTCAGTCCAGGGAGGACAGACAGGTCAAGGAGGCGGGATGAGGTTAGTGGGTAGGAGATGGGGGTGGGGCTTGAGGTGGGAGGAATGGTTAGGGAGGTGGGGACTAGCTGGGCTGGTTTTGGGATGTTTTCCGGAGAGAGGAGGGTATCTTCTTTAAGGTGGGCATCCTTAGAAGAGGCTTCACAATGGGGTTAAAATTGTTACAAAGATAGTAGGAACTGCCGATGCTGGAGAATCTGAGATAAAACGTTGTAGAGCTGGATGAACACAACAGGCCGAGCAGCATCAGAGGAGCAGGAAAGCTGACATTTCCTGGTCAGTTCGCTGTGGACCAGCTGGCTAGGATGCCACTGCATCCACAATTCAATAAACCTCGTTTACTGATAAGCGTTTCATTTTGTATTATTGTTTGGGGAAAAAACAGAGTTCTTTTTTTCGGAGGTAGCAAGAACTGCAGACGCTGGAGTCAGCGATAACGCAGTGTGGAGCTAGAGGAACACAGGAAAGTCTCGATCTGAAACATCAGCTTCCCTACTCCTCTGATGCTGCCTGGCCTGCTGTGTTCCTCTAGTTCCACACTGTGTTATCAAAGTTCCTTTTTCTACCTGCTTGTTGCATGATAATTTTGAGGCAGGAAGCTGAGCTGAGAGTGCTGTAGGCTCAGAGTTAACTGTGAGCACTTGTAGCAGTAAGATGGTGGGTACTCCCTCAAATCCGGAGAGCTGCAATATTCTAGCCCTCCATGAAAGAGAAGACTAGGCAGAGAGTTCTCAAACTGAAGAAGGCCCTTCAGGTCTGTCACATCCTGCCTGATGGTATTAGCCCCATCTGCACCACCCCTCCCTTACAGTTTTACACTGCATCATTGCAGTGGCTGCACTTTCTCTGTGAGTGAGCTTCCAGTGAGGTGGACAAATGCTAACACCTCTCGATTAGCCCCACAAGAAATGGTGAGAGTCACCTCTCAGTAGGGCTTTGCTTACCTTACATACTCAGAATCCGTAGCCTGAGTATGAAGATCCCAGGAATGGGAAAGATCTTTGGCTCTTGTACACTCAAGACATGACGTCCATGAATTGCTGGTGCTGTGTGACTGTCCCAGGCCTGATATCCTGCCTGTTCTGTGGAAGGATCACTGGACCTGAAACTGTCCCAGGCCTGATATCCTGCCTGTTCTGTGGAAGGATCACTGGACCTGAAACGTTAACTCTGATTTCTCTTCACAGATGCTGCCAGACCTACAGAGCTTTTCCAGCAATTTCTGTTTTTGTTTCTGATATTCTGCCATTGAGTTGATGGGACAAGGTGTGCGTCCCTGAACACTGGAGTTTTTACGGTGCTGCTCAAAGGCTAGGCCCGTGGTTGGCTGGGTCACAAGGGGGAGTACAGGAAAACACATTACACTGATGAAGTGGAGAATCAAATGTCTTGAGAGGAGAGCATCATCTCATTTTAAGTGAGGACTCAGTTCAGAGAACGATTTACATTCCATTTTGGGGAATGACACAACATCAAACAAGACGTTGGTGAGGCCTCTTCTGGAGTACTGTGCCCATTTCTGGTTGCCCTGCTATAGGAAGGACATTGTTAAATTGGAGAGGGTTGAGAAAAGATTTACCAGATATTTCTGGGAATGGGGCATTTGAGATATAAAAATGGAATGGAAAGACTGGGACATTTGTCACTGGAGTGTAGGAGGTTGAGGGGTGACCTTATTGAGGTTTATAAAATCAAGAGAGGCATAAGTAAAGTGAATGATAAGAACTTTTTCCCTAGGGTGGGGAGTTGAAAACTAGGGGGCATTTTTTTTAAGAGGAGAAGAGAAAGATTTAAAAACGACATGAGGAGCAACCTTTTCACACTGAGAGTGGTTCGTGTGTGGAATGAACTGCCTGAGGAAGTGGTGGATATGGGTACAGTTACAATGTTTAAAAAATATTCAGATGAGTACACGAATAGGAACGGTTTGGAGGGATTTGGGCCAAATGCAGACAGCTGGGACTAGTTTAGTTTGGCAACATGGTCAGCATGGACCAGTTCGACTGAAGGGTCTGTTTCCACACTGTATGTCTCTAATGAGAACATTTAACGTTAAACCTCCTAAGCCTAATATTTAGGTGTGTTTTATTTATTTACATCAATTCATTACTGGTGCCACCAAGTTGCACTCAAAGGCTTTTTTTATTTCTTTTGTCTACAGCTATGTCTAGTGTGGGCCTGACAGCTGACGTCCTGGACACTTGGAGACTTTTGAGCAGTGTTCTCTGTGGCCTCCAGAAGAGTGAGTGACCCCTTTGTCTGATGTGCTGCAGGTAATGAGGTCCCTCCCAGAGGAGAGATAGACAAGAAGGGAACCTCTGGAGACCCTGAGATGAAACTTTGTGGTGCCAGCCTGCCTGCCACTGGCAACACTTAGTCTCCTTGGCCAGGTGATGGAATCCACATCCAAGTGCATACTGAGCAGCCGCCAAGAGCTCTGCTGGCCTGGATCTCCAACATTGTAGGATCTTTCAATAATTAATTATTTCCACTTGATTAAGCAAGTGAGGAGTTAAATTATATTTTGTCTAATCATGCTTTTTCTGTCGGGAAGAAAGTCATGGAGCTGGGACAACGGTAAGGTTTATGGTTTTATGTTTGTTCTATGGCTCAGGCTAATGTAAACTTAAGCTGATAAATGTGAAAATGTTTTTGAAGTGGGCGCAGCCTTTTCTCACAGACACAGCTGTGTTTTTAAATAGTTTAGTTTTGTGACTTTGTTATTTCTAAAAGACCTTGGAAATAGGTGCTGTAGTGAGGTTAGTACTTGTCCATTTTAAATGTTGTTATTCACTAGGAAGTGATATTCCATTAATATAAGAACAAAATACTGTGGATACTGGAGACTTGAAATTAAACTAAACAGGACTGGAGCAGGTTTGACAGGATCTGCAGAGAGAGAAACAGTTAACTTTAGGTTCTTGTCCTGCAATGAGAGACAAAGGTTGAATGCAATGGTAGTGAGCCTTTCCAAGTCAGTGAATAGGAAGTGAAGTGTCTGGGAAGTATTAGAAGATTATCTACGTTGTGCCCTTCAGCGCACATCATGCTTGTGATAGTGAGGTTGGCAGATCTATGTGATAATGCTGAGCTGTGGCAGAGTTGGACTGAGAGATTACCCCATGGGTGTGCGCTAGCAGTCAGGAGATGGTGGCCCCTACCTTTGTGAAGTGCAGGAGTGCGATCATCTTCTTTCTTCTCTAATGCCTACTAAAGGCAATAACATTATGTGTGACCTGAACCTGATAAGAGGGCTTCTCGCCCCCATCAATGGGGAACAGCACCTTCTTTCTAGCCTTGAATCTCTTGGAGCAAATGCTGTAATGAGACATCATTTAAGCAGAGGATGCCCCCTTCTGATGCAGACATTGTCTAGGACAGGTGGGAGCAAAGACCACAGACTCTGGTGATGCTTCACACTTGCAGCGAATGATGAGGTACCTGGGTGGCCTTCAAATATGGCACCACAACATTTAACTCTATTAAACACTGCTGTTCACACGTGATTCACCATTTAAGTTGCCATAGAACTGGTTTCCACACAAAATGAGCAGAAGGGTGGGTGATTATGTGAGAGAACCTGCGTGGACCATGGTGGATATGACATCAATGAAGGTACACATCGTCATACGATAACTTCAAAATGGAGACCCCCCAGTCATAAATCTTTGAATCTCTGAAGAAGTGGAATACTTCTGCATTTCATACAATGCAGTGATAAAGCTATGGTTATCACCTTAAGTATACAGATTGCTTCAATCAGATGATGCAATAAATTATTTCCTTCTTTTGTGTAGGTGTAAATTATACACAGATTGCCTGTAGACTATAGAATTAAAGAAAACCTATATTTATAGGATATTTTTGTTCTGCTTTTCCAGGGTTAACATTTCAGTATTTGTTTGATTTTAAGACTGGAATGATATTAGTAATCTCCAACTCTTAGCTTCTTTAGTGCAATTTTTGTTCCAGGCTATTCTGCAGATACACAGCCTCACTCATAAATGGCAGCCTGCTCTTGTTCCGTGAAATAAAATGCAGGATTGTTAAGATTTCTCTATTAATTCTGTTCCATTGAGAAGAAGGCACCCTTGTTTCTTCTGGAATGACAGTCCTTCCTCCACTGCTGTTCAGTTGCAATAGTTATGGACAAGAGGGAGAGGTGATTTGAGCTATTTATTGTCCTCCCCTTCTTTAAAAAAACTTCTCTTCCTTTTGAAATAGACTTATGTATTCTCCCCATTCTGTTTGTAAAGTCCAACTTAAGAACATTTAATGACCTGTAACAAACTCCTTTGGGTTAAAACGGAAGTCTGGTTTATTCACGCATTCAATAGCCAGGGGGTGTATTGGGGATAAAAACAGAAGTTGCTGGAAAAGCTCAGCAGGTCTGGCAGCATCTGTGAAGAAAAATCAGAGTTAACGTTTCGGATCCGATGACCCTTCCTCAGAACTGGGTCGGGGGGGTGGTGTGGATAGGGAATGGTTGACACAACGTATGTACACACAGCATGCAAAGAAGGAAGAAGCTATAATTAAGAAGATATAGATGTTAATTGCTTTTTGTGAGAGTCAAAGTCAGTGTTCAGTGATTGTTCCTTTTCTTAAGAGTTCAAATTAATGTAAGAGTTCAAATTAATGTGGACAAAGTTGGCTAAACTTTCAGAATTCCTTGTGGAGTTGAAGAAGATGCGGGATGATAATGTTGGTGTACTGACTTGGTTCATTTATTTCAATGTATATAAAAGTTCTCTTCCAGAATCCAGATTTTGAACAGGATTTTAGACTCAAGCTAGATTTTGCTGAGCCTGGAGTCGATAAAATGTGGAGCTGGAGGAGCACAGCAGGTCCGACAGCATCCGAGGAGCAGGAAAACCGACATTTCAGGTTGGGACCCTTCATCAGGATTCCTCAGCATCTACAGTCCTTCCTATCTCTTTTGCTGAGCCTGGAGTCTGATTGTGCTATTACCAGTTAGATTCTGAGCAGACTGGGTCACTGTTAACAGCAAACTATTTCTTACCAGACTGAAACAATCAGTCTGGACATTACAATTAAACATTTATTTCAAAGACCAGGAGTTTAGGTCATGTGATGAGTTTCCTGAATAAACCAGTTTCAATTTAACAAGAGATAGTATGAACTGTCGATGCTGGAATCAAAGGTAACACAGTGTGGAGCTGGAGGAACACAGCAGGCCAGGCAGCATCAAAGGAGCCCGAAAGCTGATGTTTTGGGTCGGGACCCTTCTTTAGAAACCCCATTTCAATTTAACAAGGTAGTTTCTACCTATTATTTTCTCTCTCTGGCCAGGGCCATTGTTTGCATGAGATATATGGTGAACTATTATCACCAGTTCAGACATTATGAATTTCAGTTGTTTCCCTGTTCTCAGAAATGGCTGGGGAAGACATCTCTTCTGCTTGTCCTTTTGTGCTTGTGGAGTGGAAGGTTCACACGATGCAAGGGTGTGACATTGTGGAAGGATGGTGTTGGAATTCTGTCCTGGTAATTGCTGATTGGAATCCTTCCAGAAATTGTAGTCAATTTTCATCATGTGATTGGTGTTTTCATCTGACCCAGTTGATTTTAAAATTTAAATGAAAAGGTATAGCTTTTAAAATAACCCATGATCTCACTCTGTAATTTGTAGAAATCACACTGCCCGATAGGAACTGGTCAGTGAGGCTTGTGAGAACATTTATTTTGTTAGCCTCATGGATAAGCTGTTCTTCAAAGGTTTCAACTAGGATCCCAGTGATTCTGATAATGCCAGTTGTCAAGTTAGATAAACAAAAAGGGATAAAACGTAACATTTTTCTATTACAACAAGAACTCTGCTCCTTTACAAAGATACTTATACTTGTATATTAACCATGTATTCTCTCAGTGCACTCATCAACATTAGACTTCAGCAGAACACTGGAATAACATTCTGCAAGCCATTTCTGATTGTGAACAGCTGAAGTCTCTTCCAGTTATCAAGTTTGCATCTATCCAATAGTGCTATTATAACCATCATCTTAACATATTTAGTGTTAATTGGAGAAGGAAATATCTTGGTATCAGCCAGAAATTGAAACCTGATCAAATTAATATTACTGATGAAGGTTGACTGAAGAAGTTCAAAAATCTAGCCAAGTGGAGTTTGTTCACAATTCCTCAGAAAAGTGCAGGTTCCTGTACTGTAAATCAAAACCAGTTTCCCAACTTCTGCTCTCCTCTTCGTGAACTTAATCTGAAACAATCAATTGTTATTAAAGGATTGTGTATTCCAGACACTGCACATAATGGATACAATTCACAGTGAGTTGGGGAGGGTGGGTGTAAAGGGGCATCACCTCACAAATTGTCACTGATGTATCCTCCATCTTTCCCTGTTGAGCTTCACGTTTCATTCTGGATTGCTGGGTTAAACAGACCATTAAATAAATGCAAGCAAATTCTTATTGGGCTGTTCATAATGTTTTCCATTTAATATGTGCTGGCCAAAATAAGCCAATTCTCACACATTAGTCCCCTGTGAGCGTGTCATTATGAAACATACTAACCAGCCCAAAAGGAGTAATTTCAAGAATAAATGTTTTTCACTTCTCTGGAGCATGATTTTTTTATCATGTAGTTTGATGCCACATTATGAGTTTGGTTTCCTTGCAGACTGGTCAAGAAGGTAAAGTCAAGAAATGTCTTCAGACTTTGACTTGAAAGTAAGACTATTTATTATACATTACTGCTAAATATTGCTATACATGGTAATCACAGATATACCGGCCTCTGACTTATAGTTACATTTGGTAAGGAATAATCTATCTTTTTTATTGTTTCATGTTCATGTGCTTGAGAGTCTTCCAGTTTAAAGTGTAGTGTAGTGGTCTAATCTGGTGTAGACTTCCAGAGTGTGCTAACTTCACTCACACTGTGGTATTTATACTCAGTGATGTGTAGCTCCATGGTATCATCTCAAGGTTGCCCAAAGGTCGTGAAGCCCTTACACAACTTAATATGATAGAAGAGACTCAAGGTTAGTCAATTATCAGGAGCTGAACCCACTAAGTACTAATTATCATCAGAGCAAGGCCAAGCCAACTAAACAATGCATTCAAGCTGCCTTTGGTGTGAGAGATAAATGAGGAAGCCATACATTCCTGAAAGGTTGGAGATGGGCGTCCCTGAATTTCTTCCTTCTAGCTCTGTTCATATTTCATTCTCAAAGATGTGGTGACGCAGGTGAGCTGGGCATTCACTACCCACCTCCAATGGCCCCACAAAGATAGTGGTCAAATTGATTTGAGATGACAACTTTCTGACTGAAATGAACAGTGAGAAAGTTGAGTGGGTCGTATGAATATCTAGTCTTGTGTCCTTGACTACACCTATTGGAACCACTTCCCAGAACTGTGGCTGGCTGCCCTACACCTTTATCTCTTTGAGAATATTGGTGAGGGATTGATGGCAAAATAAAAACTCTTCACAACATAAAATTAAGAAAACACTTTATTCTGAGAATCCTGTTTGGCAAAGTTCTCTGCCTTTGTTATACTTGGCAATAGAAATGGACAGAAAATCAGTTTTTGCAGCTCCTCAATCACAAAGTAAACATGTACGTTTTGAAAGCTTGAAATAATGTTCTGTATGGGAAGGGGGGGGGGTTAAAACTCCCCTGCTCATTTCATCACCCCCACCCCTGGGAAAAAGAAACTAGCGGATGTTATTCTAATAGAAGGACCTCTTGAATAGATTAAATTGGTCTTTGACTGACAGTGTGAATCAGGCAATATCACAGCAAATCAGAAACCCTTCCCCTCCCCCCTGACTTCCCTTTCCATTGCTTCTTTGTGGGTATGGTGTAACACTGGCTGCTGGTTTGCTGTGAGCCTAGTTCAGGGTACCAGCACAGACCAACTCCATGTCTTCTAATCCGTCCCCACCCTCCCCCTTCACATCATTTGATTGTCATCAATACTTTTGTAGCTTCATGCACAAACTATTTCAATAAAGTGCCCTACAGAATTCCTGGTACTGGCATAAGTGGAAAAAATGTTGGTGCTTAGTGTTGCAATCTTTTCAGCTTTAAAGAACAGAAAGATTCATCTCCAGCAATCAAAAGGATGATCTTAATATTCAAGGACATCTGTTTCCTTTGTTTTCAGATTTGTTCCCCTTCAATGCGAGATGAATCACTCTCAAGATGTATTAACTCGCTATGACTTGTACAACTCACTGATTGACTAATGTTTTCACACCTCTCACTATTAGCCAAACACGTCTCGGCCCTTCCCTCAGTTCTCTCGAATCTTGCTTTAACTGCCCTTACCTCATCTGCTTCACAGACCCTATACTCTTTCCTTTAACAATACCATTCTTCATGACTACTTTCAATGCACACAATTTAACACCTTACCTGGAGGTCCGCATGACAAGATCACCTGTAGAAACATCCCATCTGACCTCCCTTGAACATCAACTCATGGTCCTGTCATGCATAAAAGGCAGCCTAGTGAAAGTAGCTCAAAAGCCCTGGATTGATGTTGATATAACACGAGGTACTTATCCACCCACCCATCTATACAACTGCCAACATACATCCTAACCGTCCAGTCAACACCATGTAGCATAGTCACAACTAGTACATCAGGGACTGGAAGTCCACAACGTAATGAAATGGAACTTAATACCACAATGCACCCAAAAAGCCATTTCCTTTAGTTTCAGAAACAATAAATGAAACGTAATTCAGGTCTACTGCCATATCATGATGCTTCACCCAATCATTTTGTAAGATAATAAAGATCTTAACCCCTTTAAAATAAATCCTGTACTGGTGACCAGTGTGAATGTGCTTCTCCACATTTTATATTCACATACTAGATCAGGAATATTGGCTTCATGTTATAAACCTGGGCTCTGGTATGGACCTGTCTGTGAGGAGAACACCTTACTTGGAATTTGGATGCATCATCTCATCACTCACAGTCCTGTCCCCATGTGATTTCTCATTCATGAAAATTTGAGGACGTGTTGTAGGAAATGAGTGTGCATCCCGAGGAGTAGTGACTGGAATCTTAAGCTCACGAAATCAGGCCTTGTAGAAGGTTCCCACCCCAAACTCAATCCTTCAGACGATAGAAATGTGGGATTTTTCCTTTTATGAGTACGTGATCAGTTCAGCAATAAGTCACCCTGACAGACACTGTTAGAAGTCTAAGAAATGCACAGCATTTAGCAGAGAGGGAACCACCTTATAATCCAATCTAACATGGGCACAGATCTTTCACTATTCATGGTTACACATCAGTGCTTAAGATACATTCTTTCAGTTCCTCCCCTCTATTGTCCTATAACCCAAAAGATCGTTGTGATCTGCAATCTAAGATGTTTCCTACTAAGTTTCCTACTAACTACTAAGCTGACGTGGTCTACAGCAAATCTAGACTGGCTTACTGCCTTCCCCTACACATTGTAATCAACATGCTTGACTTGTTCATTCTCTCAACTATACAGTCATCTTTGAAAACATGCCTTTCAACTCTGATCAATGGCTTATGGATCAGTAACATAGGAATAGGAGAACACCAACTGTCTTTCAATCCCATTAAGTTCATGGTCGATTTATCTTTTAATACTACTCATTCACCTTTGTTCCGTAACCCCTAATGCCTCTACTGAACAGAAGTCCAATCAATCTTAGTTTTCATATTTTCAGTTAACAGTTTTTGAGGGAAGAGTGCTTCAGATTTCCACTGCTTTTTGTATGAAGGAGTGATTCCTGACATCATCCACGGATGGCTTACAGCTAAATTTTGTTGTTACATCCCTTGTTCAGGGATCCCCTCACCTGAGGAAATGGCATCCCTCCAGCTACTCTTCCAAATGCTTTACACATCTTATAAGTGAGCTCAGTACATTAAAATGTAATGGGTCAGATGAGGTACAGCCCATGAAGTGTTAATTGGGCTTACACCCCAATTCTACATTTTGATCCACCACCAACCTCTGGCTATTTTCTATGCTACTCTTTATCGACAGCTTTCCAAGGTCCGCTGCGAGTACAGCCACCAGGAGATTAACAGCTGTTCATTGGACCACTTTCCTAGAGAGTGTCGACAGCAGTCCAGAACCCGCTCCCTCAGTGTAAACACACACAGCATTCTCCTACTGACTGTGGAAGTGTGGGTCTGAGAAACAGTGCTTAAGACTGCAGATAACACTGTGCCAACATTTGAACCATGCTAAAACTGCCAGGAGGATCATCAGGCACAGTGAGTGCATGATGAGTTTGTTCATTGAATTGTGCCTTTTACATTGAAATACTTCGTTGTCAAGGTCAATAACACAGTTGAAACCTGTTTACTGGGGTGCCCTAGTGGATACAAATTGCCCCATTTATCAGATCATCCCTAGGAAGCAAAATCCACTGGTACGATAGAAATATATATAGTTTTATATATATGTAACTATGCCTGAGAAATATATCCTGTAGGCATAACCCCATTAAGCAGTGCCAACTGTGGTGGGACTCCAGGTCAACATGTGGGACTCCATGTTGACCTGCATAACGTTCTGAACACCAGTCTGTGCTAAGCACACTGCTCGAGGATGAAGAGAGACAGAGGAGCAGGTGCCAGGGTTATTCCTGCTGTTCATTCATTTCCATGTCAGATACCAGGATGTTTTTTTCCACGGATTCGCTGGGCGTTGAGGATGTCCTGCTGTACCGTGCACTCTCAAAAGCCCCACGGCGCGAGGTCCAGGCTGTTCGCCGTCGGTATAGCAGCAGCACCACCACTAACACCACCACTAGCACCAATGCGCCTAGCATGTACAAGATGATGTCTAAGGTATGCCCCTGTGACCCAGCTGCAAATACAAACACAAACACAGAGCCAGAACATTAAAAAAAATTCTCAAAATCAGGTCACTGTGTCCAAATGGAAATGGGCAGAGTAACAGGATGAGATTTACTTACAGGTACCAAGGAGGCTGTTCTCTTGAACTGTGAGAGTAAATTGAAAATAAAATTGAATTAATTTAGTTATCATTGGAAGAATTAACTAGAAGGTTTCCTACCTGTGTTAGTAACAGTGTAAAATGGATAATTGTGACTTGTGTATCCACCTTACATCACTCCTGATTGAAGCCAATGGGTTTACTGTCGCACAAAAGTCAAAATTGTGCTGATTCATTTGGGGGCCATGAGAATTGCACAATAATCCGACTCAGCGTCTGAGAGCTATTGGGTGGGGGAACAGAAGGATTCAGCAAATGATTCTGTTCATCATCTTTAATCCACTGATATCTGCTGGAAAGTTCATTAATGTCGATTTGGATGAGGTGGTCTCAGCTGAGATATTCTCCATACTAGGAACTAAATGGTCACCTTTGTACAGTCCTCTTTTAGGAGTTGTTACTTTTGGGTGGGAGGAGAGATTCCCTTAAGGCTGTTTTGTCCATGTAATAATATCAGCCATTTGCACAGCCCTAGGTGCCTACCCATCCATTGTCGGAACAATGTCACTTTTTGGCCACATGATAAAATCTCCCCTTTTATTTCTTACCTCTTGGCATTTTGCAGATGATGCCTAGTGTGAAGCTGGTACAGGGACCAATTCCCCAGATGCCAGTGTTGCTCTTGATCCAATAGCAAGTGTTTGGACTCATTAAACTCATGTTTTCAGTTCCACGAGCCCAGTTTGAATAGTTCAAGACAGTCTTATCAGGCCAGACAAGTGAACCACCTTAAAAAAAAAATCAGCAGGATGAAGGGCTGATTGTACCCAACTGCATGGCAACGACACTATAACCACTACTTGATAACGACACTAACAATTTTGCATGGTAACCTTATTAACTACTTGATACTGTAACTGCACAATAACTTAAGTATGTAACATGGTTGCAGAATTACAACACATAGTAACAAGCTCTAGAAATAGCATTTGGCTTATTGAACCTGCTGCATGTTTTAATACAATAATGGCTGGTTTTGGGCTTCAACTCCACATTCCTGTCCACTTCCTGTACCTGAGCCCAAGATATGAAAAATCCATCTATTTCAGCCTTATATGTATTCAACAATGGACCATTCATCATCTTCTAGGGTACAGAAATGAAACATTCATGATCCTTTTTGAGTGATTTATCCTCATCTTATTCCTAAATGGTTAGTCCTTTTTTCCGAGACAATGCCCCAATATTTTAGATTCCCAACCAGGACAAATAATCTCTTAGCACCTTAACCTATCAAGGCTCTTCAGAATCTCTCATGTTTCAATGAAATCACCTCTCATTCAAAACTTAGAGAACACTGACCCAATTTACTCAGCCTTGTGAATGACAGCACACCCCTCATTTCCAGGAACAATTTAATGAACCTTTGCCACACTAATTCCCCTTTATTGGAATGGAGGTTCTGTTTGCTGGGCCAACATGTGTTGCCCATCTGCAGGTGCCCTCGAGAAAGTAGTGCTGAGTTGCCTTCTTGTACTGCTCCAGTCCATGTGCTGTTAGTAGACCTACAATGCCATTTAGGAGGAATTTCCACATTTTGAAAGAATGGCAATATATTGGGATAGTGAGTGGCTTGGAGGGGAACTTGTAGGTAGTGGTGAGGTGAGACTAACAACCCTTGACATCAAGGAGCCCTAGCAAAACTGGAATCAATGGGTATCAGGGCGCAAACTCTCTGCTGGTTGGAGTCATGCTTGGCACATAAGATGATGGTAATGGTTGTTAGAGGTCAGAATGTCAGTCATTTCAATCTCACAGCATCTCTGCAGGAGATCTTCAGGTTAGTGTCCTAGGCCCCACCACCTTCGTTTGCTTAACAACGACCTTAAGGTCAGAAGTAGGGATGTTTGCTGATGACCACACCATGTTCAGCACCATTCCCGACTCCTCAGATGCTGAAGCAGCCAATGTTCAAATTCAAAAAGATCTGGACAATATCCACGCTTGGGCTGGCAAGTGACAAGTTACATTCCTCCCACACAAGTAGTGGACAATGACCATTTCCAATAAGAGACAATCTATCCACTGCCCCTTGACATCCAGTGGTGTTACCATCACTGAATCCCCCACTATCAACATCCAGGGGTTACCATTGGCTAGAAAAACAACTGGACTCACCACACTTATCTCTGTCTATTACTTGCTGCTTGTACTGTTTGACATAACAAGTATTCCTGTTTGGTGGTTACATAAGGTTGAGACCTTTTATGTTTGCCTGGTGCTGCTCCTGGAATGCCCTCCTGCACTCTCCGTTGAACCAGGGTTGATCCCCTAGCTTGATGATAATGGTTGAGTGGGGGATATGCCAGGCCGTGAGGTTACAGATTGTGCTGGAGTACAATTCTGCTGCTGTTGATGATCCACAGTGCCTCATGGATGCCCCGTATTGAACTGCTAGGTCGGTTTGAAGTTTGTCCCATTTAGCATGGTGATAGTGCCTCACAACATGATGGAGAGTGCTCTCAATCTGAAGGTGGAACATTGTCTCCACAAGGACTATGCAGTGGTCACTCTCACTAATACGGTCATGGGCAGGAGCACCTGCTGCTGGCAGGTTGGTAAGGATGAGGCCAAGTATGTTTTTCCCGCTTGTTAGTTCCCTCACCACCTGCTCAGACCCAGTCTAGTTGCTATGTTCTTTAGGACCCGACCAGCTCAATCAATAGTGTTGTTGCTGATGCATGCTTGGTGATGGACATTCAGATCCCCCCACCCAGCGTGTATTTTGTGCTCTTGCCATCCTCAGTGCTTCTTCCAAGTGTTGTTCAAAATGGAGGAGTACCAAATCATCAGCTGAGGGAGAATAATATATGGTAATCAGCAGGAGGTTTCCTTGTTCACGTTTAACCTGAAGCCATGAGACATTGGCACAGTCACCACCAGCAGAAGGAGGACCTCAGCAAGACACCCTCCGAGTTTGAGTGAAGATGAGTGTCCAGCAGAGGGTGGTGATGACACTGGTTGGCAGTTGGGGTGAAGATTTGCACTGACGCAGTCACCACTACCAAACGGGTTTGAAGAAGTATTGTCAAGGGACAGTGAGTGGTCTTGCCCTGGTGCAGGTGACTACAATGGAGGGACTTGATTGGTGAGTAACGTGTAAGGCAGGGAAGTCCTTACAACTTCTATCACCTACAGTACTCATTCTGGCTTCGAATCTGTAAGGGTAGTACACAGACCAGGAAAGAAGGGCACAGGTAACTGGATTTGATTTAACCTTATATAAAGTACTTTCCAAGGTTTAATTTAAACAGGTAAACCACGGCAGGAGAGCTCAAAGTCTTGGTTTGCTCCTCTTGCTCAATGGGGCGGACTGGGAACAGTTCCAGCTCCCTCCCACCGACCAGGTCAGTACGTATGCAGGAAGCGTCTCCAGCTACAGCTCCTGGCAGCTCGAGTTGCAAAGCTGAAGCGACGGATGGAGACTGTGGAGCATCTGTGAGGCAGAGAGTACTGTGAGTAGCATGGAAAGAGAGGTGGTCACATCACAGGCTCAGACTTTGCAGGCGGGAGGGGAATGGGTGATCACTAGGCAGAGCAAGAGAGATAGGCAGATAGTGCAGGAGTCTCCTGTGGCTATTCCCCTGCAAAACAGATACACCATTTTGGAAACTCTTGAGGGGAATGACCTCTCAGAGGAAAGCAGCAGCAGCCAGAGTTGTTACACCAAGATTGGTTCTGCTGCGGAGGGGAGGGGTAAAAAGTGTGCCAGGGCTATAGTCATAGGGGACTCAACTGTAGGAGGAATAGCTAGGCATTTCTGTGGCCACAAACGAGATTCCAGGATGGTATGTTGCCTCCCTGTTGCTAGGGTTAAGGATGTCTTGGAGCAGGTACAGGACATTCAAAAGGGGGAGAGCGAACAGCCAGTGGTTGTAATAAACATCGGTACAAATGACAGGTTGAAAAAAAGGGATAAGGTCCTAAAGACAGAACACAGGGAGCTAGGAAGAAAGTTAAGAAATTGGATCTCAAAGGTAGTGATCTCAGGATTACTACCGGTGCCACGTGCTAGTCGGAGGAGAAATGACAGGCTATATCGGATGAATACATGGCTGCAAAGATGGTGTCAGGAGAGGGTTTCAGATTCCTGGTGCATTGGGACCAGTTCTGGGGAAGGTGGGACCTGCACAAATTGGACGGGTTACACCTGGGCAGGACTGGGACTGGTGTCCTGGGGGAGGGTTTAAGCTAATTTGCTGAGGGATGGGAACCTATGTAAAGAGTCATAAGAAGGAGGCAACAAGGACTAAAACAAAAGCCATAAAAGGGAATAAGAAAAGTGATACACTGAGAAACCAAGGACAAGATTCAAACAGGGCTATTCAGAAAAATAAGGAGGAGACAAACACTGTTAAACGGACAAGCTTAAAGGCTTTGTGTTTTAATGCGCAGAGCATCTGCAATAAAGTAGATAAACTAATTGCGCAGAAAGATGTAAACGAGTACCATATAATTGGGGTTAGGGAGACATGGCTGCAGGGTGACCAGGGATGGGAATTGAATGTCCCAGGGTATATGTAGGAAGGACAGGCAAAAAGGAAAAGGTGGCGGAACAGCATTGCTGGTTAAAGAGGAAATTAACACAATAGTGAGAAAGGATATTAGCTCTGACAATGTGGAGTCTGTATGGGTAGAGTTGAGAAAGACCAAGGTGCAAAAACATTAGTAGGTGTCATATATAGACCCGCAAACTGCAGTGATGTCGAGAATGACATTAAACAGCAAATTAGAGGTGCATATGAATACGGAATATTGGTGATCATTGGGTGATTTTACGATCGTGCAAATCAAATTAGCCACAATGCCGTAGAGGAGGAATTCCTGGACTGTATACGGGATGGTTTTCCTGACAAATATGTGGAGGAACCAACTGGAGGGCAGGCTATCTTCGACTGGGTGCTGGTTAATGAGAAGGAATCACTGCCTGGAGACCTCTTGGGGAACATCGACTATAACATGATAGAATTTTTTTTATCAAGATGGTGAGTGAGGTTGTTGATCTGGAGACCAGGATGTAGAACCTTAATAAAGGAAACTACGAGAATATGAGGCGTGAGTTGGCCTTGATAGACTGGGGAGAGTTACTTACAGGGATGACAATGGATAGGCAATGCCATACATTCAAGGAACACATGGGGAAACTGCAACAACTGTTTATTCCAATCTGTTGCAAAAGCAAAATGGGTAAGAGGACCAATCCATGCTTACAAAGGAAATAAGAGATAATATCGATCCAAGGAAGAAGCATACCGAATGGCCAAGAAAAATAATAAATCTGAGGATTGGGAATAGTTTAGAATTCAGTAAAGAAGGACCAAGGGATTGATTCAGAAAGAAAAATAGAGTATGAAGGTAAGCTTGCAGGGAACAAACAGTGAGGCTAAGAGTTTCTGTAGGTATATGAAGAGAAAGAGATTGGTAAAGACAAATGTTGGTCCCCTACAGACAGAAATGGGGTAATGTATCACTGGGGACAAAGAAATGGCTGAGGAACTGAATACATACTTTGGTTCTGTCTTCACAAAAGAGGACACAAATCAGATATCACAATTGTTGGAGGATGCAAGATTTAGTGAGAGGGAAGAACTGAGGGAGATCAATATGAGTAGAGAAATGGCGCTGGGGAAATTGTTGGGATTGAAGGCTGCTAAATTGCCAGGGCCTGATAATCTACATCCCAAAGTTCTTAAGGAAGTAGGTCTAGAAATAGTGGATGCATTGGTGTTCATCTTCTAGGATTCTACAGACTCTGGAACAGACCCTGCAGAACGGAGGGTGGCTAATGTCACTCCAATATTCAAAAAGGGAGGTGGAGAGAAAACAGGGAATTATAGACCACTGAGTCTAACATCAGTAGTGGGGAAAATTCTCAAATCCATTGTCAAGGATTTTATAGTAGACCATTTAGAAAGCAGTGGCAGGATCAGATAGAGTCAGCATGGATTTATGAAGGGGAAATCATGCTTGACAAATCTGTTGGAATTCTATGAAGATGTAACTAGTAGAGTTGACAAGGGGAAGCCAGTCGGTGGGTATATTTGGACTTTCAGAAAGCATTTGACAAACTCCCACTTAAGAGATTAATGTGCAAGATTAAAGTGCATGGGACTGGGGAAGTGTTTTGAGATGGATAGGAAACTGGTTGGCAGAGAGGAAACAAAGAATGGGAATTAATGGGTCCTTTTCAAATTGGCAGGCAGTAACTAGTGGGGTGCCATAGGGATCAGTGCTGGGACCCCAGCTATTCACAATAGATATTAATGATTTGGATGAGGAACAAAATGTAACATCTCCAGGTTTGCATATGATACCAAATTGAGTGGGAGGGTGAACTGCGATTAGGATGCAGAGATCCTTCAGCATGACCTAGACAGTTGGGCGAGTGGGCAAATCAATGGCTGATGCAGTATAATTTGGATAAATGTGAGGTTATTCACTTTGGAAGCAAAAATGAGAGCAGATTACTACCTGGATGGCTGTAAATTAGGAGAGGGGAGTGTGCAGTGGGACCTGGGTGTCCTTGTGCACCAGTCGCTGAAGGTAAGCATGCAGGTGCAGCAGGCGGTAAAGAAGGCAAATGGTATGTTCGCCTTCATTGCAAGAGGTTTCAAGTACAGGAGCAGGGATATGTTGTTGCAGTTATACAGGGCCTTGTTGAAGCCACACCTAGAATATTGTTTGCAGTTTTGGACTCCTTTTCTGAGGAAGGATGCTCTTGCTCTCGAGGGAGTGCAGTGAAGGTTTACCGGGCTGATTCTGGGGATGGCCGGTCTGACATATGAGGAGAGATTGAGTAGGTTGGGATCGTTTTCGCTAGAGTTTTCGCTAGAGTTCAGACAAATCAGCCTTATAAAATTCTAACAGGACTAGACAGGGTAGATGTAGTGAGGATGTTCGTGATGGTGGGTGTGTCCAGAACCAGGTGTCACAGTATGAGGATTTGGGGTAGATGATTTAGGACTGAGATGAGGAGACATTTCTTCACCCAAAGAGTGGTGAGCCTGTGGAATTCATTACCACAGGAAGTAGTTGATGCCAAAACATTGAACATATTCAAGAGGCGACTAGATATAGCACTTGGGGCAAATGGGATCAAAGGTTATGGGGAAAAAGCAGGATGAGACTATTGAGTTGGATGATCAGCCATGATCGTGATGAATGGCAAAGCAGACTCGAATGGCTGAATGGCTTCCTCATACTCCTGTCTTCCATGTTTCTGTTTCAAGGGGTCTGGAGTCAATGTTGAGGATGTCCAAGGCAACTCCCTCGTGACTGTATACCACTGTGTCATCAACTCTGCTGGGTCTGTTCTGCTGGTGGGACAGAATATATTCTGGAGTGATGGCAGTAGTATTTTGGACAGTCATACTCATGGAATCATACTTTACGGACAATGTTAGACTGTTGTTTGACTAGTATGTAAGACAGATCTCCCAATTTTGGGGCTAGTCCTCAGATGTGTTTGCCGTTATTGTTTCTGGGGTCTAGGTAGATCCCAGGTGGTCCATCAGCTTCATTTCTTTTTCTCCGTGGCTTGTGAGCAGTTTGATAAAACTGAGTGGCTTGCTAAGGTCAGAGGGTAGTAAAGAATTAACCACTACTTCTGGAGTCACACATAGGCCAGACCAGCTAAGGGCTCCAGTGAACCAGATGGAGTTTCATAACAATTGACCATGATTTATGATCACCATTAGGCTTTTAATTCCAGATTATTTTTCCTAAGTGAATTCAACTTCCACCATCTGCTGTGGTGGGTTTTGAACCTGGGTGTCTGAACACTACCCGGCTCTCGGCTCTCTGAATTATTAGTTCAGCAACAATACTGCAATGCCATCACCCCGCTAACTATAATAACTGCATTCTCAATTTGGGAAAAGTGATTTAATTTAAAGTATGCATAGGCTGGTGTGGTTTAATATGGATTTGGAAGGTTAAGATCCACATCCCTGGTCTTAGCTGGACATGGGCAATTTCACTGTGGGGATATATGTGGGAAAATTCCTTACCTTCACAACTATCTAATGATAGTTTGTGCGGGCATGTGAGCCAAGACCAACATAGGATAAGCTGTGATGCCACACAAGTCAAACAGACGCTTGGTTGTTAGTCTCTTAACTTTGATATATAAAAGGCCTTTTACATAGTAGCCTGCATTTCATTGGATTTCCCAATTCTATTCACCTTTAATCAGCCAAATCTGCACAAATGATTGTGCAAGTTTAAGAGCAAATCGCATTGAGTTACAACCAGGTTTCTGCAACATATTGCATGAAATTAAAAAAAACACATTGCACCAGAAGCAGGACACTCACAAAACTGCATTGTTATCAAACAGAAATTACCCTTTAAAACTAGGCCAACTGCACAAGTTCATGGAATATTCTCCATTCAGTGATTTGCAGATGAGTTTCTTTGGAAACAGAAAAAAATTGTTCGCAAAACTAACCGAATTTTGGGCGCAACTTACACCCAGGGCACTGACGGCAGCCAAAGTAGCAATTCTACCCCAATGTATTTTAGGGTTGCCTGTATTCTAATGTGAGTCTGTGTCTTAAAGCAAAGGAAACTGACACATGGTAAAATTAAACAATGGCACGTTGAACATAGGGGTAAATGACTTGGGAGCAAAAATATCTCTTTTGTTGTGTTATTCGAAGTCACTGACAGGACCATTATTCCCTCCCTTTATTGTCTGGCCACTAAAAGCACCGAATGTGATTTTTCACTGATGAAGTTAAAATTTACAGTCTTAGCTAATCAGGGAGAGGGTTCTGTGTTATACATGATAAGGCTGCTCATTACAACGATCCGTCATTAAACAGCCACCAGGCTGAACTGCTATTCCAAAACTGTTTCAGTTGGGATTCTGGGCAATTTCTACAACCTGCTTCATTGTTTTGTCTTTTGCAACTGCTGAATTTTTAAGCCCCAATTCCTTTTCTTTACACTAACCACTGATCAACTTCTAAAGTAAGCTGAAATAGGAATGCTTTCAATGCAAGTCCTAGTTTCTCTTCATTGATGTATTGATTTTCTATATATCAATAAAAATAACTCTCCTTTTAAACAGTACTTGACAGATACTGCCATTCAGAGAATGTACCATATTCAGGTCCAGCTTGCTGTGCAAGGTGCAAACACTCAGACTGAGCAGATTCTTCCTGCCCTCAGTCAGTCTCTACTCAGCCAGAGTGCAGCTCAGTCTCTACTCAGCCAGAGGTCAATGAGTAAAACTCCTATCTCTAAGGCAGAAACTTGCAGTTTCAAGTCCCATTCTAGTGACGGTGTCATACCTTTGGCTGATGCCTCCAGGATGGTACTCAGGGAATCATTTGGGCTGCCAAAGCAATGGCTTTTAATTGGACGAAGGAGCTGGTGTTCAAAGAGAGAACAATTGGAGAGATCTCAGAATGTCTTGATGAGGGATCAAGATGGAGAGAACTTGGACATCTGTGGTGAACAGGATACAATTAGGGCCAGGAAACCGGAAATGGCTCAAATGGTGTCAAGCATCAGAAATGTTGAAGATGTAAGTTGGAAGAAACTGGGCAAGGGATGGGAAAATAGGATTGAGGTGGGAAATGTATCAGCACTAGGGAAGGAGGCAGTCATGGGCTAAGAGTGTTTGGAGAATTATGAGACTGTAGAAGAAAGATATCCATAAGAGGTGACACCGGAGGCAATTTTGGAAATGATACCTTCATGTTCAGTTGTGGTGTCCTGACCTGGAGAAGGCTGGAAGATAAATGCAGATCATGAATTTCCTTTGATTTTTCCAGAGAAGCTGTTTGTGATGGTTCTACTTCCAGTTCACTTCCTCAGTTTAGCCATTATTATCTCTTTTTCCTTTCACTCTCACTTTTTTGCCACTAATCTTCCATTTCACAAATCTTTCCTTTTGTTCTTGTTTTCCTCCACCCCTTTCCTCACTCTTAATATACTTCTAACTTTACTTCTCGTGTTTATTATGATCCACTATACTTCTGGTGAAAAGATCATTGCCCTTAAAGATTTACTTTTCCTCTCTACACTATTGCTGCCTGACCTGCTGAACATTTCCAACTTAAATTCAGATTCCCTGTGTCTGCAGTATTTGGCATTTGTCCAGAGGAGATGCTGGATGTCTTAAAACACATGAAGGTGGATAAATCCTCAGGATTGGATCAGGCGTACCCCAGAATTTTGCGGGAAGCCAGGCAAATGATTGCTGGGCCCCTTGCTGAGATATTTATGTCATCGATAGCCACTGGCATGATGCTGGAAGACTGGAAGTTGGCTAACGTGGTGCCATTATTTAAGAAAGGTGGGAAGGAAAAGCCAGGGAACTATAGGCTGGTGAACCTGATGTCAATGGTAGGCAAGTTCCTTTATTTATTTAACGGGATGAGGACATCACTGGCTAGGCAGCATTTATTGCCCATCCCTAATTGCCCAGAGGCAGTTTAAAGTCAACCACATTGCTGTGGGTCTGGAGTCACATGTAGGCCAGACCAGATAAGTATGGCAGTTTCCTTCCATAAAGGACATTGGTGAACCAGATGGGTTTTTCCTGACAATCGACAATGGATTCATGATCGTCATTCGATTCTTAATTCCAGATATTTAATTGAATTCAAATTCCACCATCTGCTGTGGCGGGATTTGAACCCGGGTCCTCAGAACATTATCTGGGTCGATGGATTAACAGTCCAGCGATTACACCACTAGGCCACTGCCTCCCCCTTTTGTTGGAGGGAACTCTGAGGCACAGGATTTACATGTATTTGGAAAGGCAGAGACCGATTAGGGAGAGTCAACATGGCTTTGTGTGTTGGGAAATAGTGTCTCACTAACTTGATTGAGTTTATTTTTTGAAGTGACAAAATTGATGTGGGCAGAGCGGTGGATGTTGTCTATATGGATTTCAGTAAGATATGCAACAAGGTTCCACATGGTAGACTGGTTAACAAGGTTAGATCACATAGAATACAGGGAGAACAGCCATTTGGATACAAAACTGACTCAAAGATAGTAGACAGAGGGTAGTGGTGGATGGTTGCAGTTCAGACTAGAGGCCTGTGACTGGCTGTGTGCCATGAGGATTGGTGGCGGATCCACTGCTTTTCGTCATTTATATAAATGATTTGGATGTGAATATAGGTGGTATGGTTAATAAGTTTGTAGACGACACCAAAATTGGTGGTATAGTGGACAGTGAAGATGGTTATCTCAGAGTACAACAGGACCTTGATCCGATGGGCCAAGGAGTAGCAGATGGAATTTAATCCAGATAAATATGAGGTGCTACATTTTGGTAGGGCAAATCAGCACAGGAATTATATACTTAATGGTAAGGTCCTGGGAGTGTTGCTGAACAAAGAGACCTTGGAGTCAGGTTCATAGTTCCTTGAAAGTGGAGTTGCAGGTAGAACAGGGTAGTGAAGAAGGCCTTTGGTACACTTGCCTTTATTGATCAGTGCATTGAGTATAGGAGTTGGATGGTCATATTGCAGCTGTACAGGACATTGGTTAAGCCACTTTTGGAATACTGCATTCAATTCTGGTCTCAAAGACGTTGTTAAATTTGAAAGGGTTTAGAAAAGATTTACAAGAATGTTGCCAGGATTGGAGGTTTTGAGCTATTTGGAGAGGCTGAATAGGCTGGGGCAATTTTCCCCAAAGTGTTGGAGGCTATAGGATGACCTTATAGAAGCTTATAAAATCATGAGGGGTATGGATAGGTTGAATAGTTGAGGTCTTTTCCCTAGAGTAGGGGAGTCCAAAACTAGAGGGCATAGGTTTAAGGTGAGAGGGGCAAGATTTAAAAGGGACCTTGGGGCAGCTTTTCACCCAGAGGGTGGTGCGTGTGGAACGAGCTGCCAGAAGAAGTAGTGGAGGCTGGTACAATTACAACATTTAAAAGGCGTCTGGATGGTTTATGAATAGGAAGGGTTTAGACAGACACGGGCCAAATGCTGGCAAATGGGACTAGATTAATTTAGCTGTCTGGTTGTCATGGATGAGTTGGACCAAAGGGTCTGTTTCCGTGCTGTATGTTTCTATGATGCTATGAAATGTGTTTAATCGTCCTAGTCCCTGATGGATGGCAACCAAACCACAGTTGGTTCTATATTATCAAACACATCTGGAGAGGTCAAAGGATTGGCAAACTTCCATTCATGCAACAACAGGTACATTTCTGTGATTAAGGTTAAAGCATTTGTTGGAGCTTTACTCAGTATAAATAAACTGGACTTGGACTGCTTGATGCTAGATGTCCCTGTCCCCAGAAATTTTGTTTTTTAATACACTTTTGGGACATGACTGTTGCTGGTTGTTAGCATTTATTGCTTGACCCTAGTTGCCCTTGAGAAGGTGGTGGTGAGTGGCTTGCTAGGCCATTTCAGAATTCCAGTTGCGAATCAACCACATTGCTGTGGGTCTGGAGTCACATGGAGGCCAAACCCAGGTGAGGATGGCAGATTTCCTTCCTTGAAGAACATTAGTGAGACAGATGACAAATGACAACGGTTTCATGGTCCTCAGTATATTCTTAATTCCAGATATTTTTTATTGAATTCAAATTCACCATCGGTCATGCTAGGATTCAAATCCAGGTCCCCTGAACATTAGCTGAGTTTCTGGATTAACAGTCTAGCAATATTACCACTAGGCCATCACCTCCCTTTCATTTCAGTGAGCACATATTAATGACCAGTAGTTATGACTGCAGCGAATTGATAAATAGGTCAATTTCGATAAGACAAGCTGGTAACACAACAAAGGAAAATACTTGCCTTACAGTGTCACCTAGGGATCAGAAACTGCAACTACTTTGTGATCGTTGACATAGAAAAACTAAATGGGAAATGGTAACAGAATAATTACATGTTGGCAAAGTGGTGTGACCAAAAATAAACAAAAAGAGCAAAGGTTTGTGGACACAACCACTCAGCATTTTCTGCTGTCATCTGTACTGTGGCCGTTATAATCACATTACTTATAGAATTTGTGCTGTGAAGTGAACAAACTGAGTATAAATAGATCGTCTTGTTTTTAAAGGGTTGCAATGTTTCAGAGTCAAGAAAAACTTACTCTTAGTGTTATACATGAGACTCAGCCAGGCGCCTTTGGTATCATTTTCATATGTCTCCAGATGTTCCCATATAAATACATTTTCTGTTTCATCAAGAATGGACAGCAGCTCAGCTCCGTGCACTGTTCAAAAATAATTAAAAAGAAATTTCAAGAGAAAAACAGAGTGACTGCAGAAAACAACTTCGTTATTGTACAACACCTCTGATACAGTGGCTCAGTGGTTAGCATTGCTGCCTCACAGCGCCAAGGACTCGGGTTTGATTCCAGCCTTGGGTGACTCTCTGTGTGGAGTTTGCACAGTCTCCCCGCGTTTGTATGGGTTTCCTCTGATTTCCTCCCACAGTCCAAAGATGTGCAGGTTAGGTGGACTGGCTATGGTAAATTGCCCGTAGCGACCAGGGATGTGTAGGATTGGTGGATTAACCATGGGAGATGCAGGGTTACAGAGACAGGATGGGTGGGTCTATGTGGGATGCTGTTTGGAGGGCCGGTATGGATTTGATGGGCCAAATGGCCTGCTTCCACATTGCAGGGATTCTATGATTCTAACACCCAGTTTCTACAAGATGGGTAGAGAATTTCTCATCTCTGTAATTGTGTATTTTACTTACTTTTCCGACACAACTGAGCTGCCTCTTTGGGAGTTGCCTTCTTCTCCAAGTGGAAGGAGTAACAATGATCACGGAAGGGGATCCAGGAAGAATCCTGCAGGCTGGTTGGACAAGTTCCAGTGAAAGTTGACTTACTGGACCAGGAGTCTGAGAATAAAAAAAATCAGAATATGACCAGGCAGTGTTTAAATTCTGAATCCAGCAGTAGAAGCATTCGATTCAAAAGAGGTCATTTCCTCTTGGTGAACTGCCTACCTGCTGCTAACTATCAATGAACAGGTATACTGGTATTTCCAAACTGGAGGAGGCCATTCATCCCCTCAGGCTTGTCCCAACCTTCAATTAGATTTTAGTTGATTTAGCACCTTAACTCCACAGCCCATGGGATTGTAAATCTAAATTGAATTAAGTTTCACTGGTGGAATTTCTACTGATGGCCTTTGGTTTGCTAGTCCATAATTCACAATTGCCAAGTTCTGTAGATACTGGACATAAAAATAGAAAATGCTGAAAATATTCAGCAGGTCTCTGGGGAGAAAAACAGAGTAAACAGTTCAGGTTGACAATCTTCCATCAGACCTGCACAAAGTTTAGAGATGGTAACAAGGGCAGAGTACAAAGAAAATACAAAAGGAAGGTCAGTGATAAGGCAGAAGGCAGGAGAGATTACAGAATGAAACAGAGATGATGCTGCAAGGCAAAAGGCATAACAACTGGACTACTCCATCCACGGACTGAGTGAAGATTAACCCTCAACTCATTTTATGTAAACCATATTCTCTGTTGAGTGTAATTTGCATTGAAAATGTGTCATGAGCATTTCTTAATTTATTCTCAGGACACAGGCATTGCTGGCTGGCCAGTGTTTACTGCTTATCCTTAAGTGCCCTTGAGAAGCTGCTGGCAAGCTGCCTTCTTGAACTGCTGCAGTCCATCTGTAGGTAGGCCCACAATACTGTTAGGAAGGGAGTCCCAGGATTTTGACCCAGTGACACTAAAGCACTGGTGATATTTTTCCAACTCAGGATGGTGTGTGGCTTGGAAGGGAACTTAGTCACAAATGGTGCTGAAAATTGTACAATCAACAGCAAACATCCCCACTTCAGACCTTATAATAGATGGAAAGTCATTGATGAAACAGCTGAAGATGGCGTTGGACTCTTCCCAGTGGAACTTGGTGCTAGAGTTTAAATGAGTAACCTCCAACAACTACAATCATCTTTTGTGCCAGGTATGACTTAACTGCGGGCAGGAAACAAATCCGAAAGCACCCATCTTGGTGTAGCCTCCAGTTCTGGAGATAATAACTTTTACTTATTGAGTTCAAACCAACAAACATTGCCACATTCTCTTATGGAATGATTGGCATACTCTGACGTTTTCTGAAGAAGGGTCTAGACCTGAAACGTCAGCTTTCCTGCTCCTCTGATGCAGCTAGGCCTGCTGTGTTCATCCAGATCTACACCTTGTTATCTCAGATTCTCCAGCATCTGCAGTTCCTACTATCTCTTACTTAATAAAGATTAGGCTAACTGCAACTCAACAGCAACAACTTGAATTTATGTGGTGCCTTTAAGATAGCAAAACATCCCAAATTTCAGTTAGCAATACTCTCAACTCTGCGTCAAAGCCTCCTCCAAATCCAATCTTGAGCTCTGTTAATTAGGTTGACACTCTAGTGCAGTATTGAAGGAGTGCATTGTCAAGGCTGCTGTCTTTTGGGTGACACGTCAAACTGAGAGCCTAGCTACCCCGTTCACATGACTGTAAAACATGGTTCTGCGCTATTCTGGCACCAGTTTTTGCTGACATTCTGGAAAGTATTTAACTTTCAACCAACAATGACAATGAAAAGGTCATATCTTTACTACACAGGCAGATTTGCTATGCACAGATTGGCTGCCACATCGTTTATTACTGTGGTGATTACACTTCAAAAAAGTGTAATGAGCAACAAATTGTAAAGTGCCCTTTATAAATAAGAGTTCGTTCTTTAAAAGTATGGGAATTAATACTTACCATTGTTGTACCGACTCCTGCCTCAATAGCTCCATTCTGATTTTTTCTTATTAAACAAAAAATCATCACAGTTGACAGGGTATTTAACTGGAATGCTGCTTACTGTCCTTTTCAGCATATCTCATCACCAAGGCTGTCTGAACTGCATACATTTATGACATTTTCTGTTTTCATTTCTTTATTGGTATTGGTCTAGCGATGTCAGTTGAGTTGTAAGCATTAGCCATAGCGCTGAGAACTATAGAAGTTCTAGTTGCATAGTGCTATAAAATGTTTAGATGTCCACCTGAGGGGGCAGATTGGGCCTCACTTAAACATGTCATCCCAAAGCAGAGTAGAACAAGTGAAGATGCTGGCTTGAGTGATCTTCAGCAAAGGAACTTGGCTTGTGGAAGAACAGGGAAGCTGAGCAAAGTGGCAGAGAGAGAGCAGGGAACACCCGCCTAAGCTGATGGGAGAATGCAGCGCACACACTGAAGGTGTCTGGAATGAATGTCACTGTAATATCAAGGCACCAGCTTTGTTTTGTCAGCCAACAAATCTACAGCTGAGAAAACAGAACCAAACAACAATGATACAACATTTTGTTAACATCAGATTTTGCACGGGGAACAATCACATACTGAGACTGAACAGAGTACTGCCAGGAATCCCAATATTTATTGCACAAAATCCTGGAATCCCTGTCCAAATGGCACTGCAGGATTTCAAGAAGTCGGTTCACCACCACCATCTCAAAGGCAATTTGGAATGGACAGTAAATGCTGACCTAACTAGAGATACCCATATTCTATGAAAGAATAAAAATGAACTTCCTAATGTCTGGCTATACAAAATATATCCAGCCTGCTGCTGAGATGATACAAGGCGAGATGCCACCTCTTTGTAAAATAGAGGGAATCAAATATTGGAGGTTGATAAAGCACACTTTTTACTCTGAGCATTGACCCTTTATCTTCCGAATCCAATCTGTTGCCACAGTTCTGTGCTCATTTCCCGGAGGGTGGCTATCAGACTAGCAATGCCTGACTTCCTACATTCTGGCCAGCCAAGCCCTTGTTGCCTCTGGTATAATGTGGTTTTATTACTCAATATTTTGGGGTCCCACTGCTTAGTTATTCTGTGCCACCAGTGACAGAACAGTCAAATATTTAGGGTTTTGTTTCTCAACATAGAGAACAATAATAGGATGATGGAATTGTGGGAGAATATGTTGTCAAAATGCAGTTATGAAAAGTACAGAAGGAGGTATATAGCTAGATACAGATATATAAAGAGAGAGGTACAGATTGAAAGAAGATACATAGGGAAGAGAGAGAATAAATAAATGACAAGAAGTTGGAGTAGCTGCTGGTTGCCTGCCCCTGGTAGCAACAAATGAATACTGTAAACTTAGAAAAGCAAACTCCTTTCCAAACAATGTGGAGAAAGTCTCTTATGAAAATTTCACACTGTCTTGTCCTCGTTCGAGTGTGGCACGAAAGATGTCCGGACTGGTTATGTTGTGGAGCCCAGTGACGCTGCAATCTGGTTTCCCACCAGCAGATGGGGGTGAGAGTGTCACTGAGGTCTGCAGCTTTCAAAATGCTACGACAGCAACACCTGCAGAGAGGGCCGTTCACTTGTCATGACTGAGGAAAGACTATGAATACTCTTACATAAGGAAGGGATCATTGCGAGATTGCCACACTGATCATTATTAATGGAATTTAGCAACATGACTAATTCAGAACCTGCAAAAAGAACACTTTTATAACAACACACACTTTCAAACAGGAGTCTTGAAAACAAAGAACTTGTATTTAGATAGTGCCTTTTATGACCTCGGCATATCTCAAATTGGTTTACAGTCAATGAAGTGCAGTCACCGTTGTAATGCTAAACAGTCCTGTGTAATATTCTTAGTCTTTTCATCTCCTGTAATAAAGTGCTTATGTTCCTTCGTAGAGTATTTTCACACATGATGAGTATGAGTTGAGTGGTTACCATTGCCACACCAACCAGTGCCTGTGTTGTACCACTTCGACTCAACAAGATAGTTGGTTTGAGGCTCCAGTATGGTAGGAGACAGAGGGTAATTATAAGCTGAGAGAGGAGGAAAGGAGTGACAGTTCAATGGGGTGGGCCTGGGGAATGAATTGGGGACTTTGTGGGGACAGGCAATTCAATGGAGATACAAAAGAGAAGTACTTGAGTCAGTAAGTAAGATTAGATGAAAAGGAAGACCAGATGCTCAAGAATCCCAAAGAACAGGAAGTCATAAAAGTAAACAGCATAGAGGACAAGGGCTTTATTTCTTATCTACAGTGAAGGTTGTCAGCTGTCAGTTTTTAAGGAGAATGCCCAAACTATTCCAAGAGGTTCTGCTGTGATGTTTAATGGTAAGTCTGAATGTAGAGGCTGTTACACAAGATAGTTAGGACCTGAAAGAGCTAACTAACATAATGAGTAAGCTGTGTCTACATTTTGTTTTAACGAATTCATGGGATGTGAGCATCGCTGGCCAGGTCAGCATTTACTGCTTGTCCCTAATTACTCAAAAGGCAGTTAAGAGTCAGCCACTTTCCTCTGGTCTGGAGTCAAACAGACAGATTTCCTTCTCTAAAGAACATCAGTGAACCAAATGGATTCTTCTGACAATTGACAATGGTTTCATGATCGTTAGACTCTTAATTCCAGAATATTATCGAATTCAAATTTCACTGTCTACCATGGTGGAGTTCGAACCTGAGTCCCCAGAACATTACTTAGGTCTGATTTAGTAGATAATTCCACTGGTTCTGAGAAGAACTAAACAGCCTTCAGTGTGCTGTGCCAGTAGCTCTCTAAACTGTCTGCTAGAATTAGTGTACTAAGTTGAACCTAAGGTGTCAAAATAGACAGTTATAATATAATAAGTCATTGAGTAACATGTAATAAACAGATCCTTGTCAACCAAGAGAGAGCTAACTTCTGTCAAAGATGCTGCAACTCTGGGACCAGTATAGTATAGATTATTACAGGTTGATGAGATTGTAATAGAAGGATTAATCAGAAAAGTCTGACATTTTGGATCGGGTCCCTTCTTAAGCCATTTCTGAAGAATGGTCCTGACCCGAAACGTCAGCTTTCCTGCTCCTCTGATGCTGTGTTCCTCCAGCTCCACACTGTGTTGTCTCTGACTCCAGCATTGGCAGTTCTTACTATCTCTTAACCAGAAAAGTCTTCCTTGTTAGCTCAAACCTTGAAGGTAAGAATCTGCCCAAGAATGTTAAGGAGTTACAGATCTGAGTATTGCAGGGAGAGGATCATCAAATCATTGTTGAATAATAACTATGTACAGGACCACTGAAATGATACAGCAGGGAAGGGGGCCATTCGATCTAGCTTGTCAATGCCGACCGAAAGACATCCAGGTGCCCTTTCTAATCCCATCATCCCGCATATGGCCCATAGCCCTGCAGCTTACAGCACCAGAAGTGCAGATGCAGGTACTTTTTAAAAAGAGCTTAGGGTCTCTACCTCCACCACCAACTAAGGCAGTGAATTCCAGACACACACAACCCTTTGTGTAAACAGGTTTTTCTACAAATCCCCTCTAATCCTTCTGCCTGATCCTGGTTTTTGATCTCTCTACTAGAAATAAGGTTCCTCCTGTCTACTCTATCTCTACCCCTTACAATTTTGCATACCTCAATCATGTCACCCCTCAGCCTTCTCTGTTCCAAGGAAAATGACCCCAAACTCTCCAATGTCTCCTCATCCCTATAATTCGCCAGCCCTGGTAACATTCTAATAAATGTCTGCACTTTCTCCACAGCAATTATATCCTTCCTGTAATGTGGTGACCAGAACAGCACACAGTACTCCAGTGGTGGCTTCACCAGTGTCTTATACAATTTCACCATTAAATCCCTAATTTTGTATTCTATACTTCTTGCAATGAAGGAGGGGATTCCATATGCCTACTTTACAACCTTATCCACGTGTTCTGCTATCTTTAGGGATCTGTCATTTCACTTACCCCTCTTAGTATATTCCCGTTTATTGTGTATTCCCTCTTACTGTTTGAACTCCCTCAATGCATTACCTCACCCTTATCAGAGTTGAACTCCACCTACCACTTTTCTGCCCACTCCACCAACCGTTTAATTTCATTTGAGCTCACAGCTATCATCTACACTATCCACTAGATGGTCAATTTTTGAGTCATCTGCAAATTTCCACATTTATGACCCCAAGTTCAACTCCAAATAGTTAATGTATAAAACAAACAGCAGGGGTTTCAACACAGATCCCAGTGGAACACCACTTGAAGCAGCTTTCCATTTGCAAGGAAAAGTTTTCTGTTACTAAGCCAAATTTGGATCCAATTGGACATGTATATTGATTCATATAGGTTGTCAAATAGCAAAATTTGAGAAATACAGATATAAAAGAGTGGGTTTTAAGACAGGTACCTTGCACTTAGAAGGTCAACCTGGGAGGCAACAGAACTGACAGCGTAACATGTTTTAGATTTTTAAACTAATAACTTGTAGGATTATAAAGTACTGGTGTTCAGTAAAAGTTTAATTATTGGTAATAATATTGTTTGGATGTTACAATCTAGAGTGGGCTGTTAAAAATGGTGAAAACCATTTGCTGTTGGAAAAGAGCAGGGGAATGGGACTAACTGAACAGCTGTTTCAAAGGGTCAAAGATAGTACACACTGTTGTTACTGAGTACTGGTGGTGGCAATCAAGCAGCCTGTTGTCCTAGATGGTGTCAAACTTCTTGAGTGTTGGTGGAGCTGCACCCATCCAGGCAACTGGGGAGTACTCCATCACACTCCTGACTTGTGCCTTGTAGACAGGCTTTGGGGAGTCAGGTGAGTTACTTGCTGCTGTTGTATAATTATTCTCTGAATAAATATTATCATAACATTCGTCTACCTCTGCGATAATCACTGTGAACACTTTCATTTTGAGGGATAATTTGTAAAACACCCATCTTACAACTTCACCCTGGGCACTCTCAATACAACAAAAAGCCACATTTATATGCTGCTTTTTACATCATAAAATTCCCCAGGGCACTTCATAGGAGCAACAGAAAATATAACACCAAATCAACAAGGAGATATTAGGTTAGATAGTCAAAAGATTGGATAAAGAGGTAGGCTTTAAAGGGTGTCTTAAAGGGGTAAAGTGAGATCAAGTCACAAAGAGGTACAGGGAGAAAATTCCATTTCTTGGAACTAAGGCAGCTGAAGACATGGCTATTGATGGTGCAGTGATGAAAATCAGGGGTGCAAAACAGGCAAGAATTAGATGAATGCAGATACCTTGGATGGATGTTTGAAGACTAGGCTTATAGAATCCCTACAGTGTGGAAACAGGCCCTTCAGCCCAACAAGTCCACACCGACCCTTGGAACATCCCAGCCAGACCCATCCCCCTATAACGCACCTAATCTACACATCACTGAATACAACACGCAATTTAGCATGGCCAATCCACCTAGGCTGCACGTCTTCAGACTGTGGGAGGAAACCGGAGCGCCCGGAGGAAACCCACGCAGATACAGGGAGAATGTGCAAACTCCACACACACAGTTGCCTGAGGGTGGAATCAAACCCTGGTCCCTGGCACTGTGAGGCAGCAGTGCTAACCACTGAGCCACCGTGC
>JAHRHZ010000056.1:24677829-24777546 GCA_024137785.1 Ginglymostoma cirratum | reverse complement strand
ACAGGCCCTTCAGCCCAGGATGTTGTGCCGAACTTACCCTAAACCTAAGGTCTATCTAACCTTCACCGTGACCTTATACTATCATCCATATGCCTACCTAATAGCCACTTAAATGCTCCTAATGAGGCCGACTCCACTACCTTCTCCAGCAATGCATTCCATGCTCCTACCACTCTCTGAGTAAAGAACCTACCTCTGATGTCTCCCCGATATCTACTTCCTTTCACTTTAAAACTATGTCCCCTCATAAAAGCTACTTCCACCCTAGGAAAAAGTATCTGGCTGGCTACTCTATCAATACCTCTGATCATTTTGTACACCTCTATCAAGTCACCTCTCATCCTTCGTCGTTCTAAAGAGAAAAGCCCTAGCTCTCTCGACCTTTCCTTGTAAGACCTTTCCTCCATTCCAGGCAACATCCTGGTAAATCTCCTCTGCACTTTTTCTAACGCTTCCACATCTTTCCTGTAATGAGGTGACCAGAACGGGACACAATACTTCAGATGTGGCCAAACCAGGCTTTTGTATAGCTGGGGCATAACTTCACGGCTCTTGAACTCAATCCCTCTATTAATGAAAGCTAACACACCATACAGCTTCTTAACAACTCTATCCACCTGGGTGGCAGCTTTCAGGGAACTGTGAACATGAACCCCAAGATCCCTCTGCTCCTCCACACTGCCAAGAATCTTTCTGCTAACCCTGTATTCTGCTTTCAAGTTTGTCCTTCCAAAATGAATCACCTCACACTTTTCAGGGTTAAACTTCATCTGCCACTTCTCAGCGGGGAGAGGGATGGAGGGATAGGTAATTTGGAGCACGGGTGGAAACAATGACTTCAGCTTTTCCAATAATTATTTGAAGGAAATTTCTGCTCACCCAGTACTAGGTATTAGACAAGCAGTTTGAAAATTAGCAAAAGTGAAGGGATTGAATAAAGTTGCGTTAATGTAGAGCTGGATGTCATCAAAATACATGTGTATTTGCACAATATCACCAAGTGGCAGTATGTCAATGGGGAGGAGATGTCACTAGAGGTAAAGGTGCAGGAACAGGACGAGAAGCCATTGCGCATAATCCTCTGGCTATAATTAGACAGATCAGAATGGAACCAAGTGAGAGCAGTTGCACCCACCCGAGCTGGAGAGGTGTTGGAGGAGGATAGTGTGTGTCATAGGCTGAAAACAGCTTGAGAAGGATGAAGAAGAAGGGTTGACCTTTGTCACGGTCACATGGGATGTCACCTGGTACTTTGATCAGAGATGTTTTAGTGCTGAAAAAGGTGGAAATCTGATTTAAACATGGAATTCCAGCGTGGTAATCCAGGTATAGGTTTGAGGGGTGACAACACAATTAGGACTTTGGAGAATTATTTAGAGTTTTACAGATAGAAACAAACACATCAGATCACTCAGCTGGCCATGCTATATTGCAGCAGCCTCTTCTATCTCTCTTTCAGCCTTTCGGACTTAAAGTGGCCTAGTCCTCGTTGCTTCAGAGCACATGGAACCTACCTCCAGGCACTTTGCAGATTGCTCCATTCAGCTTTGTCTCACAGGAGGATGGTCGCCATGTCCCGTCTACATCCATGTGAACACAGCCCATCTGCCGTGGCTCCCCTTCCTGCCAGTTGGTGTAGTCTGACTCCTCCCCGCTCAGCCAAGAAAAGACCCTGTCTCCCTGTGTAAGATCACAGCCATTACTCATTGAGGCAGTTGGACAGGAAGAAAAGACAGCAAGAGAAAGGGGGAGAGTGAAGGGGAGTTAAGGGGAAGGGGTGAGAGGGCAAGGAGAGATAAAGAGTGGGGGAAGGAAAGAGAGAATGAGTGAGAGAGAAGAAGTGAGTGAGAGAAAGAAAGAGCAAGAGAAACAGAGAGAAAGACACAGAATGAGAGTGAATGAGCGAGAACCAGGAAACAACTAAAAGAACCTAGAACCCTTCATATGTAAAACACCCTAAAATAATTTATAGATGTACTACAATGCAAAATATGACACCGAGCCACATAAGGAGATATTCGATCAGATAATCAAAAGCTTAGTCAAAGTAATTTTTGAGGAGTGTCTTAAAAGAGCAAAGTGCAATCAACAATGGAGGAGAGATGTAGAAAGGCTCAGCCACCAATGATTAAAATCAGGGATGATCATATAGCCAGAACTGGAGGTGGACATGTCTCTCAGAGGCTAATAGGTTACCAGGATGTCACAGAGCCAAGGGAAGCCAAGGAGAATTTGCAATGTAATTCATCTTAACCAGGATCCAGCGCACACCAGTCAGCACAGGGGCGATGGAAGTGAGTCAACATTGGAATGGACCCCTTACCTGATATTGTGGAACAGTCATTGGCTGCCCTGGGTTTACTGAACATGATAGCCCTTCTTTTGGGGATAATTGCAGAGTGGGTTGCAGGGCTGGGTCTCAACTGGAGACTGTGTAGAATAGTGCCCCTCGGGCAGTTTTACTTTTGGAGGTCAATGGCAGATAGAGAAAGTGGACACAGGGAGAAATCCTCAAGAGAGCTGGATTGCTAATACTGCAGGGTTGACCTGCAGTCTCTAGAAATTCAAGTTTAATCTCTATGAAAGAAAACGATCTTTATTCAACTTTCTGGAACTGGCAGACAATCATGTAGAAAACAGAACTACAACAGATTTAGCAATTATAGAGAGATATGGAATGAACAAAACAAATCAATTCAAAGGGAATAAAAGTAACCAGCTAGTGTCAATTGTCAGATTTGTGACTAAGAGCCCATTTAAATCTGAACCCAGAAACACAATGAGCAATATTCCTGTTAACCACATTAAGATCACACCCCGCCCTCACCCCCTTCCTTATCTAATATCTCAGTTCAAATCTGGAGTGTAATACTTTACAGACAGGAGTCACATTCCACACAGGCATGGGCAACACTCAGTGCACAATGCAACCTGAAGGGACTTTGTGCTTCTTTTTGAGGCTGGGATACATCAAAAGGTTAGGAGGTGCTCCAAATGGGTCCTGACCCGAAACATCAACTTCCCTGCTCCTCTGATGCTGCCTGGCCTGCTGTGTTCTTCCATCTCCATACTGTGTTATCTCTGACTCCAGCATCTGCAGTTCTTGCTATCTCTAAGGGACTGGGAACAGATCTGTTTTACACCAATTCATCTACGAGGCCAATGTAATCAACATTGCAACATTGACTAGATTTCTGATTAACTCTATTAGCTGTAAAGTGCTTTGGGACATCCAGCAGTTACAAAAAACGTGATATAAATTAAAGCTTTTCTTTATTGGTGAGATATGAGTTGGGGAGCCTCAAACCTGTGCTCTATCTCATCATGAGAACTTTTTGCATGAGTGAGACTAAAATTTCCCTCAGAGGCTGACAAGGTCAGCAGCCTGGTTGTGAACTGGTGTCATCCTCATCAATGGGGGGGGCAAGGGCTAAGAATTGGAAAGGTTGGGGTGGGAGAGGGGTGGGAGGTGTTTGGGTAGGATGGAGTGAGTCTGCAAGGACAAAAATATATATCACTGAAATGGAGGAGCTGGTGAACACTGGAACAAGGCTGTGAGGTGTTCAGCGCTGTTTCTCTTGCAGAAAATTGTTGCCACAGCGGCGCTGAAATGTCTTCTTCAGACAGGCAGTTGGTAAACAGAGTTTGAGTTCTCCCTTCTTGTTTCTTTTAAAAAATGAGACAAAAGAATCATTAGTAGGCGGGGTCAGGGCTCATACAGACACGGGAAGGCTTTTAGTCTTGCTTTCAGTCATTGACGGTTTCTGCTGATGGCTACAGTGAAGTGTTAGACAGCAAAGTTTCCTCTTAAAAATCAAAAGGGGCAGATTGTTTCTTTCTTCTGAGCTGGAGAGACAGCACATGAGATCCAGAACTGTTTTGCTGGAATGTATTTTTGCCAAAGGGTATGTAGTATGCTGCCTATATTGGAACAGTTCATGATTACTGGTTAAATAATACATTATCTTGTTAAGTATTTCAATAGAGGTAAAGTTATGCAAATTCTTCCCTTTCTTTGTATTTTAACTATGTTGTAAGAATAAAGTGTGTTTTGCTTAAAGCCTAATGGTGAACCAATCGAATCACATCTGGAACACAGCACATTGCACTTGCCTCAAAATAAATAAAAGTTAGGGTCCAGGCTATCTCCTTACAATACTTTGGAGGGTGGGGGGCTGGGTCTGGTCTGGTCCATAACAACACATGCTTGCCAGTCCCTCATGACATGCCGCAATGAGGAAAGCTAACATTTCTACACGGCAAATCATGTTGACCGATTAGAGAATCCTGCTGACTACCATAGTCTGTCATCTCACCAACTATTGGGAGAAAAAAAGCCCACAACAAATCTAGTAACAGAGTATTACAACACTGACTGTATGGGACATAACATCAGTTGTTGAATAAATTGGCATTTTATATGACAGAATTTCAGTCTTGCTAAAAAAGGAGACCTGCTATCGAACCTTTTTGACTTGTAGCTGTCAGAACACTGTTGCAAGATACCAAATTGCAATGTGAATAACAATTGACACTGCATAAGAAAAGGGTGCTGATTGGTTGGCAAGTAGAGTTTAGTACACTGAAGTATTTGCTTGGAGAACACACGAGAAAATAGTTACCCCAAAGATTTTCCTTAAATTCAAAGAAAAGGCAAGGCGAATCTGGCTTATTGAGATATTTCAGGGAGTATGTACTAGGAAACAGAGGCCTTAAGCTGTTGTTTCATGGAATATGTGTTTCCAACATAGGAATGGCAGCCTCAAGCCATCTGCACAGCTGCAGTTGACGCACACATACAAACAAATTCTGCGATTTTAGTTGAATTTTAATCAGTTGTGTTTGCCAGAATTGACCTTTATTTCATTGAAAATGTACAATGCCTGGACATATTCCTTTATCCTGTGGAGAGCCCTAAGTGTGAGTATATGTAACTTCCAGCAAATGAACTACATCATAAGTCCAAGTGAAAATGTTAAATTAGTTATTAGTGTAATTTTTGGTCAATTCTGGATTGTTCAGTAAGTGTCATAACATCAACGAATGACATCTAATGGTGGAGACAATGTAATGAGTTTTGCAAGCATGGGCAAGTTACATGTGTTTAGTATCCTACCTTTTGTAAACAGTCAAAAGATCGTGCTGTTTGATAGAAACCATCAGTGGGTTGGACATCTGGTCTAATAACGAGCATCACACCAGCACTGAAATTGATATACCACTTTACTGATTTGTGTGATAGGCAGAACAGCCTTCTGGCTTGACTGCAATATCATGTTAGCGTTTGCTGTTGCATTCTCCATAGCAGTGCCCCAGCAATCAGAATCCACTCACCAACTAATCAGCAACCTGTTTTCATAGAGAATAAATTGTTGTTCCCTTTGAATTTTGGTATTCTTGCATCTGGCCTGATGAGTGCAAGATGAAAAGCTTGTACAATGTGTCTTTTTATCCATTTGTAGAATAATGTAGCACAGGAGATGCACTGTTTAACCAGAAATGTGACAATAAAATTTGTTGGAGACAGCGAGTACCTGAAACTGTAAGCTATTTAGTATTGTAATTGTACATTGGATAAGACAGCATGTGACAAGTTTGTTTTACTCAGTGTTTCTGGGACAGCTCTTTGCAAGAACAACTTATTTATTCCCACGACACATTTATTGTTAAGGTCATTCAAAAAGCAGTTGCTAACAGATCAGAAGGTCTGAACAATATTTGCTAAATGTAACATTTATTACTGTGGGTTACAACTTGTAAGATATGCACACACCCAAGTCATATACCTGCCCATTACCCACTCCACCCCTCTCACTTAGCCCAGTTCCTCTACTCTTGCACTCAGGGTCCTCCTTCAACACTCTCATTCAGCATCCCCCTACCGTCCCTCTCACACTCAGCTGCCCCCATCCCTCTCATTTGCAGATCTGCCTTCTGCCCCTCTCACACTGAATTCCCTCTCTGTCTCACTCATACTCGGCTTCTTCCCTCCTTGCCTCCCCACACTCAGTTCCCTCCCCCTTTCCTCTCCCTGTCTCTCTCCAATTCCCCTCAGACTCCCTGCTCCTCTTTTAGTTTCTTCTTGATCCTCTCAAACTTGTCTTGTCCCTCTCTCTCACAGCCCACCATTGCCAGTATCAACCAACTTCCCATTGTTGCCCTTTTGAAAAGAATGGAGGATAAATTTGTTGGAAAATCAGCAGTAAATTTGTTTCATCAGCTTAGGTTAAAAATATCCCTTAGGTCTGTGACCGGAAGAGGATTGGGTAAGTATAGAAACTAAGTTGATAACTCTGATTTGAGTTATTTGCTTCCAGGAAGCGTAGACATGGATGTTTGTTACTTGGGCTGAATAGTTAGTTTTGATTTGTAATCTCTTTATGTTTCCCTGTGTCCTATAACTGGATCATTACATCAACATGATTACAGTTGTATCAGCTCACAGTCACAGACACTTGCATTGCACAGATGCCCAGTTTGTAGTGACTGAGCTGTAATTCGGGAATTGCAATATGTCTGCATCAGTTCATTTCAAATTATTTTACCCTAGGCATTTATCATGCTGCTTGGTACTTATTATAAGTAAGAGACTTATGAATTTACACTTCAATCTACAAGGTAAAATCTGGCAAAAAAAGAGTTTTAATCAGCGATGTTACCTCTTCATTTGATAGTCCAATCCACAGGGGCAGGCGGACACTGTTCATAACCTGTGTGAGGAAGGCCTGTTGGTAGGGGTCCACCACCGTGACCAGAGTTTCATTCCGGGTCTCACAAAGCCAGGAAGCTTCCTGCCAAGTCAGAGGCTTCTGGATAACCCTGTAGGTACTATTCATGTAGCTCAGCTTGGACGTTAAGGGAGGTGGGAACTTGGCAGGTGTTGATGGTAGAGATGGGTCTATATAGGAATGAAGAGAGTTAGGGTCAATGGGACAATACAAAGGGATATTTGCCTCTAGGTAGAAACAAAGTCACAGTACTGCCCCCACGCTCCCCTCAAGCATAAAGCTGTCAGGTGGTCACAAAAACCAAACTGATTCGTTACTGTCTCATAGAGAAGGAAACCTACAGTCCTCTCAGTCATTCAGTCCAAGGACAACGAGAAAACTCAATAAATTCTAGCTTTGTCAGTTATGCCCAGACCCACCAAATGAATACATAAATTGACAAAAATTGAACAGTAATTTCCCAAACCAGCCTTAAATTCAACATGAACCCTGACTAAAGGTCAATCAAGGGCACTGCTTTGGGTTTTTAGCAAATTCTAAATGTGAATGACACAAGTTTTCTGGAATTGTGTCAGTGTTTAGGGAACACATTCTGCAGTTCAGTTTCTTTTCCTGTTAAAATTGAAAGCCAGGGGCCTCATATATGACACATGGAAGTGAATGGTGCTAATTGTTACTTAAGCTGCTGACAAATCTAATATTTTACCAACTGTGCTGTAAGAAAAAACATTTGCTCAGAAGATTGTCTCACTGCTGTTTTCTCAAGGGCAGTTTGAAAGGGAGGAAGCAAAGCCAGTGGATTCTCATGTGAATTGAGTCAACTTCGTTCAGGTGGCAGTGCTCTTGCCTGAGTTAGATGGCAATCACCTCTCGAGACTGAAGCAGAAAATCAAGACAGATAGTTCTCCGTGCAAAACTGTGGCAGCTCTACAATGCTGAGGAGCCAATATTTAGGTTAAAGTGAGAACCGTGTGTCACCTCAGTGAAAGATCATCCAGCACGGATTGAAGAGGACTGAGAAACACTTCCTGATTGCCTGATCAATATTTATAGCCGAAACAGGTTATCAATTTGTTGTCATTTCTGCTTGTGAGACCTTGCTGTGCACAAGCTGAGTTCTCATGGGTTATAATAGCAACTGCACTTTGAAAAAGTACACTAATTCATTGTCTGAGGTCAAAATAGGCACTACATAAATGCAATTTCTTTTCTCAATCAACACATATTTGTGAGATGGAATACTGCAAGCACTTTACAGACCCCTTGCTTTCCAGTGCCATTTATTCATTAACTAGAAGACATTTAACAGGGTGAGTTATTGCCTGGCTTTGTCTCACTTCTACTTTGCAAAATCGCTAGGGTGGTTTGCTTCATTGTTTCAAAGTAAGAAATAGGCAAAAATATACAAATAAAGAGGCTGAGATAAAAGGTACTGCAGATGCTGGAGAATCCGAGATAACAAGCATGGGGCTGGATGAACACAGCAGGTCAAGCAGCATCATAGGAGCAGGAAAACTTGACGTTTCGGGCCTAAACCCTTCATCAGAAAAATTTCTCATTTCATTAACACCTGGGTCTTCCTTGAAACTCAGACTGCTTGGGGATTGCTAATGTGCTGTTAGCGACCTCTTCTCTCTGAGGATTATTCTGGTTTTGCTAGGCAACAGCTCTTTTTTCCTCTCTCTTCCACCCTTTTCTCTGTAGTGTACTGAACTGTTCATCTATGCGTTTAAAAACCTCACATATAAGCAAAACAAATATTCAGACACCCTGGTTATCATTCACATTACAAAACTAAAATGAAACTAGGAACCATGCCTTCTCTTGTAATTTCAAAATTAAATAATTATTCTTCCAAATTAGAGCCCAAGCTCTCAAACAATAATTATATGAACAGTCTTAGATCTGTGACCCCTGAACCTGAAATGTCACATATGCTGCAAGTGCCTCTATAAGGCAGTTTTCTCTTGAGTAACACTGAAAGCAGATTCTTGGCTTTCTGAATGGAGAAGCAGAATGCAAATACAAGGAGGTTATCATAAATCTTTACAAATCACTGTTTATACTTCAGCTGGATTACTGAGGCTGTGCTGATAAGATTTAACAGAGTGATTCCTGTGATGAGGGACAGCAGTTTCATGATGAGATTATACAAGTTGGGATTGTTCTCCTTACAGCACAGAAGAAATCTATTAGAGACATTTAAAACAATGAAGAATTTGAATACAGCGGGTAATAAGCAAGTGAGCCAGTAACAGTAGATATCAATTTAAAATTAGATGGCGGCAGAGAAGGATGCTCCAGTTGCAGCTCCTCTGCTCGCTGGTTCCTCTTCCTTTACTCTCTTCTTTTTTCTACTCTTTGTAGCTTTTTTATCTTCCTTCCCCAACCCCCAACTTTTGACTGCCCTGCCCTACCTGGAAAGTGGAGTCGAGGGAGAAGGATCACGGCTGGAGCCTGAATAGGAGCTGAGCGTGTGGGCCAAGTCCTGCAGTGAAGGGAGCAGGCTATTTCGCGGGCCGAGGCCTGTGGCAGCGACAGAGTGAGCATGGGCTGGGTGCTATGGTGGCAGCGGAATGAGCATGGGCTGAGTGCCGTGGTGGCGGTGGAGTGAGTATGGCCTGAGTGCTGTGGTAGCAGCGGAGTGAGCACCGGCTGGGTGCCGTGGTGGCAGCGGAGTGAGCACGGGCTGGGTGCCGTGGTGGCAGCGGAGTGAGCATGGGCTGGGTGCCGTGGTGGCAGCGGAGTGAGCATGGGCTGGGTGCCGTGGTGGCAGCAGAGAAAGCAGTGTGTCCTCATGTTCTGAGGCCAGCAGCCACAGACTCATGTTGGAGAGGGGCTTGAACGTAAGTACTTATGGCCACTTCTATTATCATTCTGGACTTTTTCAACACTGTTCCCGCGCTAAACTTTTTTTTAAACTCTGTGACAACACTTAAAGTATCTGTACATAGGTACTCTGTACTTAAGATGGTGGCAAGAGTGAAATAACAAACTTTTAACATTTGAGCACATTTCACAACAAAGGCTAGTCTGGTTCTGATTATAAAAGGACTGAATGAGAAGTGAAGATAAACTATATCACATGGAGGGTTAAGATCTGGAACAAATGACCTTGAGGAAATGGTGGAATCAGATTCCAAAGGATTTTTGGGATGAGCATTTGAAAATAATTAATTTGCTGGATAATGGGAAGAAACTAAGGGCATCGAAATAAACTGGATAATTCTTTCAGAGTATGGACACAGACAGTATAATAAAGAAGAGAAAGAAACATCACTATAATGCTAAAATATTGTATAAAACCACACACATCATTTGAATACCTAACTCAAAATTTTAAAAAATTGTTCACTGGATATGGGCATTGCTGTTATTACCAATCCCCAATTGGCCAGAGGGCAGTTAATTGTTTCGGGTCTGGAGTCACATATAAGCCAGACCAAAGAAGGATGGCATACTTCCTTCCCTGTAGGACATTAGTGAACCAAATGAGTTTTTAATGACAATTGACAGTGGTTTCATGGTCATTATGACAATGACTGCTTCCAACAGCAGGGTCTATGTTGACAGGCTTCAGAATGGACCAGTTGATTTTGGCATTTAAATGGTTGCTCCACGAGAGCTCCACAATACTCCTGGATAGACCCTGACCATAACTCTAATCAATTTTCTCCTTGTTAGCACTCATCTAACTAGACTTCAGAACTTGGTGCTCAATGGGCTATTACCAGGGATAAACATCAAGACAAAATAAGCTGCTGCCCGTTGATCATCAACATGGTGAAAGACATTCTTTGACCTGTTTCAAACTTGTTGGTCTTCTAATGCAAAGAACAGGCAATAGCTGAGTGCTACAAGCTGGAACATTCTAAGCTCCAGGACAATGTGTTCAGTGACGCACTAATGCTTGGAGCAGTGGTCCCTGGATTACGAATGGATTCTGTTCCAGAGTCCATTCGCAAGTTGCAACATTGACAATGCAGGACAAAATAAAAGAACAAAAAGTAGACAATAGTATGGGAAATATTCAATTGTTGAATATTTAAAATTACATTTCTGTGTTGGAATGCATTCGTATGTGCGAATGTTTGTAAGTCAGGAACCATGTAATTATGACACGTAATTGCTTGTGCAGTGAACTCTTAGTGATTGATAGGCATCAGGTTCCAACTGAGCCTCATGTCTCGCTATTGGCTAATATCTCACAGCAGAACCTAGTCTCTAATCGTCTGACTAGATCATTGCCATTGGGCCGAGAATGACTCTGCCAGGAACATGTTCTTGTCACCGTGCAATGACCAGATCCAGTTAGGAAATCTCACCTATGGGCATCATCCACTGGCCCAAATGGAAACCTGAAACGTCAGGATGTCATGTCCAACCCCTACACCATCAGCAACTGAACCAAAGGCTGAACCACAATCACAGCTTGGGAACTTGGGCACCTCGACCTCAACATTAGCGCTCTAAGTGAGACCAACTAAAGGAATAAGTGGGTATGCTTTCTTCTGGATGGGCTTCATGATGCCTCACCAGTAAACTTGTTTGCTGCCTCAGCCAGTCCCCCATGGACAACTGACTGGCCATCTCACCATAATTAGGAACAGCATGCGAGGTTGGAAAAGCCATTTAACTGTTGGAAAACAACAACGTCTCTGGAGCAGAAAGAAACTGGTATGGTTCTGAAACACAGTACAGATACACTACTGGTACAGCTGCACAATTTCACCTCCCACAACTGGGAAGAAGAGTGTGTGTTGGATGATTCCAAGGATGTAGTGATAGTGACCACATTCACATACTCTACCTGTCATACAATCTGAAGGAGAGAATCTGGAAAAGCTGAGCACTTCCAGCCAGCCAGTTCTTTCAGAAAATCCCTATTGAAATGGAAATTCAATACTGGGTCAGCTGCTTCAGGACTGGACTGTCTAAGAAAGAATCGCAGTGAGGTACCTCTGACTGTACTGCAAGAAACTGATATGTATTGAACTTAATGTGATGACAATTTTTAATTGTTATACAATTAATTTTTATAAATGTCAATAAAGCATTACATTTTATTAAAACTGAATGTCATCATACAGATGTACAGGGCTGTTGAGTTTTTCAGGGTTAGTGATTGACAGTTCAGCTGTTCTAACATTCAAGATTCGATGGTGGAAGAGGAGAAGGTGAATGAAGAGTTACTGGAGCAGAGCAGTTTGAATATTTGGACAGAGTATACATGCCAATATCAGCGGGGTTAAATAGCCCATTTTCTTGTTGCATTTTCTCTGTCAAACTCCTGGTACAGTATCCCAGGCTCTAGGTATAAAATCAGTTGAGTTGCTATGATTGGAGACAGACACCCACTCAATAAGTAACGTGTCGAAGGGATTGGAGGGAAGTCAGGAATTGGGATGAACAACAAAGAACTGTAAAAGCGAAATGGTGCATGAGGTCTGATGGACTTCCTATTCCTGTGTTTCTCTGCTGGAGTTTGACTGGACCATACCTTTGTTTCGCTGACAGATGTAGCCATTCTTATCTCCCGTGCAGCTCCGATCATCCCAGCGCCCAGTGAACTGTGGATGCAAGGCATGCCATATGACAGCACAGTTTACCTAGGAAAAAATAAAGCAGCTTAGTGCTCACATTAAATTCAGTCAGATCCAACTTTAGAACAGAACATTATCTCTTCAGGCAAGAGGCTGGGTCATCAACCAGCAGTGCAGTCTGCAGTGACTGAGCAGTTACTGGCTATACTGGCACGACCTGCATCAGCCAGGTGGCAGGGCACTGAGAAGTCAATAGTGGATCAATAACACACCTCCTGAAAGACAACTTGAAGAAGTGTGTGCGGTGGACCGCCCACGAAGGTGAGGCCTGCTTCACCGAGCTTTTGAAATAGGACAGATGATGAAAGTCAAAGGTGCAAAAGAAAGATGAAAGCTCAAGAAAGCATGCTTTGCCCTATCACAGACCACAGACTGACCAGCTGGGCTGATTGATGACCAACTGCCAATATTGTAAGTGGATTTTATATGTAATTTTTCTCTCCTGCTATGGGATTATGGGCAGCATGGACTAGTTGGACTGAAGCGTCTGCTTCTGTGTTGTAGGAATCTATGTCTGTCAGGAATGAAGGAGCACAATCGTTGAATTGGACTGTGGGAGGAACCAGTGCACCTGGAGGAAACGCACACAGGCATGGGGAGAACATGCATATAGACAGTCACCCAAAGTTGGAATCGAAACCCAGATCCCTGGCGCTGTGAGGCAGCAGAGCTAATCACTGTGCCACTGCACCGCCCACTGTGTGGAACAGGTCAAGTTGAAACCTGAAGTAAATTTATCTGTGTCAACCTCAGATGATAGTGCTCTCGCCTCTGAGTCAAAGACTGTGGGGTTTCAAATCTCATTCAAAAGACTTCTTCACATAATCCAGAAGGAAGTAACTCTTGAATTTGCTAGCTTTCAGATTAGACTTTAACGTATGTCTCGTTTACTCTCTCAGGTGGATGTGAAAGATCTGATAATATTTTGAGAGAAACAGCAGAGTTGCTCCAGACAATATTGATCCTTCAGCCAAATAATCTGTTTGTAGAATGTGACAGTGTGCAAACCGTCTGCTCTATTAACTACACTGCAACAGGGACTGACATTTTAAAAAATGCTTCATTGGCTTAGGAAGTACTTTGGGACGTTTTGGAGCTGTAAAAGGTGCCACGTGAATGCATGGCCTCATCTTTAACAAAACGATCTTCCATTCCTTATTAGTAAATTGCACATTTTATTTCAGGTTTTGTATCCTGTAAACTGAGTAGGTGTTTCCCCTTTGTCCTGATTATTCTCCTATGTTTATCTAAATTTGCTTTCATATTCTCAATGTCTTCAACCATCACATTGCTGTTCTGTCTTCTTGCTCGGATACTGCACCACAGTGTTTCCAAAGTGGGAAGGGAGCCAGTGAGGGGCTCCATGAGAGATGATCAGGATAGAAGTTCTTCCATGTAACTGAGAAAGGAACATGCAAATTAGAAATGGCGTTTGCATGAATAGTTCAGGGAAGGAAAGTTTTTTTTAAAAATTCTCCACAGGATGTGAGCGTCACAGGCCAGGCTAGTATTGACTGCCCATGCTGAATTGCCACTGATGAGGTGGTGGTGAGCTGCCTAGCTCAACTGTTGCAGTCCATGTGGTGGAGATACAGCCATAATGCTGTTGGGGAGTCTGAGCAAGGAGGAGGAACATTAAGTAGTCACCTGATAACATCACTCAGACATTATCTGAGCAGCAACTTACCAGTTCATTGGTTGCAGAGGACGTGTGCTGGCCTGAAGGCTCTCCCGGAGCCCAGTTGACGTATTTCAGTGGTTCCTTTTGTAGCCACTGGAAGTCCTTGTTTGTGTCATGCAGACCGATCCAGAGATCAAAGGTGATGTTTGGAAGAATGGTTGTTATAAAAGCTGATATGAAAAACACAGATAGACCAGATGGATGATGAAGGGACACAGAAAGCACTCAATCTCAGAGGTGGACATGGCAAAGGATCTCAATATTCAAGATTACAAATGGAATGGGGGTAGTTTTGATTTTGGGTGAATGTGTGTAATGGATACCATAAGTCAGGAACCCAATTATCAACTCTCCCAAATTTTATTTCAATTGAAGTCAAAATTACCCCTGATCAGTTAAGTAGCTTGAAAAGCAGATGTTGAGAAAGCAGTTTCACAGTTAATATAGGTTGATGAAATAATCTTTGAGATGACCTTGGTTGATTGAATTTAATGCTAGATAACAAAGTGTGAGCTGGATGAACACAGCAGGCCAAGCAGCATCAGAGGAGCAGGAAAGCTGATGTTTCGGGTCAAGACCCTTCTTAGACCTTGTTATCTCAGATTCTCCAGCATCGGCAGTTCCTACTATCTCTGAATTTAATGCTTACGTTCATTTGTGGAGCCAGTGCAAAGAGAATGGGCCTAATGGCCTTATTCTGTACCATAACAGTTCTGTGACCCTGGTCTTCTCACTACACTGCTTCCCTTGATCATAGAGACAGTGGTATCTCCTGGGCAGATGCTCCATACTGAACCTGATAGTTATTCTGTGTGACATGCAGAGAGGTTCCATCTCTCTATGTTGCTCCCTGTTCCAAATGGGTGATTCACTGACAGGGAAGTCTGAACAGATTCAAGCACTCTCCAGTCAGCTGTAATCACACATTGGTGTAAACTATACAGCACCCACTCACAGTCTGCACATCTTCAAAGCAGGCTTTTGGGGTTTTGACATAGCATTCATGGGTATGGCAAATCTTTGAATTACCAAATAGAATGCAATTCTCAGTTTTACTCTTCCAACTAAAACAAAAATGTTAAACTCAGATACAAGTGTGTATGTTCTTGTATCTGTGTGACAGTGCGTGTATTTGTGTATTCATGTGCACATCCCGTGTGCTTGCTCATGTACTTACATAGTCTTTGTATGTTAGTATGGGCGAGCTTGTGTGTGTTCGTGCATGTATTCATGTATATGTTCATGTTGGTGTTCTCTTGTGCATGTTTGCACGTTTGTGTCCATGTTCATGTGTTTATATTTACACACAAGTGTACATGCTGGTTTGTGCCTACGTGTGCATGTTTACATGGTCCTGTCCAGGTCTGTACACCTTTGTGAGCATATTTGATTGTGTACATTCCTCCCCCCACTCCAAGTGTTTGAACCTCTTACTGACCTATCTCAGTGGCAGAATACAATGTTGGGACACAACAGAGACCAAAATTAGATACATTTAAACTGCATATCCCCATCTAAGTGCTCAAAATTAAACTAAAGACAAACGGCAGGTAATGAAATGGAGTCTTGCTGTTGAACACACACAAACTTCAACAATCAATACCTTGCTCATAGTGATTGGAGATTGTTGCTAGCAGCCCTCCTGCTCTCTCACAAGCTGCCTTCCCTTCAATCCAGTTAACACGATCCACTTTAGAGTATCCATATATCTTGAAACACTGTAGCGAGGAGGAAGATAGAAGTTAGGGCAGAATGAAGGGGGAGGCTGCAGAGAATAAGGAAGAGGTAGAAGAATGAAGGATTTGTGCTGTCTCAAACCTTTGTATGCTTCCCTTGGAGACCAGAGTCAAGTAGTGGAGGGATGCACAAGCTGGTTGACAGTCTGACAGGATACAATGTGCAAACACTCCTCCCAGACCGTCACAGTCCTTAATTACACAAGTTGAGAGATTGGTTAGTCCAATATCACCGAGGGACTTTAGAGACAGGTTAGAGAGAATGGCAGAAGATGCAGAAAATAAGGGAGGAAAAGAAGGGAGCTAGAAAACAAGAATTGAGAACTGAAGAAAGTAAGAGGGGAGTAGCACAGAGACCAATATTAGTGCAGAAGGGGGAAGTATAGCAAAGGCAAGAGGGAAGGGAGTGAGAAGTGGTTGGTGAACATGTTTTGCATCTTATTTTATCACTTTCTCACCTGCTCTAAAGGCATTACTTGTTATTAGGGCTTAGGTACACAGTCACTTGATGACTGTCAATTGAACATTGTTGAGGTGTCAGCCCCTTGAATGACCTCAGGAAGTTCTTCCATTAGAGGGTGGGTCATTAATACCATCAGCTTCATCCTCCTCCAAGAACAGTCAACTCTCAACAGTCAACAGAGGTCAGCCCATCTCTAACCCAGGGCACTGAGCTCAGGCTTCTCCTTACCAGCATTCAGATTAAAACCAACTCATTCAGCAAAAATGAAAGATCAAACCTGGTTCTGCCAAGCCAATCCAGAATACCATATGGTGCAGGGCTTGGTGATGAAAGGTGTCCTATAACAGACACACTACTGGGAAGTACTACCACACACTGACGTGCCCAAATCTACATACTTGCTTAAGATCAAAACGTACACTGAACTTCATATAAGAGAAATGATTAGCTCAGTAGGTCAGTCAGCACCCTTCAACGTTGCCATTTCCAAATCCCTCCATCAGTTCGAACTCCCTCCTTGGGACTGCTTCAGGATCTGACAGGATAACTTGACCACTTACTGGGACACTGTCATTACTAGAGTTGCAGTGTCCAGACAGCTCAGCAAGTGAGTGAGATTCTTCCTTTGGGATTGTGTTAGAGACTTACACATATAAAAATTTAATGTTTGGGACACTGCTGTAAAAAAACTAGGGGAAATCACAGGGGCATTTAACGTGGGGAGACTATTGAGGCTGTTGTGCTGCAACTGCTGTATGGTTCTGGTTCACTTTGAGACACATTCATGATTCACCCAGATACTGGAGAGTCTATAAGCTTTCCAATTGGAAGCCAGGACACCAGGATGATGGGCTTCCAAGGTGACCAATAGGGGGACTACAGGAGTAGTGCCTTGGGAAATGGGAGATCACGTGATGCACGCTCCAGGAAGCTGTCCAACCACAGTTGGCAACCTGAGGTAGAGGCAAACCTGAAGGCAACATCCAGTGTTCCGTCTAGGCAGCACAGCCATGCAACTGATGAAGGGCTTCCACTTCTAGAAGCCACTGTCATGCTCAGACCTCAAAGTCCAGGCAGCAGCAGAGAAAAAAAAATTACAGGGAATGTTGGCAGTGGCCCATCCTCTGAGAAAGTGATTGTAAGTTAAATCAAAATGGCAGTTAAATATGCAAAAAAGCCTTTTGTTACAGACGCACTTTCAACACAAATCATTTACAGTGTGGTAAATATAAACATGACTGTGGGAAATCATAAGCTGTTAGATCTGAAATGAACATTGCTAAAGATCTTGCAAGCCAGCAGTGGGAGAATGTGTTGCCTCATTAAGTGACATGCTTACACCAGTAATAAATCAGAAAATGCTGGAAATACGCAGCTATTCATTTAACATGGAATCGTCAAGATGGTTATCACCCGATAACATCAAGCCTGTCTTCCTATCCACAAATACTCCATCAGTTTTTACATTTTCCATCAGTATTTCCATCAGTTTATTTTCATTACAGATTTCTAGCATTCACAGAATTTTATTTTAGTATTTCTGGAAGTAGGCACATCTATTGAGACAAATTTTCTTGTTCTCATTAATTCAGATCAATTTGCAAGAATACCAATTCAGGGGAAAAACCAATATTTATACTGCATGAGAGTACTGTTTGGTTGGCAAGTAGACTCTGGCCTCTACCAATCACAGTACCCTTTCTCACCAATCAGCACTCTCCTCTCATGCAGTATAAACGTTGGTTTATCCCTGAATTGGTATTCTTGCAAATGTCCTGATGAGTGCAGAAAAAAATCTTTGACAAATTGTGTACTTTTTCTGAAAAGTGCAACTGATGTACTACCAAACGATTATTTGAATATTAGTTTATCCAACCTTTATTTGAAAAAGCAGACAAACTTTTGTCTGTGGCTACAGAGTTGCATCGTACACTCAATACTAATACAGAAGAACAATTTGTCCCCCACCTAAAACAAAGGCCTCAATCATCATTGACTTAGCTGGTTGCAGCTAGGATCCCAACACTGAATGATATAAAGCATCACAGGATTGGGTCAGGTGCTGATTGCAAGTGAGCACTTATTACAGAGTTACACCTCTCTTTGGATCAGTACTTTCAATGCCTCACTAAAAAACGGAACTGGCCGTGTGTATGAATGATAATACCTTGCTTGCAAATGGGGTCCACCCCCTTGGACAACCCCCGGAGTGTGCAGATGGTGGAGATGGTAAAGGGGACTTCACCATGGAGCTGTTTGTCCGTTTACAAATGTACTGCAAGTCATTCAGGCATCTCTGGTCACCCCACACTTCTGAAATGAAAATTGAAACATGAATGTGAGAGGAGGGATGGAGGTGAGAAAAAAACAATGCAAGGAACAAGACAGAATCAGCGCAAGAGGAAAGCAAAGGACAGAGTGACTAAGTGAGAAAGAGAAAATGGAATCACAGAATCTTATAGCACAGAAGGTGGCTATTCAGCTCATCCTGCCAATACCAGCTCTTTGAAATAGTTGTCCAAATAATCTACTACAGAAAACAAAAGAAAGAGAGAATGAAAACTTGAAAGAAATTGAAGTTAAAGAATGAGTGAGAGAATAAGAGAATAAGAAAGTGAATGAGAAAACATGAGAAACAGAGACAGAATCTCTGTGACTCAGTTTAAAATCATGAATTGGATCGAAATGCAACAGCAGTTCAAGAAGGCAGCAGACTGTGACCTTCTCATGGGCAATTAGGGACAGGTAATAAATGTTAATAAATTCTTTCCTAACCAGTGATGGTCACATCCCATGAATGAATTAAACAAAAACATTTGAAGCATAAAAGTTTTAGAAGATTATTATGTACCTAAGATTTTGTACCTAGGTATTTTTGTGTCCAAGATGGCACTGGGAATGGTGACGTTGTACACTTTTCATTGTACACCTGTATCCCTGCACATGAGTATACGTAATAAGAAAACCTAATTCTAATTCTATTATTTGGAAGTCACGTTTGTAATGGGTTTAAAGAGCTAATGAAAATCATTTGGCAATTTCAGATATCATGTGTGCCTGTGATGAAAATGACTTCTAATCCTCAGAGAAAAAGCCTTTTATGAAGAGGGTGAAAAAATTATGAAACCATTGATAGTAATTTCACTGTCACTTCCAGTTTTCCACTTTGTGAAAAAGCACTGACTCCTCATTAACCTTTATAATCGGTTCACTTCCCCCCAGGTGTAATGAATATGTCATGGCGCTCATTGCAGTCAATAGCCTATAGCCTATTGCCTATAGCCATACTAGTCTGAAACTGCCTGATCTTGGAAGCTATGTGGACTCAGGTCTGTTTAGAACTTGATGGGAGACTGCCTAGGAATACCAGGTACCATAGGCTTAGGGCCCTTTTGTGGTGCAATGGTAACTTCCCACCCCTGGACCAGGGGACCTGGGTTCAAGTACCACTTGTTCCAGAGGTGTGTAATAACATCTGAATGGGTTGATTAGGAAAAATAGGTTAATTAAAAGAAACTACAATCCAGTTGAATCGAGAGTTCTTTTCTTTCTTGAGGGATGGAGGGGTTTCAGTGAACGTGGAGAGACTGTGAAGGCTGGTGTTGTTCTCGTTAGAGCAGGGAAGATTAAGAAAGAGGCTTAACAGACGTGGCCCAAACCATGTGGTTTTGACAGGCCAAGTAAGTAGAAACTGCACCGGCGAAAGGGTCAGTAATCAGAAGGGGCAGAATTAAGGTGTTTGTCAAAAGAATCAGAGGGGAGTTCAGAAAACATTTCTTTTGTGGAACGAGTTGCTGTGATCTGTAATGAGCTGCCTGAAAGGGTAGAGGGGAACTGGATTCAAAGTAACATTAAATGCTTAAGAGAAAAAAAATGCAGGTGTTCGGGAAGAAACTGCAGATGCACAGGAGTAATTAGGTCGGCCAACTACCAAAGAATTGACATGGGTAGTACGGGCTGATTGGTCTCCATTTGAATCGTTCTATGATGGTGAAATTGTTACTCCAGCTAAACTGATTATTTGGTTATTTTCACAATCTTGTCTGTGGGACCCTGCCCTGCACAAATCAAGTTTAGAATTTCCTACACTGAATGAGTGACTGCACTTTTAAAGTGTTCATTTACTGGCAAGTGCTTTGAGATGTTCTACAAGTTCTTCATTTCAAATGATGGCTTCCTGTGCGGCACAAGAGATAGACAGCTGGGTGTGAGTGAGTTTTCCATAAATATGCTTACCATTACTGAATCAAATCATCTTCTGGGATTTGACAATCATTCTGGGTCAAGCTCACCATGATAAGGGATAGCAGTGTGATCCTAAGCTGAGGCTACCTCTGGGAGTAGGTGTGACATGCCTCTGTCCTCAATTACTTTACACATGGTAATTGGTACACTCCGACTGTGCCAAAACAGTAATGAACCACGACAGGTTATGGTGTCTGATCAAGATCTTAGCACTGGCAGCAATCAGCAGCTTCTGACCAGCTGCAGGTTTTCAGGAATTAGTAAATCAAATCATTGACACCTTCTACTACAGCATCCACTAACCAAAAGGTTTCTCATTGCCCAATCGATAGTGGTTTCACAATTATCAGCTCCAGATTATATACCATAAAGGTGAAATCTTTGGAATCAAACCAAAAATGTACAGCTCAAGCTATTGCTTTGCTCTTGTATGACGTTGGACAATGTTTTTCTTCAGGCTGACATGATGGGCAAATGTTACTCAGCCCCACAGATAATTTTCAAGAGCAAGAACTTTGGCTGAATTCTCTCTGCCTTTAACTCACAGTCTCCAAGGCTAATTATAGCATCCTAAATGCTGAGATCAGCAAACCCAGCCCAGGCTGAGGGATCAAACCAGACACATAAAACTCAGCCCCACGCCAGGCAATGGCTTTACAAACTAGCCACTGGTGTAGCTCAGTTTGGTGAAGAACCCCAATGAAAAGTTATGATAAGGCTTTGAGAAGAACGTTGTAAGAGGTCATCCTCTCTCTAAACCCAAAGAATATAAGACACTGGTGATGCCACAACTGGTGTATTGTGTGCATTTCTGGTCACCACGTTACAGGAAGGATGTAACTGATCTGGCGAGAGTGCAGAGAAGATTTACCAGAATGTAGCCAGGGCTGGAGAACTGTAGCTATGAGGAGAGACTAGAGTGATTGGGGTTGCTTTCCTTGGAACAGAGAAGGCTGAAGGCTGACATGATTAAGGTATACAAAATTGTGAGGCATAGAGACTGAGTAGACAAGAAGAACTTGTTTCTCTTAGCGGACAGTTCAAAAACCAGGGGTCATAGATTCAAGCTAAGTGGTGGAAGGATTAGCAGGGACGTGAGGAAAAACCTTTTACACAGAGGGCGATGGGTGTCTGGAACTCACTGTCTTCATTGGTGTTCTAATTATACAGCACAGGGGGCCATTTGGCCCATCATGCATGCGCTGCTCTTTGACAGAGTTGTCCAGTAATTCGCATTCTCTGTTAAGTCCCCATTGAGCTGCAAAGATTTCCCAATTCTAAGTATTTTTGGAGTTCCCATTTGAACGTTACTATTGAATCTGGTCCAGCACTCTTTCAGACCTTGCTTACCAAATCATCATAACATGCTGTATTAAAAAGAGAACCCCTCTCCCCAATTCATTATTGTTTTTTTTAATGCCAGGACAGGTTTAAGCCTCCAAAGTATGGTGCTTGAGAAGCTGGAATGTATTGGGATATATCTAGCCCATAAGGATAATTTCCTTGTAGCTCTTACCTTTACTCGGCGACAGGTAGACACATTTTCTGTCTCTAGAAATTGGTCGCGGCTTCCCTGAGGCCCAGGAGACAAAATTCAGAATCGAACCATCAGACCACCTGGAACACACAACATGATCAGGGACATCACCACTGCACAGAATCATGATGTTAACTAAAATCCTTTTCAGCCTCAGTAAGTGACAATTGACAACTATGTGGATGTATCACAAAGATGAGATTTTGACTGGGGATATAATTCCTCAACGTCAAAAAGCCTGTTCCCCCTTCAGGTTTATGAATGTTGGTCATTTATGTCAATCACTTGTAGAATTGCAAACCAGCAAAAGTTTTGTTTTTTTTTTGTTATTGGTGCATTTACTGCCCATCCCTAGTTGTCCTTGAAGAAGGTGGTGTTGAGCTGCCTTCTTGAATTGCTGCAGTCCATTTGGCACAGCTATACCCATAATACAATTAGGGAAGGAGTTCCAGGATTTTGAGCTAATGACAGTGAAGGCCTAAGTCAAAGTCAGTTCAACCCAACTTCATTTCATTTGCACCTTTCTGCACTGGTTTGATACAAGAGAGCAGCTTGCTATGCCACTAAAGAGACAGCTACATTACTGTAGGTCTAAGGTCACATGTAGACCAGACCAGATAAGGAATGCAGATTTCTTTCCCTAAATGACTTTAGGGAACATGATAACAAAACAATGAACTGTGGATGCTGGAAATATGAAACACAAAAAAACTACTGTATAAACACAGCATGTCTGGCAGCATCTGTGGAGAGAAAGCAGAATCAATATTTTCAAGTCTAGTGACCCTTCTTCAGTTAATGTGATATGTTTTTATGATAATCAATAAAGATTTCATAGTAATTCCACATTCAGTAATTCAACTTAAATTCCACCAGCCACCATTGTGGGAATTGAACCTGTGTCTCTTGAATCATTAACCTGAGCCTGTACATTGCTAGCCAAATGACATTACGTCAATATTACCTAAATCTGTATATTCAAGAGTATTGGGGAAAAGGATGGCAAAGAGGAATTTAAAGTAAAGGCAGCAAGAGTGTGACTTACTACCTCATGATATAGTTGAGGTGAAGAGCATAGATACATTTAAGAGGGAACTAGATGTGTACTTGAGGAAGAAAGGAATTGTAGAATATGTTGATAGGATGAGATGAATAAAGATGGGAGGAGGGTTGTGTGGAGAATTAACAATGGCGTGGATTAGTTGGGTCAAATGACCTGTTTCTGTTCTATACATTCCATGTGGTAAACAAGTGAGCAGTGTGGGAAAGGCCAGAAATGGGAAAATAAGACTAATCAACCAAGTAAGATGACGGAGAGGGGAGAGATTAATGAACAAAATGGAGGTTTGCTATTACAAAATCAATAATGAAATATAACAGAAGAAGTCAAGAGATTCAAGATGCAGAATGCACATAGAGTCATAGAATGGTATGCACAGAAACATTCTCTTTGGACCAACTTGTCTGTGCTGGCCAGATATCCTAAATTAATCTAGTCCCATGTGCCAGCATTTGGTCCATATCCTTCTAAACCATTCCTATTCATATACCCATCCAGATGTCTTTTACATGTCGTAATTGTACCAGCCTCCGCCAGTTCCTCTGGCAGCTCATTCCATACACGCACCATCCTCTGCATGAAAAACTTGCCCCTTAGGTCCCTTTTGAATCTTTTCCCATCTCACCTTAACCCTATGCCCTCTAGTTTCGGACTTCCACATCCAGGAAAAAGACCTTAGCTATTCACCCTATCTATGCCCCTCATGATTTTATAAACATCTGTAAGATCACCCCTCAGCCTCCGACATTCCAGGGAAAATGGCCTCTCCCTACAGCTCAAATCCTCCAACCCTAGCAATGTCCTCGTAAATCTTTTCCAAACCCTTTCAACTTTCACAACATCCTTCCTATAGCAGGGGGACCAGGATAGCACACAGTACTCTAAAAGTGTCCTGTACAGCCGCCACATGACCTCCCAACTCCTATACTCAATGCACTGACCAATAAAGCAAGCATACCAAATGCCACCTTCACCTTCCTGTGTACATGCTTTCAAGGAACTATGAACTTGCATTCCATGTTGTGACAGGATTCCACACTGTACAAGGATAAATACCACAAACCTGAATCGTCCATCATTCTCATTGGTGTGAAGGCCAATCCACCAAAACTGGTCTTGAAACCGGGGAAGCTAAAAAAGAAGTGACCAAGTTAGTCATTCATTTTGCTGTAGGTATCACTATTTTAATTCAGTCTTGAGAGGTGTGTATTGTTCCTAGGTGACCTTCAGGAGATGGTAGTGAGCCACCTCCTTGAACTGCTGCAGTCTACGGGGAGAATGTTTTTGGACAACATCTGCGCAAAACCACTGGAGCTCAGACTAAGGAGTGGAGGCGTGCAGTATCATTTCCTAGTTCAGAGTGTCTGCAGTCAGAGTCATCAAGTCATACATCATGGAGACAGAGCCTTCAGTCCAAGTTGAACATAATCCTAAACTAAACTAGTCTCACCCTGCCTGCTCCTGGCCCATATCCCACCAAACATTTCCTATTCACGTACTTATTCAAATGTATTTTAAACATTGTAACTATACCTACATTCACCACTTTCTCACGACGTTCATTCCACACATGAACCATCCTCCGTGTAAACAACTTGCCTCTCAAATCTCTTCTAAATCTCTCTCCTCTCACCTTAAAAATGTGCCCCCTAGTCTTGAAATCTCCCAGCCTAGGGAAAAGACAACTACTATTAACCCTACCCAAACCCCTCATTTTTTAAAGTATAAACTTCTATAACCTCCTATGCTCCATTGAAAAAATTCGCAGCATATCCAGCCTTTTTTTATAACTCAAACTTTCCACACCCGGCAACATCCTGGTAACTCTCTTCTGAAACCTCTCCACTTTATTAATATCTTTCCTATAACAGGACGACCAGAACAGGACACAGCATTCCAGAAGAGTCCTCACCAATGTCCTGTACAACCTCAGCATGACATTCTCAACTCCTATGCTCAAAGGACTAAGCAACGGAGACAAGGTGGCTAAACGCGCTTCTAACCACCCTGTCTATATGTGAAGAAAACTTCAAAGAATTATGTACCTGAACCCTTAGATTCTTCTGTTCTACAACACTACCCAAGGTCCTAGTATTAATTGTATAAGCCCTACCCTTGTTTGTTGTACCAAAATGCAATACCCTGCATTTATGCAAATTAAGTTCCATCTGCCACTTCTCAGTCCATTGACCCAATTGATTAAGATCTCTTTGTAATTTTAGAAAACCTTCTTCACTGTCTACTATGCCACAAATTTTGGTGCTGTCCGCAAACTTACTAATCATATCTTCTATATTCTCATCCAAATAATTTATATGAATTACAAAAGAGGACACAGAACCAATCCCGGTAGAACATCATTGGCCTCCAATCTGGAAAGCAACCCTCCACCACCACTCTCTGTCTCCTGCCATTAAGCCAACTATGTATCCAATTGGAAAGCTCACCCTGAATCCCATGTGACCTAACTTTACTAATTAGTCTACTATGTGGAACCTTGTCAAAGGCTTTACTGAAGCCCAAGTAAAGCTCTACTCTCATCAATCTTTTTGGTAACTTTCTCAAAAAAGTCAATCAAGTTTGTGAGACACAATTTTCCTCACTCAAAACCATGTTGACTATCCCTAATCAATTTTTGCCTTTCTAAACGTCCATAAATCCTATCTTTTAAAATCATCTCCAATGATTTACCCTTGACCAAAGTGAGACCCACAGGTCTATAGTTTCCCGGTTTCTCCTTACAACCTTTCTTAAACAAAGATACAACATTAGCCACCCTCTAGTCATCAGGCACCTCACCCGTAGTTATAGATGATGCAAATATTTCCGCAAAGGGTCTTGCAATTTCCTCCCTTACGTCCCACAATGTTCTCAGATACATTAGATCAGTCCTACCTTCTGTAGAGTCTGTCCCAAGAAGGTCAGCTCCTCCTGACTGTGAATAGAGGCCAGTTCTGCTTTGAACCAGGTACAGATTCTCTGGGCTTGGGGCCAGGTGGAGAGATGCTCAAAGAACTTGTACTCAGCATCCTGGAACTGGAACCACTGGTTGCTTGCAGCATCTGGGAAGAGAAGGCATTGATTCAGTTTGCATCAGCCATGTAATCCAAAACAAATTGTACTCTGAACATCACCAAGACGAAGCTGAAGACAGAAAATGCTGGAAATACTCAATGAATTAGGCAACATGTGAGGAGAGTAAAGGAGAGTTAACATCTCAGGTCATCAGAGAAGTTCAGTAGGGGCATGGAAATATCACTAGCTGCAAATTCCCCTCCATGTCATACACCATCCCAACTGGGAACTTTATCCCCATTCCTTCACGTTGCTGGTTCAAAAAGCTTCGATTAACTTCTGAGGTTATAATACATTATCCTTTCTGTGATCCATTTTCCCCCATATCTATATGTTTATTTGGACAAGATTAAGAAATGTAAAGGGGGATAAAGATTATTTTATTCAGACTATAAAAGACAGTGTCTGACTGGTACTCTGTAAGGTTGGCATTAATGGTAGATTTTTGAAAGCAGATTTCTGAATGGGTTTTTTTTTTCCAGAAGCATCTCAAGACTTGTAACTGTCACTATATGGTTCTTTGATTCAGTACACCGTATAAACTGGGTAAATGTAGGGAACTTGGATAAGACCTTTCAAATATATCTTTCAAAATGTTTCCAAAGCACAACTCGGCTCCTCCGAGGGGCCATGAACCAAGCGTCCTCGAGAAGCAAGCGAGGCTCCATGGTATAAGGTGCCTAACACTCCAGGCGAAGAATACAGGATGTGAGCTTGTTTGCTGCATCCTTATCCTGCACCAGTGGTGGAATTCTAACTATCATTTTTAATGGCCTCTGGAATCAGCTCAACTCTGAAAATCTGGCCATGTCTTTCAGTCCCGTCTATTTCATTCCAGAACCATCAACACCCTCTCTTCCTCCATCCATACTCCGTCTCCCCACTCCAGCCCAGTCAGTGTCTGAGATGGAACCACACCATTTGCAACCTTGACAGGCAATTTGGCTCTGAGCTAAACTTATAACCACACATGCTTTCCATCACCAAACTACCTACTTCAGCCTCCACAAAGCAGCCAGGTCTCTGCCCCAACTCATGGATTTGTTGCAAAATTCTCTTTAGGTCTTTATTACAGTGCCTCGACACTTGACAATTGCAGTGTTCTCCATGGCTAGCTGGTTTCCACTTACACTATCTTTAAATTTGAGCTCATCCAAATATGTATCCTAAGACTAATCTGCCCATCCTCCTGTGCTCCCTGATCTAAATTGGTTCCGGCTCTGACACTCGAGGCATTTTAAAATACTCAGATTTTTTCTCAAATCCCTCAATGGCTTCACTTCTCCTAATCTGCACAAAGACCATAATCATCCAAGAACGCTGCACTCCACCAAGTTTAGCCTCCTCCCGCCTATGTCCATACCTCAGCCAGGACGCATGTCCCAATTTAGTGTAACACACTGTAGACACATACATTCTTTATGGTTGATTGGTTCAAATTTTGTAGCGATTTCACAGCTACAAATTAGAACTGAACAGCCAGGAATATGAACCTCAATGAATGAAGTTGAAAAGCTGAAATCAGAATCATTAAGGACAGATGACTATTCTGTAACAAACAGGAGAAGGCAACAAATGAAGATAAAACACATGAATTGAATGCATCAATACATTTTGAAGGTATTTTTGATAATCATCAAACTGTGTGTCTCTTCCTGTGAATGAAGTTGGTAAAGTAATAAATAAAAATTTAGCTGAAGCTAGATTTGCAGGAAAGGAACAGACCTACTTCAGTTCCTATGTTCCTATTACAATATTTCTCTGTTGCTATTTCACACTGTGATAAAACACAACATACCTTCAGTGTCCTCTGGTTCCTTCACAACAGCTCCTATGGGACAAAGGAAGAATTGATTAGAACAGTATAAGTTCCCAAGACTGTTTGGCCTATGTTTTACACCTATCAGCAGGAGTTTACAAAGGCAATGTGTGTGCTATTGGCCACAGCCACTGCTAGAGTGTGTGCTATAATGAAAAAGTGCCAGTACTCTGTGTGCCAGGAGCTACATGTCAGATTTGGCACACAGCATGTGCCACATGGATCTCTGGAACAGCAACAGACAAAAAAAAAAACAGAACTAGTTTGGAACTGGAGTAGAAAAGCTAGAGTGACGTGGTTTGACTGGACCTCCAGGGACCAGGTCACTGGGTCACCAGGTTCTATCTGAGAGACAGGTGATTAATGGAGTAATGAAGGAAGTCTAACTCTCAATGAGTTTGAAGAGAGGTGGACACACAGGTGAAGTGCTTTATCTCCCCTTCCATTTCATTTTGTTTAAGGTCCCTCCCTTACTCCCCGTCTCTTCCTCACATTTGATGGCCTGCATTTGCCTTTAATGGGCTTTGCATGTAAATGAATCAATTGGAAAACATGGGTGATTTGTTGATGGTGGTTAGATGGAAAAATACGGTTGCAACTTGATGATTGGCAGGGGGAGGGGTGAACAAAAACCATTCAGTTATGTATAAGAGCACTTCTGGATATAAAAAAGAAATGAAGAAAGTCTGGAGAAAATATGTGTTATTTCACTGTGATGGGAGGTGAGCAACAGGTGACTTCATCAGAAGACACAAAATAACAGGAAACTTGCACTGGCCTGCTGTGTTCATCCAGCCCCACACCTTGTTATCTCTGTATCTTTATATTATTGCCTCAGCTTCCTCCAAAAATATTCCACTTCCAAGGAATTAAGTTGAAGTGCAGAGGTTGTTATCATTTTATGCAAGTAAAAGGGGCTTTCCTCATCTGTATTTGTTGTGGTGCTGAGTTACCTGCGGTTTGACTGAAATGTGCTGAAAATCTGTTGGAGGAGGAGGTTGTTAGATTCTGTTTGTAGCTTCAGTTAACGTTAAGCTTACCACAAGTTTCTGCTAAGGCCTAAATCAAACAAGGGTCAGGCTCCTGATGATCAAACTTCATCAAAATGCTTAAATGACTTAATTTATTTACGACAATGGTACTAATTATGTGGAGACACCAAAGAAGCTGGCACAGAAGGTAGCAAAAAATCAACACGTTCAGACCTGTATTCTAGGGAGAGTAGAACTTGAATCCAAACCTTGATGGTCTAGATAAAAACAGAAAGAACTGTGGATGCTGTAAATCAGGAACAAAAACAGAAGTTGCTGGAAAAGCTCAGCAGGTCTGGTGGCATCTGTGAAGGACAAAAGAGTTAACATTTTGGGTCCGGTGACCCTTCCTCAGAGTTAGGGATGCTACTCCTGCAGGATAAGGCACTTGCAGAGAAGGTGAAGGGAAGATTTAGTGAAGATGTTTAAAATGATGAGGAGTTTTAATAGAGTCAATAAGGACAAACTGTTTCCATTGTAAGGAGGGTCAGTAATGAGCAGAAACAGATTTAAGATAATTGGCAAAATACGTAGGGAAGGGATTAAAGAAAATTATTGTGATTTAGAAAAGATTGCCTAAAGGATGGAAAATGAATCAAGAGCATAAATGCTTGAAAAGGAAACAGTGCAAAATGTTGGAAAGAACCAGGATTGTGAAACTAAATGGATAGCACTCTCATAGAGCTATCCCAGGCATGATGGGCCAAAGGTTTGTGTCCAGTGTTGTATTATTCTACAACCTTCTGGCTGGAATCTTATGAGACCTGGTGGGAATGTGAAGTTGGAACCAGAAACGAGAGAGAAAGTCTCCCCTCTCTGATTCCCATTAAGATCTCACATCAGCCAACCAATTAATGGCTAGAGTTGGCTTCAAGGCAATGTCTACGTCATCACCTGATGTGGAAGGAGCTGCTGACACCATCTTTGAAGGCCACCAGAACGTCCTTTGCTGTAGCAATCGTCCCTGCACCCATCCTCCAATCTGCAAGATTCTAGCAAACCCCCTCCCCACCATCCTCAGAGGAATTCCACTGAAGAAGTACAGATGTGGGTATGGCAGAAGCATCATCCTGGGTGGCTTCACAATTCAGTGACAGTTCTCTGCATGTTGCTCTGGTGTGGTGGAGAAAGGGAAGAGACATCCACAGCTAGCCATGCAAAACTGGTTGTGATCACAGCAGTTGTAGCAGCTTCCAGCAAGCCTGACTGGGGTACCGCAACAATGTTAACAACCTCTGCCGCTCTGCAGGATGGGTGTCACGTGTCCCCTAGGATGCCAGCCAATTCACCAGTGTAGTGGGATAAGAAAGGCTACCACGTAGTGGAAATGTGTGGAAATAGCTACATTTCCTTGGAAGGAATGGAACTAGCTCCGTCAAGGGAGGCAGGCCTGCCACTGTTGACCCATGCAAGGTGGCTGCATCATGGCCAATGCCACATGCATGTGACTAGGCAGACATATGGCAATAGGCACAGTGTACGGTGATAAGACAGAATCACTGAATCTCTACAGTATGGAAATAGGCCATTCGGCCCAACAGGTTTCTTTTTAACTTACAGGACGAGGGCATCACTGGCTAGGGCAGCATTTATTGCCCATCCCTAATTGCCCAGAGGGCAGTTAAGAGTCAACCACATTGCTGTGGGTCTGGAGTCACATGTAAGCCAGACCAGGTAAAGATGGCAGTTTCCTTCCCTAAAGAACATTAGTGAACCAGATAGGTTTTTCCGACAATCGACAATGGATTCATGGTCATCATTAGATTCTTAATTTCAGATATTTATTGAATTCAAATTCCACCATCTGCCGTGGTAGGATTTGAACCCGGGTCCCCAGAACATTATCCGCGCCTCTGGATTAACAGTCCAGCGATAATACCACTAGGCCATTGCCTCCCTTTAAAGTCCACACCGTGCCCCCGAAGAGCATCCCACCTAGAACCATAGCTCTACCCCTACCCCTGCCCCTGCAGTTCCCACATCTATCCCACCTAACCTAAACATCAGTGGACACTATGGGCATCTTAGCACAGCCAATCCACCTAGCGTGCACATCTTTAGACTGTGGGAGGAACCGGAGCACCCGGAAGAAACCCATGCAGACACGGGGAGAATATGCAAACTCCACACAGACAGTTGGCCGAAGGTGGGATCGAACCCAGGTCCCTGGTACTGTGAGGCAGCAGTGCTAACTACTGAGCCACCGTGTTGCCCTTTGTGCTGGCTCCAGTGTAGCCCATCATCACTGTTCTTCCATCTTCCCACAGCAGCGGTATATTTGCAATGTCACAGAGCCCAGAATCATGGCATCCTGATCCACATGGAGCGGCTAGCTGATTACCATGGCAAGGTGCCACCAAGGTCCACAGCTGAGCCGAAGGAGTCATAAGTGAAGATGTTCAAGGGTGAAGTGACTTTGATGGCCACTGGCAGGGCAGGCCACTAGTGTGGCAAGGTCCTTGGCACAAGATTACAGAAATTACTGACCACCCACCTGGAGAGTCTGCGGCACTGGCTGTTGGTCATCTCCAGGTAGCTTCACCTTTGTAAGTGGATCCTGTGTTGAGAGTTTGGCCTCCTGCCCTCTTTCCATCTGATGCCCTTCTCCTCTCCCATCTCCTTGCCACTTGTGTAGCACCCAGGTGTCTCAATCCCAGTAGCCTAGTTCTTGTTTACCCTGCTGACCCTCTTATGGGGCTGTGGGGATGATCTGGGGCTGCCACAGCAGGCTCCCCACTCAATACCTGGGAAGCCGTTCCACCTCTTCAATAGTTTCCAACTTTGACAAGCTCTTTACAAACTTTTAAAGTATTAATTGGCCTTCATCGTGTCATGAGTGTTCACTCATCCTGCCTTCCCTCACCCTGGTAAACATTGCTGCTGTCCTATAGCTGATACTTAGTCTGGCACTGGTATTTTCAGCACTTGTCTGCTTCCAGTATGGACTTTGGGTAATCCTGAACATCCAATCCCAAATGTTTTATTTCCAACTTGCTGTCAATTTGAATGCAGAGTAATGGTTAGATAGTGAATAATCCATTATGTGCTGACAGTGATGATACCGGGTTCAGACTGTCTCCACCAGGCACCATTACTGGTGAACTGACACCAATGAATGAAATTGGCACAGACTCTGACTAACATACCTCAGAGGGCATCTAGATTCTGCTGTTGAAAAGCCCATATTTTGCTGTAGAGATCTTGAACTGGAACTATGTTGTTTATAAAATTTTTCTTCAGTTGTTGATCATCCAACTCTTGATTTCTGAGTGACACCATTGTACAATAAATTAAGGCCTTTAATAAATGGGCATTTTATTCATAGTAAAGAAGTTAAGAAATAAGCTGATATAAAATTGATTTTCTCTCTTTACAAAAGCATAAACAATTCTAAAACCATCATTCCAAGTTGGTAGAATGGCAGCAGGTGGAGTCTTTTATGTATGCAAGTGCTTAGAAAGAGCCAGATGATGTTCCTGGCATAATGTAACTAACCTTGACCTGGGAAGTGGGCAAAGAGGAAGGTGATCACCCTGACTTTTGGGTAGTTGCTCTACTCATCGGGTAGTAGGGGCCACATTGGTGATGGACAAAGGAAACAATTTGCCCCCAGAAATAAAGTATATGAACAAGTGCTCAGGGATAGTGGGCAATCCTCATCAATGAGCAGTGCTCATCAGGCAGCTGCCTTCTTCAGGTGGATCAGGAACAATGCAGAAGGACCCAGGAAAGACTTTAGCTACAGAACAGGATGTTGTCTCCATAAGCTAAAACAGTTTTAAGACTTCTTTCCAACTCTGGTGACCTAGAGGTTGCCAAAACTAAACTGCTCTTCTGCTCTGTAGTTCTTTTCTCTCAACAGCACTGGCTTATGCCACTTCTCTATTGGTCTCTCTTAGTAAACTCCAGCAATTACTCCAGTAGGTCTTTTAAATTAAGTTACATCATTCTTTTTGGAAAGGCCGTTCTAACCCACTATTCTGGCCCTTGGGAAAAAAAAGCCTTGAAAGAACTCTAAATCAAAAAGCCATTTACCTCTCCTTTAGAACACAAGTCCCCAAATAATAATTTATTATAAACATTCATCACAGGTCTACTGCAGATTTCAAGAGTGAGGTTTGGCTCAAGGAAGGGTATTGAGGGACATAGAGGAAAGGAGGGTAAATGGGCTTGAGGTACAGATCAATCATGGTCTAATGGAATGGTTGACCAAGCTTGAGGGGTTCAGTGGCCTCTTGGGGGTGACCTTGGTGCTACATTTTCACTGTTAGAAATTATTCGATCAATATATTATTCTTGAATCCACTGAACAACCCGTTTTGAGTAGTTTGATGGCTATTTTATATAAATACCCTTTACCTGAGATTCTATGTTTTTAACTTCTGATACAACAAATGAATAGATTTACTAGTCACAGGTTTATCATTTTAGATGCACTTTTTTGACATGCATTTGACCGAGCAAATTTTACTTCAATTAATAATAACTCATAGCAAACCTGCCAAATGGCTGTTACCAGGCATAATTTCATTAGATCTAATAAAACATGCTGTGTAATTATTACGGCACTCTCCCTACTTGTCACTTTGGAGACTTCAACTGTTGCTTGTTGTAATAGATTTGGTAGGTTTAATATGAGAAGATGCGAGAAAGCGAGCTCAAACACAATACTTTCCAACAGATATTTCACTCAATTGGTTGTAATGCGCTTTGTGGTGTCGTGAAAAGCACCAAACAAACGGGAGTCTTTCTTCCTTTTCACAATTCCCAAAAATGATTGGCAGCAAATGTATTATCGTTGGAGTGGAGTTGTCCATCTCTGTGAGATCACAACAAAATGAAAAGTCAACTTAGTAACAGTCAGATCGTGGAGTTTTGGGATATTGGCCAGGCCATGTAGCAAACACCGTACTCTTCTTCCACTAGCACCATAGAATTGTGTATGTAACTTCAACTAACAGACAAGCTGAAGAGTCACCATACTCGAAATGTTAACTCTGCTTTCTTTCCACAGCTGCTGCCAAACCTGCTGAGTTTCTCCAGCAATTTCTGTTTTTTATTTCAGATAAGCTAAGATTCTACATCTGCCAACATTGTCTCACTCTGCACTGCAATATCAGCCTAGCAGCTGAAAGAGAGTGGAACTTAAACAATCTTCCAACTCAAAGAGGAGAACTGCCACTTTATGAATTGTATTTAGTTAAGCTGCACGTTTATGGCACCCATCCATAATTCACACTATGAACCCGGTACATATCCCTCTCTAATACGTAGTTGATAGAACTCTATAAATGTGTTTCATATAGTCCCTGAGGGTTTGTGTAATACCCTGATCTATGTCAATGCCATAGCACAGTTGTTGGGTTCCAGAGCAGACTGTTGTCTGTACCTGTAAGGCTCAATTGCCCTCTTACAGCTGTCTCTGTTTACATGGAGCTTAATGCTGTTCAGCTATTTGTTGATAATATCCTGCGTAAAGCTTGGAATTCAAATTCCCTACTTCTTTTATTTTAAGTACGGATTCCCATTTTCAATGGATAAAATTTGCAAGTTGGCATCTGGTCCATTAGTATGAGCTCTCCAATCACTAGAATATCATTTGAGATTCCAGAATGTTCCTTTATTTAGCACAAATCACCTTCTGACATTGTCTGTCTGCTCTTCCTGACATTTTGTAAGCTCCAGACTCTCGACTGCATTTCCTCTATCTCAAATTCATTCTTTGCATGCAATGTGGCTGCAACACATTGACTTCCGTGGTACTGTAGCTCCTCTGACACAGGCAGAGAGACTCCATATGCTTTCAATCAGGTCACTGAAAAATCTCTAACTTCCAATGCCACTTGTATCCAGCAGGTGCTCCCCTAATGTATATTATGCTAAAATTTCAAAACATTTCATATCAGCTGGAATGATCCATCACCCAGTTTCTCCATAGGGGTGAGATTAGCAATAAATGATAACATCTTGGAACGAGTCCTGGGAATTTCTTTGCTTGTTAAAATAACTTGTGCAATTTATGTGGGCATTGGGTTATCCAGAAGAAGGAGCGGTGATATTAAAACCCAAACATATCCAAGACAATAAAGGAACAACTACTTTATACAAAGGGTTATGAGAATGTGGATCACACTCCCTCACAACGTCACACAAGCAGAATCAAAAGTAATGTTTGAGATGATTTATTTATTTAGGAAATAAAAGCTTTTTGGAAATTTGGAGAGGAGATAAACGCCTTCACAACTCTGAAAGGGAAGGTGAGGTGAACAATGTCAGCTTGTTTTCATTGGTCAGTGAGAGGGCAGTGAGAGAGAGCAGTCTCAGGTGAATGACAAAAAGCATTAAAGGATATTCTGCAAATAAAAGTGACAAAAAAAACTTCACAGAGTGGATGGAATTATCTGGAACACATTTATTCTGAACCATGAATTATTTCTAAAGAAACGAGATAGTTGCTTCAAATATTTATCACAAGCTGTGGGAAATGAGTGGGATTAGACTGGGTGGGATTTCGTTTTATTCACGCGGGGGACATGGGGATCGCTGGCTGGCCATCATGTATTGCCTGTCTCTAGGTAGCGAGCTACCTTCTTGAACTGCTGCCGTCCACTTGCTGTAGGTATCACAGAAACATAGAATCCCTACAGTGTGAAAAGAGCCCATTAAATTTCAACACTCTGAACAGCATCCTACCCAGACCCAGCCCTCAACCCTAACCATTTACCGTGGTTAATCCACCTAACCTTCACATCTTTGGACTGTGGGAGGAAACCAGAGCACTCGAAGGAAACCCACACAAACACGAGAGAACGTGCAAACTCTACAGTCATCTGAAGCTAGTATCGAACCCAGGTTCCTGGCACCAAGGTAACACTGCTAACCGCTGAGCCACTGTACCATCCTTTGGTAGTCACACAATGTCATCAGGGAGGGAATTCCAGCATTTTGACCCAGCGACAGTGAAGGATTGGTGATATATTTCCAAGTCAGGAGTGGCTTGTAGGGAAATGTGCCGGCGGTTGCGTTCCCATGTATTTGCTGCCCTTGCATTCCGGATGGAAGTGGTTGTGAATTTGGATGATGCCGTCTGAGGATCTTTAGTGAATTTCTACAGTGCATCTTGCAGTACACACTGGCGCTACGGAAAACTTTGGAGGTGGAAGCAGTAGGTATAGTGCCAATCAAGTGGGCTGCTTTGTGCTGGATGGTGCCAAGTTTCTTGAGTGTTATTGGAGCTGCACCCATCCATTTAAGTGGCAGTATTCCATCACACTCCTGACGTATACCTTGTAGATGGTGGACAGGCTTTGGGGTGTCTGGTAATGAGTTACTGCAGTGTTCGTAATGTTGTCCTAATCTTATAGTCACTGTGTTTATATGGTGAGTCCAGTTGAGTTTCTGATCCATGGTAACCTCCAAGATGTGATTCAGTGATGTGACAAATGTCACTTTCCACTTGTCAGCCCGAGCCTGGATATCATCCAGATCTTGTTGCATTTGAACATGGACTGCTTCAGTATCCAAAGAGTTGTGAATTGTGCTGTCTATTGTTATAGTCATCAGCAAACATCCCCACTTCTGACCTTATGATGGAAGGAAGATCATTGATGAAGTACCTGAAGATGGTTGGGCCCAGGACATTACCCTGAGGAATTCTGTAGAGATGCCCTGGAGCAGAGATGACTGACCTCCAACAACGACAACCATATTCCAATGTGCCAGGTATGACCCCAACCAGCAGAGTTCGCCCCCCTGATACCCATGGTTTCCAGTTTTGCCAGGGCTCTTTGCTACCACACTTGGTCAAAAGCAGCTTTGATGTCAAGGCTGTCACTGTCACCTCACCTCTGGAATTTAGCTCTTTTGTCCATATTTGAACCAAGGCTGTAATGAGGTCAGGAGCTGAGTGGCCCTGGCAGAATCCAAACTGGGCGTCACTGAGCAGGTTATTGCTGAGCAGGGTGCTGCTTGATAGCACTGTTGATGACAGCTTCCATCACTTTACTGATGATCGAGAGTAACTGACTGGGTTGGATTTGTCCTGCTTTTTGTCCACAGGATGTATTTGGGCAACTTTCCTCACTTTTAGATAGGTATCATTGTTGTAACTGTACTGAAAGAGCTTGGTTAGGGGAGTGGCAAGTTCTGCAGCACAAGTTTTCAGTACTATTGCCGGAATGTTGTCAGGGCCCAAAGCCTTTGCAGTATCCAGTGTCTCTATGATAACATGCAGAATGAATCCAATTGGCTGAAGATTGGAGGAGACCGAGATGGATCATCACTTGGCACTTCTGGTTGAAGGTTGCCGCAAAAGCTTCAGCCTTATCTTTCGCACTGACGTGGTGGACTGTACTGTCATTGAGGACGGGGTTATTTGTGGAGTCTCCTCCTCAAATGAGTTGTTTGATTATCCACCACCATTCATGAATAGATGCAGTAGGACTACAGAGCTTAGATCTGACCCATTGATTATGGGATTGCTTAGCTCTGCCTATCACTTGCTGCTTATGCTGTTTGGCATGCACATATTTCTGTTTGGTAGCTTCAGCAGGTTGACACCTCATTTTTGGGTATGCCTGGTGCTGCTCCTGGCATGTCCTCCTGTACTCTTTATTGAACCAGGGTTAACCCCCTGACTTCATGGTAATGGTTGAGTGAGGATATGCTAAGCCATGAGGTTACAGATTGTGCTGGAGTACAATTCTGCTGCTGTTGATGGCCCACAGCGCCTCATGGATGCCCAGTCTCGAATTGCCAGATCTATTCAAAGTCTGTCCCATTTAGCACGGTGACAGTGCCACACAATACAATGGAGATTATTCTCAATGTGAAGATGGGATTTCGACTCCACAAGAATTATACCGTGGTCACTCTTACCAATATTGTCATATTGCTGGGTATGGGCAGTAAGTGAGAGACTGGGAAAAGACTGCAGGGAATATTAAGGTGTATGGGGAGTGAGTCAGAGTGTATGATTAGACAAAGTGAGATACTAAAGGATATGGTGAGTTTATGGAAGAGTGCAGAATTGGTCATCATTCAATGTCTGAATGTCTGTCTAATCTAATGGTTCCCACAGGTGCATTCTCAAACCAGTGGTCCCAGGTTTCCCTGTGCCAAAACCTGTGCCAGCTGAACTAATGGCCTCTGCAAATGTCCTGAAGCCTGCTTGCCTGGAACCCAAAGGGATGAAAGGGAGATTTATTCATGTCATTGTGCTTGGGGACTCAATAACTCAACACCAGGTGTGGTGCTGAGCTATAGTGACTTACATGCAGGCTCTGAACCTTGCTGACGCTTGGCATCACTTGCAGAGTTTCATTTCCCTGTAAGGATTCTTCTGGATTGTTCCTTCACCCCCTTTCACTATTATTCCTACCTTTGCGAATCTTACAGATCCAATCCAGTTGATTCTCACAGCGTACTGCTCGCCAAAGTGAGGAGGCAATGTCAATGACTCCACAGCGTCGGACGTTGTCATCTTCGTAGACATCTCGTCCAAAGTTGTTGTAGGAATACTGCACAAGAACACAATATGGTTGAGTTTACTTACAAACACCGCCCATTATTTTCCCAGTGCCAATTACTTCTATCCAAATTGCTGCCCCTAAAAGTTTCTTCACCTTCAATATTAGATTAATTTGCTTTTAATTTTAATTTGCTTAATTTTGCAGGCTTTATCAGTCTTGCTTTTTCATAAACTGGGGTTTAACATTTGCAATTCTTCAGTCCCCTGAAAGATTGTGGCCAGATTTTCCAACTTTCCCTCTTCCTAAATGAAAAAGCACCAGAAAGCATCTCATTCTCTAGTTCCCCCTCCCAACTCAATTACTCTAATGCTCTCTTTGATGCTGTTCCTTCATCTACCTTTCCATACACTCCACCTTATACAAAGTGCAGCTGCATTAAGGCCCATCCTTGCAAAACAGCATTAAATTTTAAATAACGTATTCTCTAATTCCTCCATGTTTTCACTCTGCCCCACCTCTGCAATGTCCTTCGGAACACCTTCTGTTCTTGCACCCATTTCCCTGCCTTATATTTCATGTACCATTGTGACAGTTTTCAGCTGTTTGTGTGTAACAGGGAAAATAGCGTTCCGAAGAATGGTCACTGGGCTGAAAACATTAACTCAGCTTTCTCTCAACAGTTGCTGCCAGACCTGCTGAGGTTCTCCAGCAATTTCTTTTCTTGTCGTAAATACACATGAACAAACTGACACACCAAAGATGTTTAATTCTGTGTGTGATATCTCAGGGGAAGGGGAGCTTTGTAAATGAGTGGAGTGTTATGGGGTGAATGCAAGCTTATTCTGTCACACGCTACAATATACAAACCTGTCCCCATTTTTCCCCTCAAGCAAGTCAACCTGTGATTTGGTCATTCAGGCAGATACTCACTCCTGTTCCATCACTCCATGCCCAACTTTGTTCTGTCCCTGGGTTTCGTCGGTTCAATCCAAGCCAGAACCAATGATAATCATGATCCTCTGACTCTCTAGGAAGTAGAAACAGACAATGACCCATTTTCATCATAATTCCATAAATTTTCAGAAAATATTTTATTAAAAATAATTCAATATTTAATTGTTTAACAAGGCAGATTATTCCAATTACATAGGCAGGATAGAATCTCCTGCAGTAAAATCAAAGCCAGCTCTGCTCTGCCTGGGTGTGACTGCTTTCAAATAAAGTTGACCAAAAATTAAAGTCAACATAGATATTAATTACCTTAAGGGAGTGAGTCTGCTAATCTATTTCATCAAATAACCCATTGGGTATACAGGATGTCCCCGATAGGAGAGTGTTCATGGGTGGAACAGTGCCTCAGTACTGCTTCACAGCGCTAGAGACCCAGGTTTGATTCCAGCCTCGAGTGACTGTTTATGTGGAGTTTGCTCATTCTCTGGGCACTCTGGTTTCCTCCCACAGTCCAAAGATGTGCAGGTTCAGTGGATTGGCCATGCTTAATTGCCCTTAGGTTCCACCGATGAGTGGGTTAGCCATGGGAAATGCAGGTTTATGGGGATAGGGTAGGGCCATGGGTCTGGGTGGGATGCTCTTCAGAGAGTTGGTGCAGACTTGATGGGCTGAATGGCCTGTTTCTGCACTGTAGAGAATCTGTGATTCTATGGGGTTTGGAAATCATTGGCTCATTCTGACACACTATGGATCAACAGTCAACTGTACATCATCTCCATATTTATTTCCATTAAAATAAACATCAATAAAATAAGGAGGGAGGTAAAGAGGCTGAGATTCACCATGTCTTACATTGTGAAAGGCACTGTTTATATATAAAGCTATCCAAAATGTTCAACAACTAAGAAAGAAATTTTCAAGCTCATTCACTGTTGGAATGTAGGAATTTCATGTGAAGTTATTCATGAGTGTTTGTAAAATATCTGCTGTTCCTAGCTCTTGCCTGGGCAGCATTGCTTGAGATGATTATTAAATCTACATTGAAGCTAATGAAGAGATCTATTTACTTAGCTCTGCCAAGTGAGTCATCCTTCAGGGTAGGCTGCAAGCCAAATCCCGCAGTCACATTCCCAGTAGAAAGGTCTGATATTTATCACTGGGGAAATGCTAGAATCAATTATTAACGAGATAGTTGCAGGACATTTAGAAAATTGCACTACAATAAGGCATTCAATATGGTTTTGTGAAAATGTAATTGTGCTAGAGTTCTGGAAGGATGTATCAAGCAGCATAGGTAAAAGGGAACCAATAGATGAAGCACATTTGAATTCCCAAAAGACATTTGATAAAGCTAGAAGGTTAGAACACAAAAAAGGAGCTCTAGTGCTAAGGTGACATCTTAACATGGATCGAGGACTAGCTAACAACACAGATTTGAAATAACCTTTCAGGTTGGTAACCTGTTAGTGGAATGCCAAAGAATCAGTGCTGGGGCTTCAACTATTTACAATCTATAATAACAACTTGGATATAAAGGACTGACTAGCTGTGTCATAGTCAAATTTGCTGATGATATAAAGTTGGTAGGAGAATAAGTTGAGGATAAAGAGAGTCTTCAACGGGAAACTGATAGAATAGGCGAATGGACGAGAAAAGTTGGCAAATGGAAATGTGGCAAAATGTGAGGTTATTCATTTTAGCAGGAAGATAGGAAAACAAAACATTATTTAAATGGAAACCAAAAGAAATTATTTAAATAGATAGAGTGTGAAATGTAGCACACAGGGATCTGGGGGTTCTTGTATATGAATCACAAAAGGTCAGCATATAGGCTAGCACTGCTGCATCACAGCGCCGGGGACCCAGGTTCAATTCCAGCCTTTTGTGACTGTCTGTGTGGTGTTTGCTCCTGTTTCCTCCCACAGTCCAAGGATGTGCAAGGTAGGTGGATTGGCCATGGTAGAAAACTTCATGTAGGGTTACGGGATGGGATGGGGGGAAGGGATGCCCTTCAGAGGGTCAGTGCACACTCAATGAGCCAAATGGCCGCTTTGTGCTCTGTAGGGATTTTATAATTCGATGATTGTTTTTTTTCGATTCATTTGTGGGATGGGGGCGTTGCTGGCTGCCCAGCATTTCTTGCTCTTCTCTAGTTGCCCTTGAGGTGGTGGTGAGCTGCCTTCTTGAACTGCTGCAGTCCTCCTGCTGTGGGTTGACCCACAATGCTATTAGGGAGGGAATTCCAGGATTTTGACCCAGCGACAGTGAAGGAACAGCGATATATTTCCAAGTCAGGATGGTGAGTGACTTGGAGGGGAACTTGGACATGGTGATGTTCCCATATATCTGATGCCCTTGTCCTTCTGGATGGAAGTGGTCGTGGGTTTAGAAGGTGCTGTCTGAGGATCTTTGGTGAATTTCTGCAGTGCATCTTGTAAATAGTACATACCACTGCTGCTGAGCTTTGGTCATGGAGAGAGTGGATGCTTGTTATGTAGTGCTAATTAAGTAGCCTGCTTTGTCCTGTATGGTGTCAAGCTTCTTGAGTGTTGTTGGGGCTGCGCTCATCCAGGGAAGTGGGGAGTATTCCATCACACTCCTGACTGGTGCCTTGTAGATGGTGGACAGGCTTTGAGGAGTCAGGAGGCGAGTTACTCACCACAGTATTCCCAGCTTCTGGCCTGCTCTTGTAGCCACTGTGTTAATCTGGTGAGTCCAGTTGATTTTCTGGTCAATGATACCACCCAGGATGTTGACAGTGGGGGATTCAGTGATGGTAACTCCATTGAATTTCAAGGGACGGTGGTTAAATTGTCTCTTATTGGTGTTGGTCATAGCCTGGCATTTGTGTGGCGAGAATGTCACTTGCCACTTGTCAGCCCAAGCCTGGATATTGTCCAGACCTTGTTGCATTTGAACATGGACTGCTTCAGTATCTGACGAGTCACAAATGGTGCTGAACATTGTGCAATCATCAGCGAACATCCCCACTTCTGACCTTATGATGGAAGGAATGTCACTGATGAAGCAGTTGAAGATGGTTGGACCTAGGACACTACCCTGAGGAACTTCTGCAGAGATGTCATGGAGCTGAGATGATTGACCTCCCACAACCACGACCATCTTCCTATGTTCCAGGTATGACTCCAGCCACCGGAGAGTTTGACCCCAATACCCATTGATTCCAGTTTTGCTAGGGATTCTATTTGCATTAAATGATTTGGACAAATGGAATACTGCAGAAGTAAGTAGGATGTCTGGATAGAGGTGTAGGGGTCACTGATTCAGACCAAGCTAGAGTATTTTGTACAATTTTGGTCTCCTTACTGAAGGAAGGTCAAATTTACGCTGGAAAGCTGTTTGGAGAAGGTTCACTAAGCTGCTTCCTGGGATGAAGAGGTTTGTCTTATGAAGAATTTTTGAGCAGTTTGGGCCAATGTGCCATGAAGTTTGGAAGAATGAGAAGTGACTGTACTGAAAGAAGATTCTGAATAGGCCTGTCATGGTAGATGCTGAATATTTTGTCTTGTGTTAATCTAGAATTGGGAAGCACAGTTTAAAGATACAGGCTCTCCATTTAACATGGAGAAAGGATATATTCTCCGAGGTTGTCAGTCTTTGGAATTCTCTTTCACACAGAGCAGTGGAAGCTGGGAAATTGAGTACATGCAAGACTGAGTTAAACAGGTTTTTGATTGACAAGGGAGTCAAGGGTTAACAGGGACCGAAAAGAAACTGTAGCTGCCAGCTGGGTCACAATCAGATCAGCCATAATGTTCATGATGTCCTATTCCCGCTCCCATTTTTTGTAAGCTAAAAGGGATAATGGGGATCAGAGGGGGCATGGGCAGGGATTGTCGGCTTTGATACAGCATATGAAAAGTACCGAGAGAGTTAAGAGTAAACAGGATGGAATTTTGGAGTCAGAAGAAATCTTCCAAATCTTTTTGTTGAAGGTGAGACACGCTGTAATCGAGGATGTGAGGGAGTGGGCTGTTTAAGTATGTACACAGTGAGCTTATTGGATAAAAAATCTAAAGGCTATTTCTGAAGACTAGATCCAATACTCCCTTGCATTTTTTAAAATTTTTAAATTTTGGCATTGCACCAGCTTCTGAAACCAGAAGTCAATGTGTCAGAACTCAAATCAGTGTGTGCAAGGGGAACCTTGGAGCAGCTGAGGATTCATGCAGCTTAGAGAGAACGTTGACCAGATTCCATCTCCTCAGTGTCTATTCAATGATAACTTCAAGGCAACATATTTGAAAGAGACAGAATCCAGGAACCAACAGCTGCACCACCCAGCCCAATGACTAACTTTCTAATCAGTGCTTGCTGTCTCACCCAAAGATCTCGTTAACCAGTTTCTCTGTAAACTTCTCCTCTTCAAAGTTGCTGATGCTGAGCAAATGAGCACCTTGCTCATAGCAGAACATGTGTGCCTGCACCCAGTTCTTCTTAGCATAGATGGTGTTGAAGTGAAACACCTGGTCAGGAAAAGGAGAAGAAATGAGACAAAGTGTGAACACGCCTGAATATAACCCAACTATTCAACATTCACAACTTCTGGACATCAGAAATCACACAGCAAACAGTTCCCTCAGGATACATCATAATTACAGCATTGAAACAATCTATTGGCCCAACTGGTTAGGTTCCACACTAGTCTCCTGTTATGATTCCTGTTGATATTATTCCTGGACTAGTCAGATCCCAACGTGAGACAGCCTTGATAGATCACAAGTTTTCTTTCTGTTTATCATGAAGGTTAGTCAGTGAACATATTCAATGTACTTTCAACAAAAGGATATAAAAATTTACTACAGACAAAATAAAAACATGAACTATGTTATACTATACAATAACTATTTGAAATGGGCCATGGTATAGTAAATTAGACAGGTTTGAGATGATATAGTGAAAAATGTCACGCAGGCAAACCTCCATGAAATTTGATGAAACTGACAATTAGCCATAAGAGGTACCATTATTCGAGAAGGGAGGAAAGGAACCAGGAACTTACAGGCAGGACAGTCTAATCTCTATTGTGAGGAATCTATTGGAATCAATTCTGAGGGACAGAATTAATTTGCATTTGAAGAGGCATGAGAAGATGATGGCCTAGCAGTATTATCGCTAAACTATTAATCCAGAGACTCAGCTAAAGTCTGGGGACCTGGATTCAAATCCTGCCATTGCAGATTGTGGAATCTGAATTCAATAAAACATTGGAATTAAGAGTCTAACGATGTTTGTGAATCCATTGCTGATTGTTGGAAAAACCAATCTGTTTCACTAATGCCCTTTAGGAAAGGGAATTGCCATTCTTACGTGGTCTGGCCTACATGTGGCTCCAGACCCACAGCAATGTGATTGATTCTGAACTGCCCTCTGGGCAATTAGAGATTGGTAATAATTGCCAGCCTAGCTTGTGACGCTCACATCAAACATAAATCAATAAAACAAAAAGGCAGGGATTAATCAAGAACAGTCAGGATGGTTTTGTTAAGGGAGATGATATCTGATCAAGTTGATGAATTTTTTGAAAAGGTAACCAGATATGTAGATGAGGGCAAGGCTTTTGATGTAGTCTACATGGGCTTCAGCAAGGCTTTTGATAAGGCCCTGAATGGGAACCCGACAGCAAAGCTAAGAGCTCCTGGGAATGATCCAAGGAAATTTGGCAAATTAGATCCACAATTGGCTGAGTGGCAGGAAGCAGAGGGTGATGATTGAGCAGTGCTTTTCCAACTGGAGGTCTATATCCAGTGGGGTCCCACAGGGTTCAATGCTGGGGCCATTGCTCTTTGTGGCTTATATAAATGATTTTGACTTGAATGTAGGAAGGTTGATCAGTAAGTTTGGAGACATTACGAAAACTGGTAAATAGTGAAGAGGATAGCCTTAGACCACTAAATGATATAGATGCGCTGATCAGTGGCAAATGGAATTCAATCCAACTAAATGTGAGGTGATGCCCTTGGGCAGGACAAACAAAGCAAGATAGGAACCTGAGAAGCACCAAAGATCAGGTGGACTTTGTTGTGTATGTACACTAGTCCCTTAAGCTGTCAGGTGGATAAGATGGTGAAGAAGTCTTATAGTATACTGGGCTTTACTATTTGAGGCATAGGGTTTAACAGCAGAGAGGTGATGTCGGTCCTATATAAAACATTGGGTTAGGCCACAGCTAGAGTTGTGGTTGGTAGGCTCGCCAAGCTGGTTCGTTGTTCCATAGACGTTTCATTACGTTGCTAGGTAACATCATCAGTGCAGCCTCCGATGAAATGATGTTTTGTTTTCCCGCCTGTTATTTAAACTCTGGTGTCCGTTGAGCTGGACTATCTCACTTCTGGTTTTCCTTCGCAATGGAGTGTATATGGGGTCTAGCTCTATGTGTTTATTGATGGCTTTCTTAGTGGAGTACCAGGCTTCTAGGAATTCCTGCACTTGTCTCTGCTTTGCCTGTCTCAGGATCCTGGTGTTGTCCCATTCAAATTGGTGGTTCTCCTTATCCATGTGGATAGAAATGAGTGAGTATTGGTCGTGTCTTTTTGTTGATGATGTTCATGTACCCTTGTGGCTAATTTCCTTCCTGTTTGTCCAATGTAGTGTTTGTCACAGTCATTTTCAGGGAATCTTGTATATGACATTTGTCCTGTCCATAGTGGGTAGTGGGTCTTTGGTCTGGGTTAGCAGTTGGCATAGGGTTGATGTGTGTTTGTGTGCTACTCTGATGCCCAGTGGTTTTAGGAGTCTTATGGTGAGTTCAGATGTGTTCCTGTTGTAAGATAGCGTGGTGAGTGTGTTGGGCGTGTGGTATCTTCTGGTTGTTGTGCATGTGATAGGCATCTTCTGACCCAGTTTTTCAGGTATCCATTGTCTTTGAACGTATTGTGCGCAGTTCTAAAATCCAAACTATAGGAGGATTGTGATAGCACTGGAGAGGGTGCAGAGAAGATTTACCAGGATGTTGCCCGGACTGGAGAATTTTAGGTATGAAGAGGGATTTGACACACCGGTGCTGTTTTCCTTAAAGCACAGGAGATTCAGAGGAGACATGATTGAGATGGACGCGGTGAATGACCGGGGACATAGATTTAAGGTGAGGGATAGGAGGTTTAGAGGGGAAGTAAGAAAAAGTATTTTCACCCAGAGGATGGTGGGAATCTAGAACTCACTAGCTAGTGGTAGAGGCAGAAATCCTCATAACGTAAGAAATATTTAGATGTTCACGTGTGATATCAAGGCATAGAAGGCAATGGGCCAAGTGCTGGGAAATGGGATTAGAATAGTTAGGTAGTTGTTTCTGACCAGTGCAAATGTGATGGGTTGAAAGCCTTTTTGTATGCTGTAGAAGTCTATGACTCGAATAAGTAAGATACAACCTTTTTCTCATTGTATGAACTTGCATACTACCTGAAATGTCCTGACTGTGTGTTAGCGAATTCCTGTTGCCAAGAGACAGTAGTTTCATTTTCTCTATTCTACCATTTTTTAATGCATTGAACTGCTCACCTCAAAGGTTTAAAGACCTCATTAAAAATTCATAGAAATAAAATAAATCTCCAGACACCTTGTGTGCCACTCAATGAACAAATCTAAAATTAAACTAACAACCATGTCTTCCTGGTGTTAACACACAAAGTAAAAATAATTTATACACTGTTCTTCCACTTTAGAACCCGAGCTCTCAGACAGTAATAATATATTTTGAAACTTCATCACACTCTTCCTAACCTCTTCATCTAACCCCGTTGGCTTCAGTTCCCTCCTGGCACAGTTACTTATCCAGCTTCACTTTAAAGTGTAGAATAAATTAGAATTGGTCTTCTTGAACAGAAAATGTTAAGAGGAAAGTTAATTTCTTCAAGATGCTGAGAGGTTTAGGAGAGAACAACCGGTTTCTCTGGTAAATCAATCAGCAGAGTTCGAAGACTCAAAATCATTGGCAGAAGATCTTGAGCATAGGTGAGGCTTTCTCAGAGGCTAGTTACAATCTGGGACATACTGTATGAGACTGGGATGGAATCTGACTCCATAAATAAATACAAGAAGTTGGGCAATTACATTAGGATGAGAAACTTGTTCAGGGAAGGAAAAGATGCTGAGATATGAGACAAAGCATCTTTCATAGAAGTACCAGAGACACAATCAGCCGAATGACCTACTTCCATGCTGTAGGTTTCTGAGGTTCTTCTGTTACATTTAAACCTCTCAGCTGCTCCTTATGGTAGTGTATCATCTCTTAACTTCCTCAATGCATTTACTGATGACTATCTTATATTTATGACCATAATTTTGTTTTCTCCCCCACTAGAGGCAAAACTTTCTTACCTTTTCCCCAACTAGAATAAGGGGTTGGGGGCAGAAGCTCAAATCCCACCAAGTGGTGGGGCTACGTTTTGGCATAGGTTAGAGGTTTTCAGGGCACATTGGATTGAAGGAAGTGTTTCATTTGCAAGTTGTGCAATGGGCTATGTTGGGTGAGGCGGAATTTGGCAGTTGTTGAAAGAGCAGGTTCAGTTGGTAGCACCTCCACCCTCAGAATGGTTAACACTACTGAGCAGGGCTGAGGTTTCAGAGTTGACAGAATATGTTCTTCAGAAGGAGCAGCAATGAAGTGGCTCTTTGAAACCTCGCTGGCCTGCTTTTCATGCTAATGATCTCAATCTCTTTGAAGCAAATTTTTATCGGATCAGCCTGGACCACAACCTCGGTTACGCTTGAATACTGTGACTGCAGCTCCCTGACCTCTTTTATTCTTCAAGACTTTCCCCCAGGAGACATTTATGCATTACTCTGAAGAATGAAGATATTTTCAAAAGGCCATTTTCATTTCCTTGAATCAAGCACCTTCAGAAACAAGACATATTCGTATCTCCATCAGAGAGGGAGAGACTCCAGCCCATTGTTGGAATCATATGAGGGAAGGTTTCCATAGATACAACTTTCCAAATTCGCCTTCCCTCTGCTCAGCTGCAGCTCCAAAATGCACACAGCCTGAATCCATGTTTGAATTGCCATTGGTGAGGTCAGTGAGCAAATATAAAACAATCAGCACAAGAACAGGTCATTCAGCCAATCAAGTTTGCACCAGCCCTTTCAAAGAGAAATGTGGTTAGTGCAGCTCCCCATTCCTTCTCTCCCCTCATTTGTTCATTTTTTTTTTAATCCCTAAAAAGACTAATCCAATTTCCTTTTGGTGGTTACAACTGAATCTGTATCCCACCACCTTTTCAAGCAGCACTTTCCAAATCCTAAACATTCCTTGTATAGAGAGATTTTCCCTCATGTTGCGTTCATCTCTTTTGCCAAGGTCCATAACTGCGTAGCCACCAGTCATTCACCCTTCAGTCTTTGAAAATAGAGTCGTTCATTTTCTTAAACCTTTTATAATTTTAAACAGTTTTATTAAATCTCTGCACCCTTCGATCCCTCTACAGTCAGCCACATGCATTCCACCTGCCCATCTTAAATAGAGTCTACAAGATCTCCATAATTAAAGCAAGTGGGTTAGAGTGAGCTTTTCATCTCCTTTGATTTTGGAATTATGTATTCCTCCTTGGAGGCAGAGTCTGAGGGTGATACTGACAAATGCAGGTTTAACAAGCTATACCTAAAAAAATACAACATCCGAAAAGAGAATTACAAATGAAGCTTGCAAAAAATTAGCCATCCTTTTGCCACACGGAGCAAGTGGTCAACCAAGAGAGAAATAACACGCATCTTGTATCAGTGATATTTTAATCGGTGGATAATTTTGATACTGTTGTGTCAGAATTTATGGAGACAATTGTACCTACTCAGTGAGTGGGAATCCCATGGGATAGAGTTGAATGCTAGTTTTGTCTTCCACCTTATATTAATCCCTATTGACTTTTAAAACTGAGCAAAACTGGACGGGACGTAAAATTAGCATTACACTCAAGCCCATCGCTTTGGTTAAAATTGTCCCAATGGGTACAGCATAGAACAAAATAACACGTATTCACTAAAGACCTATGATGGAGATAGAAACAATTTATATTTATGTAGCACCTTTCACCTCAGCCTGTCCTAGAGTGCTTCACAATGCATTAATTGCTGAAATGCTGTTGAATGTGGAAACATTTTGCTTAGAGTCCAGAGTAAGATTGGGAAGTGTCAAAGCAGATTGCCATTGCAGTGTTTCAATGATAGTAGGAACTGCAGATGCTGGAGAATCTGAGATAACAAGGTGTAGGGCTGGATGAACACAGCTGGCCAAACAGCAGGAAAGCTGACGTTTCGGGCCTAGACCCTTCTTCAGAAATGCATTTCTGAAGAAAGGTCTAGGCCTGAAACGTCAGCTTTCCTGCTCCTATGAAGCTGCTTGGCCTGCTGTGTTCATCCAGCTCTACACCTTGTTATCTCTGCCATTGCAGTGTCATCTGGGACGAATATCCTACCTCCACCCCCAGCCAGTTAGATCAAACTCCTCCTTACACACTGCTAAAACTTAGGCAGGCTATTAAAGGTTAACAACGTCAATGTCCCTGGGCCCTTTTGCATTCAGAAGCCAAGACTATGGTGAGCTCCAACTTCACTGTGTAAGAGATACGATATATGTACTTGGAAGTATTTTTGGCTGAGAGTTACTGCATTGTGGCAGCACTGTTCTGTTGTGGTTTGAAACATGTGTTTTTAGTTAAGATAGAAAATAAAATCATGCACCAACACTTGAAAAATTCCAAAGAATAGAAATTTTGAGCCTCAGCAATAGTGATTACTTAATTCCAGTTCCACAGCAAAAGAACTCTATCCAAAATGAATTAAGGGCAGGAATTGTTCATTTATTTTGTGCTCAGTCAACATTGCTTTGACTTGCCATAGTCTAAATCTATTGAAATTAGGCTATTATTAGGAGAAACACAGATTTGGAATGAGAGGTCACTCGGCCCATTGTGTTGATTCCTATCATGAATCCGGACAAGCTTTCCTAACATGTCTAAGATTTCTCATTGTGGCCTCTGACCCAATTATTTAATTGCCTTAGGAAAGAAAGTTCTGTAATATTTCTCCCCCAAAACTGGTCAAATACCCAAAATAACCACTTTCCTTGGTCTATTATTCATTATGAAAGTCAGCTCCTTGACTTACAATTTTCACAGCTGATGTCCAAGCAACACAGGAACCATTATGTTTCCTGAACTAACAGTATTACTGGAGGCACCACTATACATTGCCCTTGGAGATGCCGTTTCACCTCCTCCAGGCCTGATCTGCCAATTTCTTTTCCCAAAGGGGATTAGAGAACTAATCGGATTTTTAGCAACAATTGAGATTTCAGGGTTAATAATATTGAGACTAGTTTTAATTTCAGATATTATTAATTGAATAGAAATTCCACCAGGTCTCAACCTGTGTCTGCAGAGTAGCAGCCTGGCCTCTCCATTACCAGGCCAGTGCCATTACCACTGCACCATGCGTGTCTAAACTGTCCACATACCTCTTGGAAACAGGTTTGTTGCCCACCCATTCTCAGTTTTAAACTGAAGAGTTGATGTTGGTTTCCTGACACACTCTGAACTTTACCCAATTGCACACAGACAAAGAATCATAGAATCCCTACCGTGTGGGACCAGTCCATTTGGCCATCACGTCCACACGGACCGTCCAAATGGCATCCCACTCAGACCCAGTCCCCTACCCTATCCCTGTAACCCTGCATTTCCCATGACTAAACCACCTAAACCTGCACATACCTGAACAGTGTGGGCAATTTACCATGGCCAATCCACCTAAACTTTGGACTGAGAGAGGAAACCAGAGCACGCCCAGGAAACCCATGCAGTCACAGAGAGGTCGTGCAAACACCACATAGACAGTCACCCGAGGGTGGAATCAAAACTAAGCCCCCGGTGCTGTGAGGCAGCAGTGCTAACCACTGAACCACTGTGCTGCCCTTGTTAAATCACTTGTTAAATTGTTGTTATCAAACAAGAGAGAATGAGGTTTAGAATTTGTGGCTTTATTCCCTCGTTGCACAGGAAGCTGACTTGAGAGTTAACAGCTGGTTTTGTTAATAATCCTGAGGATGAGAGGAATGACACTGACAAACAATTTAGCATCGTCAACTGGGTTCACAGTACATATGCTTGTACTGGAAGCTACATATATTAATATGCAGGGCTCTGTTTTTTGCTGTCAGAAAGAAGAGTTACATGCACTGAGTCTGTTTCGACTCAACACAAAAGCTGATCAGCATCTACTGGTTCATTTCTCAAGGCAATGCCCGTACCAATCAAAAGTCAACTCATTCGGTTTAAATTTTAAGCAAAGCCTGGCAATTAACTGTCAATCAGCATTAATGCATGCATTCTCCACAGCAATGCTTCTATCAATCAGAACATTCCTCTCATACTGTGCAAATATTAGTTTTGACCCTTAAATTGGTATTCGTGTGAACTTTCCTGAGGAGTACAAGTTGAAAAGCTTCAAAAAAACGTTTCTTTTCCATTAACTAAAGAAGCTGTACCCAGGTACTTCTATATCTAAGTCAGTGCCATAATTGGCGACATATAACCTTTTCACTATATTCATTGAGTATATGTGACAATAAAGACTATTCTATTCTACTACACAATGGCTATGTGACACTACTTAGAATAGCAAAAACCGTCGGTCATTCTACTTATTGATCTTACAGCTGTCAGTTTCCATCAGGTCCTCAGCAAGTCTTCGGAAAAGAAGCTTGTGACTTACAAACCTGTCTGATTGTTTTGTGTAAGTTACTAAGTTACTGGGTGATGGGAATCCAGTTGATATTATCCATCCAGATTTTCAGAAAGCCTTTGGCAAGATTTCTGACACAAGATTACTTTAAAGGCTACAATCTTGTAACAGTGTGAATTTGATGCACTAGATTAGGATTTGGCTTCAATCTAGCAGTAAAAAAGGGGTCATTAATGATTCTGGATTAGCTCAGAGGCATGAACCTTAGGTGACATCCTCAGGTATGAGAGTTTGTCTATCTTCTGTTTGTTGTTTCCATTACTGACATTGACTAGGAGGTGCTGGGAGTATGGATTGATTAATGTTTCTGACGAAAGGCCACAGGCCTGACATGTTAACTCTGTTTCTCTACTGACAGATGCTGCCAATCTGGACAGTGTTTCCATATTTCTAATAAATGTTATATTTTGTTTTTATTCAGACTGGCAGAAGAGTTCTTTTCTGTCTTGCACTCATACGTGACACCCCGAAGCCGCACTAGTCCTAAATAGCATCCAAAACATATTTATTTTCTTTAATGGATCACAACAGTCATCATGCCAGCTGAGAACAGCAAACTAATATTATCTGCAAATCTGCTATTATCCCACACTGACCCAGCCACAATCACAAGGTCTGCACTTGAGAATCATGATCATTACCTTTTAAGAAACAGAAATAACTATGTAGTCCTCCCTTGAAAAAGGGCATTTGCATCCGAAATTCAGAGGAGTTGGGATGACTGGGGAGGGGTGGGGAATCACAGAAAGTGAAAGAGCTTGCAACACTTTAGCAACTGCAGGCTGACATGGGTAGAGGTGTCAGTCGATGGATTCTGGCCGGTGAGCTTGACTTGGATTCAAGCTCTATTCCTTTTACAAAACAGTGGGATTATCCAATTCCACAGAACATACCATCTTTACTGGTAACAACTGTGTTGTCTACTGGTCGAAGTGGTTCATTGCTCCATTCTGTATGATAAGTCTTGGGCCTGTCAAACTAACAGTGGTACACAGTAGACTATCGCTGGGTTTTAACAGAAGAGACACTTATCTTAACAAGTGTTAACAAGATAGTTTATTGCAATGATAGCAATACTTACAATTGCATTAACTTATAAGACGTAGCTAAGGGTCTGTTTCTGTGCTGTATGACTATGACTACTCAGTACAATCAACAGCTGCACAAAACATATGTGCTTGTCCCAGGAACTCGTACAGACTCAATTGCAAATCTCTGTGATATTAGCAGATCGAGCACAGCTTAATAAAAATGAACTTTTTTTTTTTTGAGATTCATCACCTTATTCCACAAAGCGCACAGTGCCTGGTGGGTTAAGACCAGTTTGGTTAATCACTTCAGATTTAAAAGCTTTTAATGAGTTTTACAAATGGGAGTTCTTTTCGGCCGCATCCTGGAGCGACGGAGGGGCCGAGGTATGAATCCCGGTACAGCGCGACTTCCCTGGTTGCTGCTGAGTGCCGGTGAGGAGCGGACTGGAGGCTAAAGCAATGCGGGACAACTGTTGGACTTTGGACTGGCGCCACGTGCTGAGCTGCTGTTATCGGACTGTAATTTAAATTGTTCTCACTATGTTGTTACTACCTCTGTAAGTAATGCTTATGTTTTCCTTTAATCCTCTTTGTGTAAGAGCACTATATTTTTTGCTCTATAAGATTTGTACCTAAGTGCTTGTACCTAAGACGACGCCATTAAAGGCAGCCATTGTAAAAACTTTTCACCGTACTCCTATACTTCTGTATTGTAATACAAGTGACAATAAAAGATATTTTATTCTATTCTATTCTATAGGGAGAAGTCTATTCAATTGTTAAGTTTATTTTCTTTCATCTCCACGCGGCCCCTATTGTCTTCCCTTGGTGGGTACAGGCTGGGTGGCTACAGAGGGAGGGTTTGAGGGACCATGGGGCTGGGCCGTGTGATGGGAAGTGAATGCAGAAGACCAGAGACCCACAACAGCTTCAGAAACAACTGGGACAAAGTCCTAAAGAGCCGAGGCATGCTCTTAACCTACCAGTAGCCAGCTGACCCTGAAGTAGGTTTTTGATTGGCTCAGTTGGTTGTCCACCTTCAGTCTGTAGAAAACTGAGCCAATCATGCCACTGAGAAACTTCAGCAGCAACAGGTCTGTGTTGTGGAGCCATCTCAAGTGGTTTCCCAACATTTCAGCAGCCATTACCACCCAGTTATCTAATATGGTGCCTGGCTGCTGGCAAAATTTTTTTTTATTGCAAAAATATATTTTATTCATAAAAATTTTTACGTGCATACACAGTTCTGTACTGTCTTTTGCATATCAAGAAAAACAAATATTGGAATGTGATATTCCCTATAGTTGGCAAAAACCAAAGACATTTCTTAGTTATGCAGGGCACTATTTCCATATATTTGAGGCAACGAGAGGGTCTGACAACTGAACAGACCCTCATTATAGTTTGGCAGAAAAATCACAGACTGGCCTTTCCCCACTGCGCCTTGATGGCATCTGCTCAAAACTTTAGTGTGTCCCTCAGCACATTGTCCTGGACCTTGGAATGTACCAGTCTGCAATATTCAGTCGAAGTCAACTCTCTACACTGGAAGACCAATGAGTTTTGGGCAGACCAAATAGCATCTTTCACCGAATTGATGGTCCTTCAGGTGCAGTCGATATTTGTCTCAGTGCACATCCCAGGGAACAGCCTGCACAGCACAGAGTCCTGCATCACTGAGATACTTGGGACGAACCTCGACAAGCGCTGGTAAAAATGCACCCATAATTTCAGCTGACACTCTACCCGAGGCTGAGGGAAGGGTTGCATTTGCAGAGGTGCCATCATTTAGTTAAAGCTTTACACTGAGACTGAATCAGACCTTTCTGGTGCACGTAGAGATTCCCACTGCACTACTTTGTCCTGTGCAATATTCATCCATAAATTAACACATAAAAACTGGATTAGATATTCATCAGCATTAGGCGCTTAGTTGGAGATTGCTTTGTGCAAGTTAGTTGGAACGTTTCCCACATTGCAATAATGACTATACTTCAGACAGTACCTTGGCTGTAAACTGCTTTTGCACACCCTAATTTCATGAAAGGTGTTGCAGAAACCTTTCTGGTCTTTCTGTTCTTAGTGTTTCCTTAGCAGTCAATTTTCATATTTCCTACTTCTGTGACCACCTTCAGTGCTAAAACACTCCAAGATTTCTGCACTTGTCCCATTCTAGCCCTATCCAGTTCTCATAGTGGACTTGAAACATCAACTCGGTTTCTCTCTCCACAGGTAATGCCAGACTTTGTTTAAATTTCCGATCTCTGGCATCTGCAGTACTTTTCTCTTCTAGGATTAAAAAAAGTCCCACCAAAGGGAGCTTTGTTTCTATTAGCTTTAACTCAACGCAGTTTGGTTTCCCACATTTGGAGATGGTAACATTTGTCATTTGATATAAGCAATGGGCTGGACATGATGCAGGTGAAACTCACTGAAGAGCTTGATGTCAGTTTTGGTTTTGTGAACGTTTTATGACAGATGGAGTGTAGGCAAGGTGAAAACTGTGTGATACAGTGCTTTGAATTGTGTTTGAAAACTAATACAGCACAAACCTTGCCAGAAGAAAAATTCAACGTTCACATCCGTCTCACAATACGTTAATGGTGGGACAAAACGAGGACCCATAAATCATGACTGACATCAATAAATCCAGTAGGGAATTCAGAAAAGATGCAGCACTTAGAGTAGTTACAGAGTCATACAGCATGGAAACAGACCATTCTATCCAACCCGTCTGTGCCAACCATGTTTCTCAAACTTAACTAGTCCCATTGTCTGCATTTGGCTCATATCCCCCTCAACATTTCCTATTCACGTACCTGTCCAAATGTCTTTTAAATGTTGCTACTGTACTCACCTCTACCACCTCCTCTGGCAGCTCATTCCAAACATGCACCACCCTTTGTGTGAAAAAGTTGCCCCTCAGGTCCCTTTTATATCTTTCCCCTCTCACCTTAAACCTATGCCCTCTAGTTTTGGACTCCCTGCATGCTGCCTTTTCTTGCTTAATCCACATTTGTTCAAGTGACTGGTAATTTTGTTCACAGGAATGATAGATTTAAAGGCAAGCTAGGCAACCAAATGGGAGAGAAAGGTCATGCTGATAGGATTAGATGGAGTGGAATCCATCAGTGCAGCACTAATCAACCAACCAGGTTAAATGGTCTGTTGGTCCAAAGGTCTCCTTCTCTGGCTCAATGTTAATGTTGTCTGAAACCAGTCCTGACAGGCAGCTGGAGATGTTTTAAGGTGGCAAAGGTGCTACGTAAATGCATGTTGTATAGGTAAATAGGCTGTGCTAACTTAACAGACAGAAAGCAATCTTTCACCAAATATTTGCTGCCCCGAGAGCAATTTCTTTCTGCAAAATCCACATGCATAAATTAATGGAGAAAAGTAGTATTTCTGAAAGAAAAATCTTAAATAAAAAGGCCACTTAGCAGGAGATAGAATTAAAAAAAAACAACAGGTATCTGTGCTCCTGGTCAAAGCTGCTGATTCCCTTGGCTTGTAAAGTCTGAACAGGACTGACTGATTATTTTAACAATCGAGATGAATCACCCAGCTTCATCTAAACTGCAAACTGAGGCAGACTAGGGAACTGGTGAAGAGCTGCTTTTATGTTTCTATCACTCCCCTGAGGGAGAGCCCCTGGTCTGACTGACTGCCAGGCAATCACATTCCTGAGGAAATTTTACTTTCCGATTGCATGGTTACAAAGGGGCATAGAGAAAAGCAAGGTAGAAGGTCGGTGAGATTGTTCCTTTGCCTATGTGAAGGCTGCCAATCCTGCAGCTCCGAAACCGACTTCATCTTTGAAGATGCTTGCGGGTCCTAACCCTGATACCAGCTCAATGAGTGTCTCTCTCCTCCTGCTCCAGTGCTTAAGGTTAGAATCTGTGAAATCAGAGCTAAAAATGCTGGGGAGAAGAGCAGAGGGGAACTCTTCAGGCATTTAATCTCCCCAGTTTTTTCTGTTTAATTCTTGCCTCTCTCCGGAGATTACAGACAGGTGGGAGAGGTATAGGAAGTTCTTGGTCATGATGCTGCAGGCATTGTGACTGAGGGGCCAGCTGGTCTCTGCTCAGTTTTCATGTCAGATGTAAACAGGAAATATGGTCAGGAATGTTTGGCTTGCAGACTGGAAGCTCCCAGTACTGATTATTCACTGCTGAGTGACTCTCTGTAATCTCCTCCCTTATTGCTGCATTCTCCATTTGGAGTGGAAATGGATTCGCCCCAAGTCGGGCAGCACAGTGATTCAGTGGTTGGCACTGCTGCCTCATAGTGCCAGACCTCGGGCAACTGTCTGTGTAGAGTTTGCACATTCTCCCCGTGTCTGCGTGGGTTTCCTCTGGGTGCCCCGCTTTCCTCCCACAGTCCAACGATGTGCAGCTTAGGTGAATTGGCCATACTAAAGTGCCCATAGTGTTTAGGGATGTGTAGGTTAGGTGGTTTAGCCATGGGAAATATAGGGTTACAGGGTAGAGGGGCGGAGTCGGTGTGGGTTTGTTGGGCCGAATGGCCTATTTCTACGCTGTATGGATTCTATGATTCTATGAGTTGCAGTTTGGCGCTTGGTTCAATATTAAAAGCTGATAAACTGTAATTACTTTTTGCCAATCCTATGTGCAAGTCCAGGTTACTCTGAGCAGGGTGAATGATGGACAGTACTAGGTGTTTAAAGGGCCCTGTGGATTCAGTGCTAGCTGCGTCTGAGCACGCCTCCACACGCAGCTAGCACCATCTGGATTGCACATAAAGCCAGATTCTGATGCAATCTTCAGCAATGCTCTGGGTCAGGGGAATTTTGTTAAAATACTGATCCTGATAGACAGCAATTACAGAGAACAGACACAGCAGCTCTGACTTGGAATGACTGGAAAGAATTACACTGAATACCTCTCTGATGTCCAGTATGATAATCTTATCTTTATAACCAGATCACCCATTAATAAACCAGGCTTCAGTCTGGTCTTCCCTCAAAAGCAAGGGTAACAGTGATTTACTTTTAAACACAGACCATGTCAATAAGACTATTTTCAAAAATTAATTAATTCCTTACCTCTGTCAACCGGTTTGATTCAAGTTGGCATGAACTGATAAGCTTTTCAGTCGCCAATGCACTTTGTTAGTGAATACACACAATTCCTTCTGACTGGGCTGATATCTAGAGCACTGTCTGGATCAGGGGCAGACTGCACTGACTGGTGCCTATGGAGCAGGATCAATTGAGTAGACTAAGAATGCTAAGGAACTGAACTACGTTGAAACTCTGTAAATCTTGACAGAAAGTCTTGATGAACACTAAAGCTGGTGAGAATCTGCATATATTCCTGTAACAACGCATTTAGATTTAACCAGCAAACCATCCCAAGCCACTCGACAGAATCATCAAAGCAAATCTGACAGAGTTGTTTAAGGTGATGTTAGGACAGGCATGAAATAGAAGGTAAGGGGCGTGTTGCTGAACGAGAACGTGGTGCAGAAGTTTAGAAAGGCACCGGAAGAATTAAGAGCCCAGGCAGACATATATGGCGGACCGATCAAAATCAACGATGCACCCAGAGACCTGAACTGGAGAAACACAGAATTCGCCGTTGTGAGGTAAAACAAAACAAAGAACTGCGGATGCCGGAGATCTGAAACGAAGACTGGCGAAAAATTGCTGGCACAACTCAGCAGGTCTGGCAACATCTGTGGGAAGAAAGCAGAGTTTATGTTTTGAATCCATTGACTCAATTCATTAGAACAATTCATCAGAAATGTTTGGGGTGGGGGGGTTCCCAATTCTTGTTCAAACAGTGTTGCAGAATTTTATATATCCACTTAAAAGAGGCAGAGAACGCCTCTGTTTAATATCTCATTCAAAAGATAAACATGGAACAGTACACATTCCTTCAGTTCTGCACGAGAGTTGGGATCAGCTCCCAATGATTGATTCAATTATTAGACCGGGAGAATTAACAACTGAGGAGTGAGACATCAGTCTGAAAGGTAAGAAATTGGGAATCTTGACATCAGAATAGAGAGAAGTGTTTCTGGCAAGCAAATATTGTGAATAATTTGAACGGATGGAAAGTTTCCCATAACCTTCCATTACACTTCATAATGCTGAGGTTGTGCAGACAAAAATAATTTTCCCGCTTATTTTGCCTATCCCTCTCTCTGTCCTCGGAGGGAATGGCCAACAGTTTATAAGCAACTGTCACACCACAAAAAAAGTCCTGACGACGGGTTTCGGCCCGAAATGTTGACTTTCCTGCTCCTCAGATGCTGTCTGACCTGCTGTACTTTGCCAGCCTCACACCTGTAGACTCTGGCTTCCAGCATCTGCAGTCCTTATTGCCTTCAGTCAACAAGTAACCTCCAACTGATTGTATGAACTGATAAAAACATTGCCACAACGCTGACACATGATGCTTTTGAGGAAGGTATTTCATAGTTCCAGGGAGATGCCTGCAAGTCCTAGGAATCTCTCAGCATTCCTGACACAGTCCCAGGAACCTTACTTCCTAACATCCTAAAATCAATGTCAGCTACTTATAGAAAGTAAGCACACAGAAGCTTCAGTGTCAGTCGTACAAGTGCACGGAGTCAGGACCCTGGCGAATGATGACCTGCAGCAACGTCTGGAGGAGCATCAGAGAAGGAGCAGGGGGTATGAGACCAGGCCCATGGCTCCAGTTTGGACACGGTGGTTGTGGGAGTAGCAACGACAACAGAGTCCCATAACTAAGACCCCAGAGCCTGTCACAGAGACCCTAGCTGATGTCAAGCAGCGAATGGAGCAGTAGTGGAGGGTAACAAGAAGGAGAGGGAAAGATGAACTTTATTGCAATAAAATCTTGCATTATATTGTTTCAAGATGGTGCTGGAGCATGGCAACACTCTGCATTTTGCATGCGAGAAAACACATTTCACTGTACTTTTATATACATGCGACAATAAATGTAAATCTAAAATCTTAAAGGGAGAGAAATAGTGTTGATGAATCAATAAAAGCAGAAAAATGCAAGAAGATACAAATTTGGCCGTCTTATAAATCCTCTCTCACAAATCATGACCCACCCCACCCTCTCCCTCAAGGTCAAAGGAACTCTCATCCACAATGAGCACCTGAGCATCTGATAATCCCTATAAACTTATTAAGTGCCACTGGCTTATTACAATCTGCAATAACTTAACAATTCTTTTGTGCTGCGTCTTAAAGGGGAAAGCTTGGAGTAACCTGTATGGTGCATTTAATATTACTGCACAGAGACATCCTTGGTTATTCAGGATCGTGCTTTGGATTCCAGAGTATCATGAGCAATGCCATGAGGTCAGCGAGTTATAATAAGTAATAACTTCTTCAAAGTAGCATTTCTTTTCTTTCATACTATCTTGTATCAACCACTCTGGAGATCTTATGTCAGGTCAGAGACTGAGGGGTGACCTAATAGAGATTTATAAAATCATGAGGGGTAAAAATAGAATGAATAGCCAAGGTCTTTTCCCTGGGGTGGGGGAATCCAAAACTAGAGGGCATAGATTTAACGTGAGAGTGGAAAGATTTACAAAGAGTCTAAGGGGCAACCTTTTCATGCAGTAGGTGGTGCATATATAGAATGAGCTTCCAGTGAAAGTGGCAGAGGCTGGTACAATTACAGTTCTTAAAGATATCTGGACAGGTACATACATAGGAAGGGGTTAGAGGGACATGGGCCAAATGCTGGCAACTAGGACTAGATTAATCTAGGATAAGTGGTCAGCACGGATGAGTTGGACCGAAGGGTCAGTTTCTGTGCTGTATGACTCTGTGTTATGGTTACAGTTCACCACTGGTACAATTTGAGAGCTGTGTCGATGGCAAGAACAAAGGTGATTGAGCGTCAGCTGTACGAACTTTTCAGCACGGCATGGAAACAAAAATGACTTTGTTTGTTATTGCAGCACCCTTCATGTTCTGTGTTCAAGCAAATTCACAGCACAGTAATCACTGCCCTTTGTAATTCATACTCAGTGATTTTCTCATGATTGAAGGGATTATGGGAAGGCTAGGGTGTTGCGAAGTTGGGTAGAGTGTTTGTGGACTGGAAGGCAGGACGTTAGAATTTGATGTTTGTAAAATGATAGGGGGAAAAAAAAAGAGTGTATGGTCCCTTTAAAAGATTATGTGCTTTTTTTTCTAGGCTTGGAGATTTGGGGCAACAGGTGCACAGAGAGTTCCCGAAATTGAAACATTTGTACCAGGGGGCTGTGTGGTTAGCAACCCAGGCAATAGTTTATATAGGCAACCAGTCTGAATATCAGTCAATGAATTTAAACCAGGCACTTAGGGACTAAAAATCCAATTAAATTTAAATCTGATGGTTTTGACAATGTAGGACTAGTCCTATTGTAAGAAACTGATAGATCATCAAGGTTATAAACAAACAAGGTATTTGACAATCAGGGGGTGTGAACAACTGCCATCTAATGGAATCAACAACCATTAGGTCTAAACGGAAAATCACTGGCTCTCACAGAATTCTCTAAGCCCTCAGTGTAACCATCATCTAACTAAAGTTACAGCTGCACTTCCAGCTAATATTTCTGACACACGAATTTGACAGAGAGAGGCGTTCCTGACTGAGGATCAGCAGAGGGGGTGTGGAGCATTCTGCAGAGACGTACCATGGCTGTAATCTTGAGAGATTAATTTTTAATTTTTCTTTACTTTGGCTTATATAAGCAGCACTTGTATTTATTGGAACAGCACACCATTGCAATTTTGTTTCATTCAGGAATAGTTAGTAAGGTTTTGGAGTAGATCTGTAGCTTGGGTTGTGGGTGTTGAAGTTGGTTGGCTCGCTGAGCTGGTTGTTAAGGGGGAATTGTCCATTTTGTTAGTAGTTCTGTTAAATTGTTATTTGTTAATTATAGTGTGAGTGAAAGAATTTCATTTTATTTAATCACTCCTTTAGAGCACATTGTGGGGTGGGGTTTGGTGAGAGGCAGGTAATACTATGTTTTGCACTTCCTTTAACAGATATGAGGTGAGGTGAGCCTCTCTGGCTGTTTCAGTTTTAGTTATCAGAAGGGGTCAACCTCTGCTTTTTAACAGATTGGGGGCTCAAGTCCAGGATCTGGCTAGTTTGTATACGGGATCTCAACAGATCTGAACAGGTTTGGACAGATTTGAACAGATTCAGGGTATGAAAGGTCACAGCAGGTTAAACAGACTTGGGGATTAGTGTCCTAGATCTTTAAATAAAACTTAGGTGAGAAATGGAAAATCTGTTTAATTTCAGGTACTTGTGGTTGGTTAAATCAAGAGTGGGGGAAATGACTCTTAACATTGCTAAAGAAGTTCTGGGTTTTGAAGATGCTTCCCAGATTTGCCAAGAAAGTTTAGAAAGACAGAGGAAGGATATACTTTTAAACTTAGCAAACAGGCTAGAATTGGGTTTAACTAGGGATAAGAGGAAAGCTGAAATTGTAACAGCGTTGGTCAAGCATTTAGGTGTCTCAAAGAAACAGGCAATTGAACCATTGCTTAATGAGGAGCTAGTGCTCAAAAAGAACAAACTATTTTACTGGCAAATATGACAACTGAATAGCTGAGCTGGGTTTATTTTAAATCAAGACAATTGTATTTCTTCTTTAGATCACTTTCATGTGATCCTGTCCGGCACTTTGAAGGGGCAGTCAATGTATCTAAAGCTACAGCTGTGTTTACAGAATCATAGCAGCACAATCAAGGTGATGCCATTTGACCCATTGTGTTTTCTGCTCATATTAACCAATTAAGTCCTACTTGCCTAGTCTACATCAGTGATACCATGCAATCTGAGCTAGTTTAGTTCTTAATGCTCTGGCTTGGTATTACCTCCATATCTACATGCTCTACACCTCATGTTGGAGGCTTCTTGCAGGCACCATACTTTGACCCTGCTCCATTTATTTCTTGTCTACCTTCCCAATATCCCCTGTTTGCCTTCTGCCTGCCTATATTCAGTACAATCTTTTCTCTTTCCTGTATTCCCTTTGCTCTTCCATCTGTCCTCAGTCCCTTTGTTGTCTCTTTACATTTTTGTCTATTTTAAAAACTAAAAGCTGTGTAACATTATATAGAACACACAATTTTTAATAACAATCTCCTATGGTGTTATGCATAGTACGAAAAAAAATCTCCTTTATAGTAAATATGGTAAACATTAAGAGGTGATTGAAATAAGGTGTTTAAGATGATTAAAGCAGTTGATACAGCCATTAAAGAGAAACTATTTTCTCTAGTGGCAACATCCAAAACCAAGGGGCTGAAGCTTAAAATTAAAGCCTGACCACGTTGTCAGGAAGCGTTTCTTCACACAAAATAAAACGGAAATCCAGGATTCTCTCCCTAGAAGTAGTTGAGGCTTGAGATTAGTTAAAAATTTCAGTACTGACTTTTGTTAGGCAAAGCTAATAATGGCTGTACCACCCAGGACAAAGGCAGCAGAATCATGGAAATTCCTCTACCCGCAATCTCCCCTTCAAGGCACATACTGTCATGACTCAAAAATATATCACCATTCCTTCCCTGTCACTGGATCAGAATCCTATAATTCCTTTTCTAATAGCGCTGTGGATGTTTTTACCCTCATTAGATTACTGCAGTTCAAAAAGAAAGCTCAGTTTTCTCAAGGGTAAGAAATGCTGGCCTAGCTAGCGATGCCCACATCCTGTGAATGAATATGAAAAGAATGCTACAAAGTCAAGGTGGGTGATTGAATTATAGTGTAGATAAAAACCATAATCTGACTGAATGGTGGAACAGGTGGATGGGACTCAATGGCCAACCACTGCTCCTATGTTAAATTAAAAATAACAGCTCATCAGCACATGTCTGTTTCCATGCTGTATAACTCTTTGCCTATGTGGCCAATACATGCAAGTGGGTAGCTGCATTCACAATTCAAGGAGGTCAAGATAACATCCCAATGTGGCAAATCAAGATGAACCCTGTTTTTCTAATCTAATCAACCACGCGTAATCTGCACACAATACTACAGAAGTTGTGGATTTTTTGCACATCCTTTACAGCAAGTCAAGGGAATTAGATCACCCATCCACACAGCCCACCCATCTCTACCACCTCAATAGATGACCTGGGAGCCCTTAATCTCAGTGCAAGGAAGCTGAAGAATCCAGTTTTCCAACCCAGTGTAAAGAGCTGCAGCCTCAATAATGGATCATTCAAAAGCTTCCTAGTTTCTCAGTCACTATTGGATGTACTCTGGTTAAACCACCTTTCATACCACCGCTTCAACAATTTTTACCCTTATCCTTGACTGAAATCAACAGTGCCCTTGATGTGTCTATCCCAATTTCCATATTTCTCACCCATTTCCTGTCCTCCTATGATCTCCATACAGGCTCCCTTAGAGGACACTGCCTTGTGGCATTAACTTTGATTCTCTCTCTACAGACTCTGCCTGGCCTGCTGAGCATTTCCACCATTTTCTGTTCATATATCAACAGAACTTGTTCAGAGAGGAAGCAAATTGTTTCTGAAGCTGTATTTCAGATTCTCAACTTTGGCGACATCGTTCTGCCATCCCAGTCAATCAATCCACAAGCGTGACAATGAGTGTACACATTCTGAAATCTTCTTGTGCTGACTGTGAGGAGCTTTGCTTTGAACCTCAGTCTTATTACATGACTGTTTATATATAAAGTGATTTAATCACAACTGCAAGAAAAGTGGTTTTGAATCTGTGCCTAAAATAAACATGCACTCATACATTGTTGCATCACATCATTTTTACAAGGCTCTTGTTTAGAGTAATGTTTAGACAGTGAGAGATCAGTACCATAATCAAATTTTGACCCATTTCCTATCTGAAACACATCCTAAGGATGAAAATCTTGGAAAACAAAAGCTTGCAGTGCCTTAAATGTAGCAAAGTGTCCCGAGGGATGTCACAGGAGCATTATCAGAGTTTGACATTGAGCAACTTGTGGAAAGCTTGATCAAAGTAGCAGGCTTTAAGGAGCACTGCAATAGGAGGAGAAAGAAGTGGAAAGATGTAGAAATTTAGGAGGGAATCCCAGGGCATATGACCACAGGAATTGATGAGTGAGGAAACTTCTTTCCCTTACCTTATAGCAGTATCGCAGAGTCGGGGATGAGGACCATCCTGTAGGACAGCTTCCTGTCACACTGGGTGTGGGCGTCACTGCAGCTGGTCCAGTTCCTGGATCGACAGAGGTTGCCAGGTTCTGCCTGCAGATGTACTTGGCCCTGAAGCTGTTGCAGTCTTTCACATCCCATAATCCAACAGAATTTCCCGTCGCCAGCACCACACAACCGCCTTTATAACCTGCAACAGAAGGCTCAGTTCATACATTCAGCATTCCTGTGTAACAGCAAGCCACCAGCCAGGAGGCATACATGCACACACACCAGCCAAGTATTATTGCACTATTACAGATTAAAAACAGCGGGTTGATTAAGCTCAGTCTCCTTCATTAACTAGTTTCTCACCTGCCTATGTCCTCTGTGACCTGTGGTGAAGCCAGATGAACTTGCAGGACAAATAGTCATTTAAATATGGGTGGGTTTTCTGTCACTGCAGTGTTCCCAGATCAAAGAGCAAAAGGCTCCATTGCTGTACCCGAAACTTAAAAGTGATTCACCCTCTTCCCCAAACACATTTCCACAAACTCCTTGTAAGGGTTTCAGATTCTGTAGGTGGTTTGTGCTGTTTCTGGAGTGGGAAGCCCAGAAATGTTTAAAGTAAGAAGTGACAAACAGCAAAACCCTGGCTTTTAAGAGAGAGCCAGATACTCAATCGCCACATACCGTGGGTGGAAATAAAAATTATTGAAAGTCTTCAACAAGAAGACTTGAACACCACAAGGCCCCTGCAGCATGTGGCACAAAGGAAAATCAGTAACAGAAACTGGAATATCAGGGCCCTGGGACTTAGTCCCTGTCCTGCTTAGATTTTTGGCAAAAGGCAATAATCCTGAATATTTGAGACAGGCCAAAATGGCAGCCAAGATTTACGAATGAATTAGTATGAGAACGAATGAATAGTTCAGACAATGAATGGTAGTAAACACACTGCTCTGTCAAACTGCAACACAATGCAACCGTAGGGGATGAAAGAAATTTCAATAATTACGTTGTAAAACACTTTCAGCTGGCAAATGTATATTAAGTGTAATGGTTTAACAGTCGTCAGTAAGATGCTGAACCGAACACTTTGGAATTTGCTGCAATTGGTATCCCACTGCCAAAAATAAGCTTTCCTTTGCTCAAGGCAGTTTCAATCCCTGCAGTTTACATTAACACTTTAATAACACCACGACCTGCCTAGTCATTTAGCCAGCTATTAAACCAGAAATAAAAACACCACAACAGAGCTATCCCACCAGCCCTCACACCCACTGCCACTGGCTTATGCTGTAGGAACCATGCAGACCTTCAGGATAAATAAGTAAGGCCCCTGCTCAATGCTGGTTGTGGCTGGGGTGGCCATAAATAGTGCTGTAAATAGTTTTCAAATCAGGAATGGGATTGTGGGGCAAAATCAGTCAGTGGTCCCCAGCAGCAATGTGTATCTGTGGAGATAGAAACAAAAATTGCTGGAGAAACTCATCCAGTCTGGCAGCATCTGTGGAGAGAAAGCAGAGTTAACATTTAGGGTCCACTGACTCTTCTGAACTGGACCCGAAACATTAACTCTGCTTTTTCTCCACAGATGCTGGCAGAGATTCTGAGCTTTTCCAGCAATTTCTGGTTTTGTTTCCGATTTCCAGCATCCACAGTTATAGAGCCATAGGCGTGTACAGCATGGAAACAGACCCTTTGATCCAACTTGTCCATGCCAACCAGGTATCATACAGTAATCTAGTCTCATTTGCCAGCATTTGGCCCATATCCCTCTAAACCCTTTCTATTTATGTCCCCACCCAGATGTCTGTCTTTCAGTTCTATTTTGTATGTGTGGACATATTGGGCAAAGACAAAAATATGCTGAATTGTGATCATCCATCAAGAATGCTGCTTTTGTTGGGGATGAACGGTTATTGCAGGATATGCAGGAATGTAGAGTTGAGGTTAAAAATCAGATCAGCCATGATCTTAATGAATGAGGGAGCGGACCTGCAGAGCTGAGTGGTCTACTCCTGTTCTTTGTTTGTATGCTCCTAAGACAGAACCTCCTGAATCAGTTAACAGCGCAGCAGCACTGTGGTTACATTACTCACTACTGTCAAATGAACAGTGCTAATAATTTCAGGCAGCATGAGTTCAAACCTCACCAGGCGCAATGTGTGAATTTGAGATCTTTTTAAAACTATCACAAAGAAAGACCGGTATGACTAGACTGTTGTAAAAACCCAACAAGAACACAAATTCCCTTTCAGAAAGGAAACTGGCTTCCCTCGCCCAGACAGGACTCTATGCCATGCCAGCTCCAGGCCAACAAGTCCTCCTCAAAAACCCATTCAGCTATATAAAACACTGCTACAGTAAAGAAGCCCATCATCAGTATCTCAAGGATATCTTGGACTAGGCAATAAATATAGGCATACATCGGGTTTAAGCTATCGGGCTCAAGTGAACCCGTAGATGACTATAAAAAGTGTAGGAGCACACTTAAGACAGAAATTGGGAAAGCAAAAAGAGGATATGAGATGGATCTGGTAGATAAGGTTAAAAGTAATCCCAAGAGGTTCTATAGCTATATTAAGAGTAAGACGGTGGTGAGGGAGAAATAGGTTCCCTTAAAGATCAGCATGGTTGTCTATGTGTGGAGCCACAGGAGATGGGGAGATTTTTAATGAATATTTCTCCTCCCTGTTTACTGAGGAGAGAATCGTGGATGCTAAGGAAATAAGGGAAACAAGTGGGGATGGTTTGGACCGCATACACATTACCAGAGAGGAGGTGTTTGCAGCCTTAAAGTGCATTAAGGTGGATAAAGCCCCTGGGCCTGATCAAGTCCATCCTCTGATGTTGTGGGAGGCTGGAGAAGAAATTACAGAGCCCCTTGGATAGATTTCTGCTTCATCTTTAGCCATTGGTGAAGTTCCGGGAGACTGGAAGGTGACTAACGTTGTTCCATTGTTTGAGAAAGGTAGCAAAGACAAGCCACAGAACTACAGGCCAGTGAGGCTGACGCCAGTGGTAGGCAAGTTACTGGAGAGGATACTGAGGAACAGGAACAACCAGCATTTGGATAGTCAAGGTCTGATTAGGGATAGTCAGCATGGATTTGTGTGTGGGAAGTCATGTCTGACAAATCTTTCAGAGTTTTTCAAAGAGGTAATCAAGAGGATAGATGAGGGTAGGGCAGTGAATGTTGTCTATATGGACTTTAGTAAGGCCTTTGACAAGGTCCCACACAGCAGGCTAGTCATAAAGGTTAGGGCGCATGGGATCCAAGGTGAGCTAGCTAATTGGATTCAAAACTGGTTCAATGGTTAGAAACAGAGGGTGATGGCTGAAGGCTATTTCTCAGACTGGAGGCCTGTGACTAATGGTGTTCACAGGGCTCGGTGCTGGGACCTTTGTTATTTGTGACTTACACAAATGATCTGGATGTGAATGTACAAGGCATGATTAGCAAGTTTGCAGATGATACAAAATTTGGAGGTATCGTTGATAGCGAGGAAGGTTATAAAAAATTACATAGGAATCTTGATTGGATGAGGAAGTGGGCTCAGAATTGTCAAATGCAATTGAATACAGGTAAGTGTGAGGTGTTGCACTTTGGAAAGTCAAATCAAGGTAGGACTTACACAGTAAATGGTAAGGTCCTGAGGAGTGCTGTAGAACTCAGGGACCTAGGAGAACATGTACATAGTTCGTTGAAATCAGTGTCACAGGTGGACAGGGTGGTAAAGAAGGCATTTAGCATGCTGGCCTTCATCGGTCAAGGCACTGAGCATAGGAGTTGGGAGGTTACGTTACGTTACGTTACAGTTGTATAAGTTGTTGATGAAGCTGCACCTTTTTTTCTTTATTCATTCACAGGATGAGGGCATCACTGGCTAGGGCAGCATTTATTGCCTATCCCTAATTGCCCAGAGGGCAGTTAAGAGTCAACCACTTTGCTGTGGGTCTGGAGTCACATGTAGGCCAGACCAGGTAAGGATGGCAGTTTCCTTCCCTAAGGAACATTAATGAACCAGATGGGTTTTTCCGACAATCAGCAACAGATTCACGGTCATCATTAGATTCTTTAATTCCAGATATTTATTGAATTCAAATTCCACCATCTGCTGTGGCGGGATTTGAACCCGGGTCCCCATAAGGTTATCTGCGTCTCTGGATTAACAGACCAGCGATAATACCACCAGGCCATTGCCTCCCACTTTGGCACAGTTTTATAGGAAAGATATAGTTAAACTGGAAAAAGTGTGCAAAGAAGATTTACGAGGATGTTGCCAGGACGAGTCGGCCTGAGTTATAGGGAGAGGTTGGTCAGGATAGGACTTTATTGATTTGAATGTAGGAGAATGAGGGGTAATCTTATTGAGGTGTATTAAATCATGAGGGGCATAGATAGGATGAATGCATATAGTCTTCTTCCCAGGGATGGGGAATTGAAAACTAGAGGGCACAAGTTTAAGGCAAGAGGGGAAAGATTTACGGAGGACCTGGTGGGCAACTTCTTCACGCAGAGAATGGTGCATATATGGAATGGGTTGTCAGAGAAAGTGGTTGAGGCAGGTACAATAGCAATACTTAAAAAACATTAGGTACTTGGATGAAAATGGTTTAGAGGGATATGGACCAAATGTGGGCAATTGGAACTTGCTGAGTGGACACCATGGTCAGCTTGGACCAGTTTGGGCCTGTTTCCATGCTGTATTACTCTATGACTCCAAATAGTAGCTTTGCCAGCAGTGCTCAAATCTCAAAAACAAACCAAAAAAAATACTGGATTTGATCTGGGACAGGTCATCCCAGGTTTTATCAGTGTATAAATTCCCATCAAGTGGCCAGAAAACAAAACTTGAAGGGTTTAGGCCCGAAACGTCGAGTTTTCCTGCTCCTATGATGCTGCTTGACCTGCTGTGTTCATCCAGCCCCATGCTTGTTATCTCAGATTCTCCAGCATCTGCAGTACCTTTTATCTCTGAATGACCGCCTTGGATGTTTCCAAAGATCATTTATAATCAGCCGTGAAAACCAACTTTGGTAAAATAAAGGGACAAAGCATCAGACTATGGAAACAAAACGGCCTTGAAACAGCTGCACCAGGCTCTGCTGCTGCTGCACTCACAGTGAAGTTGTATCATTTTTACTTGTCCAGATTTTGTGTGTGCGTATTTTTATAGAACAAGCCTATGTTATTAACAAGCCGCAGAGCTCAGATGTCCTTAAACAAAAACCTCAGCAGTTATAAAGATGAAGGTATTTGCCAATGTAATCCTACTCAGGCAGCCATCCACTCTCCCTGCACATTTATTTCCTCATTAAGTGATATCAGTTCCAGATGCGCCCCATATCAATGTGTGGCCAAAGCAAATAGTAATCTGCCTGACTAGCTGCTGCTTGACCAGTGACACCTCACAGCAGATAGAAATACTTGATCTTTCTGTAGAAACTCCATCCTCCTCATTTTCCTTACATGGGTGGAAGATTGCATTTATATTCTGAGTGTAACTAAAATGATAAAGGTCATGGCTCAGTTAGTAGCACGTTTGGCTCAGAGTCAGACACTGTGGGTTCAAGGCCCATAATAGTAACTTGGATGTGACTCTCCAGTGTGTCCCATATGGATACGAAAGAGTTAATACTGGGGAATGCCATAAGCACCACCCACTTTGATGATGCCATATGGATCTGAGAGCAAAACAGCTGAAGACAGTTTGAGGTGTGCTTGATGCTGGATTGCTCTCTGTCACTTTTCACTGAACCAGAGTTGATCCTTTGGCTTGATGATCATATTACAGTGGGTGATATGCTGGACCATGAGCTTACAGATTGTTGTTGATAGCCCCCAGTGCCTCATTGATGTACAATTTGGAGCTGCTAGATTTGTTCAGAATCTAGCCCACATAGTATGGCAGACTGGAGGGTAGTGAATGTTGTGCCATTATTCAAGAAGGGCTGCAAAGAAAAATCTGGGAATTACAGGCCAGTAAGTCTAACATCTGTGGTAGGTAAGTTACTTGAGAAGAATCTGAGTGATAAGATAGACATGTCTTTATAAAGACAGGGCTTGATTAGGAATATGCAGCATGGCCTTGTGCGTGGGAGAACATACCTCACAACTTTTCTAGAGCTCTTTAATAAAGTGACCAGGAAGGTTGATGAGGACAGGCAGTAGACGCCTATATGGATTTCAGTAAGGTCTTTGATAAGGTTCTGCATGGTAGGCTGCTCTGGAAGGTTGGATCGCATGGAATCCAGGGAGAGCTGGCAAATTGGATACACAATTGGCTCGATGGTAGGAAACAGAAGGTAATAGTGGAAGGATGCTTGTTGGCCTGGAGGCCTGTGACTAGAGTGTGCCTCAGGGATCAGTGCTGGGTCCATTGCTGTTTGTTATCTATATCAATGATTTGGATGAGAATGTATAAGCTATGATTAGTAAGTTTGCGGATGACTGTAAAATGAGTGGTATCGTGGACAGGGAGGAAGGTTATCAGAAATTGCAGCAGGATCTTGATCAGCTGGGGAAGTGGGCTGAGAAATGGTAAAATGGAGTTTAATATAGATAAGTGTGAGGTGTTGCATTTTGGAAAGTCAAATCCAGGTAGGAGTTTCATGGTGAATGGTAGGGCCTTAAGGAGTGTAATGTAACAGAGGGACGCAGGAGTTCAGGTGCACGGTGCTTTGAAAGTGGAGTCACAGGTAGACAGGGCAGTGAAGGCGGCTTTTGGCATACTTGCCTTCATCAGTCAGGGCACTGAGTACAGAATTTGGGAAGTTATGTTGCAGTGTACAGACATTAGTGAGGCCACACTTGGAGTATTATGTCATGTTCTGGTCACCTTGCTGTAGGAAGGATATTATTAAACTGGAAAGAGTGCATAAGAAATTACAAGGATGTTGCCAGGATTCAAAGGACTGAATTATAGGGAGAGGCTGGACAAGCTAGGACTTTTTTCTTTCCAGCATAGGAGACTGAGGGGGGATCTTATAGAAGTGTATAAGATTATGAGAAGCATGGATAGGGTGAATGCGCTCAGGCTTTTTCCCAGGGTTGGGGAATTGAGGACTAGAGGGCATCAGTTTAAGGTAAGAGGGGAAAGAATATATGGGAACCCGAGGGGCAACTTGTTTTACACAGAGGGTGGTACACATACAGAATGAGTTGCCAGCAGAAGTGGTTGAGGCGGGTACAATAACAACATTTAAAAGGCATTCGGACGAATACAGGGTTAGGAAAGGTTTAGAAGGATATGGGCCAAGTACAGAGAAAGACACATTTTGGTCAGCATGGAACAGTTTGGGCCCAAGGGCCTACCTCTGTACTGTAGGACTCTATGGCTCTATAGCTCTATAACATGATGGAGGGCATCCTTAATGTGAAGACAGGACTTCACCTCTACAAGGACTGTATCATGGTAACTTTCATCAATACTGTCTTCGGTGGATGCATCTGCTTCAAGGGGATTGGTAGGAATTATGTCAATTAGATTTTTGCCTGTTAGAAAAATATAAACATAGAAAATGAAAGCAAAATTGCGCCATTTGAATGAGTGAGCCTGCTCCTCCATCAACATGATCACAGCTGATCCTCTATCTTAATGCTTTAGTCCTGTTCATTTCTCACTGAGTTCCTTCAATTCTTCCTTTGGAACAGGATGTCGTTTCCATCGCTTTTCTGAGAAGTTATTCATGTTTTCTGTGAACACAGAACTGAAGTAATTGTTAAACTGCTCTGCCATTTCCTTGGTTCACCATCATTAATTATCCTATTTCAGAATAAAACTGAATTTTTATGGTGCAGAAACAGGCCATTTGGCCCACTGTATCTGCTCCAACTCTGAGCATTTTAACTTCGTACCTATGTCCAGCCTTTACCCCACAACCCCACAAGTTGTTTCTATTTAAATAACCGTCCAATGCCTTCTTAAATACCTCGATTGAACCTGCTTCCACCACACTTCCAGGCAGTGCATTCTAGACCCTAACTACTCTCTGTGTGAAAAAGGTTTTCTCATCTTGCATTTGCTTTTTTGGCAAAATACTTTAAAATAATGGCCTCTGGTTCTCGATCGTTTTGCAAGCAGGAACAGTTTCTCCTATTCACTCTATCCAGGCCCCTCATGATTTTGAAACATTCTATCAGATCTCCCCTCAGCCTTCTCCTCTTCAAAGAAACCAGTCCCGACATTTCCCATTTTTCCTCACAATCAAAGTGTCTCACACCTGGATCCATTCTTGTTAACCATTTTTGCACTCTCTTCAATGCATTCACATCCTTATAGCGTGGCTCACAGTACTGAATGCAATCCACCAGCTGAAGTCTAACCAGTACCTTTTGTTAGTTCATGATATCCTCTCTGTTCTTGTACTCTATGCCTCAGTATTGAAACCTAGAAACCTGAAACAAATGCAGACTCAGCAGACCTAGCAACATCTATGGAGAGAGAAACAGCTGATGTTTCAAATCTGGTATGTCTTAATACTGAGAGTTTTATGAACAGCTCTCTCTTATCTGTCCTGCCACCTTTAATAACTTATGTATGCATACACTTAGGCCTCTGCTCCTGCATACCCTATAGAATAATACACTCTATGTGATACTGTCTCTCCACGTGTTTTGCACCAAAGTGCATCACGTCACATTCCTCCGTATTGAACTATGTTTGCCATCTGTCCAGCTACTCCACCAACGTAATGTTCTTTTGAAGGTTTACACTGTCTTTCTCACAGTTTGCAGTTTTCCCAAGCTTTGTGTAATCCATAAACTTTGAAACCCCACCCGTCTTAATCATTTGTACATATCAGAAAAGCAAGGATCTCAATACCGATGTAGGAGCAAATTACTGCAGGTGCTGGAATCTGAAAACGACAAATGCTGGAGATCCCAGCGGGTCAGGCAGCATCCATGGAGAGAGAGCAAACTAACATTTTGAATCTAGAGGTAGTAGGAACTGCAGATGCTGGACAATCTGAGATAACAAGGTGTAGAGCTGAATGAACACAGCAGGCCGAGCAGCATCATAGGAGCAGGAAAGTTGACGTTTCGGGCCTCGACCCTTCTTCAGAAATGGGGCTTCGCAGTGGGGTTAAAATTGTTTCAGAGATAGTAGGAACTGCAGATGCTGGACAATCTGAGATAACACGGTGTAGAGCTGGATGAACACAGCAGGCCGAGCAGCATCAGAGGAGCAGGAAAGCCGACGTTTCAGGCCTAGACCCTCCTTCTTCATTTCTGAAGAAGGGTCTAGGCCTGAAATGTCAGCTTTCCTGCTCCTATGATGCTGCTTGGCCTGTGTTCATCTAGCTCTACACCTTGTTATCTAACATTTTGAATCTAGCTGATTCTTCACCAGAGCTGAGTCTCAATACTGATGCCTGGGAAACTCCACTATAAACTTTCCAATCAAAAAGTATTCACTGACCATTACACTCTGATTCGTATCATTCAGCCAACTTTTACCACATTTTTACTGTCGCTTTACTCCAGGGCCTAAAACTTGCCTCACAAACACGTTATGTAGCACAGTATTGAATGCCTTTTAGATATCCAACGGCCTTGCCTCCCGATTACCTGTACACTTTTCTACCTGACACCTGTCATAAGCATATTTTTATTCTTTAACTTAATTTCTGTCTCCATAGAACTCTGGGCATGTTTGTCCTCCCTTTCTCTTTTGAGGGAATATTTTGTGACTGTGCCTAAACCATCTTCTCTTTGAAGGTAGCCCATTGTTCAGCTCCTGTCAACCTCCTATTTTAGTTCATTCAGCCTAGCTGTCTTCGTGCCTCATTGAAGTTGGCTCTCTGACAGGTGATTATTTTTATGCTGGATTGACCAATGTCATTTTTCACTGTCACGCTAAACCTCATGATTGTAATGATTAGTAGGCCCTAAATATTACTCCATTGTCACTGATTTATTTGGCTCACCTCATTGCCAAGAACCAGATCTAGCAGTGACTTCTTTCTTGCTGTACTTGACATATACTGCTGGAGGAAATTCTCCCGAACACGTGAGAAACACCTCCCCCCCATTGCCCCTTACACTACTATTAGCCCAGTCTCTACTCTGGAAATTAAAATTCCCTGCTATAATTACTCTTATGATATTTATATGTCTCTGTAGCTTCCTTGCAGATTTGTTCTACATCCCTCCCACTTGTTAGCAGTCTATAGATTACACCAACCAATGTAACTACACCCTTGTTATTTCTTAGCTCTAACCAAATTGATTCTATTCTTGAATCCTCTGAAACATCCCTCTTTCTTCTGTAATGCTGTCTTTAACCAAAAATGCAACTCCTTTTTAGTCTTTCCCATTTTTTTTCTGAACACTTTGCAACTAAGAACATTTATCATCCAGGCTTGAATTACCTTCAGGCAAGTCTCTTATTGCCTCAACAACATAATTCTACATGGCAGTCTGTACATGTAACTGCCCAATCTTATTAACTATATGCACAGCATTCATATATATATATAAAAAAACTCTGATTTAGAATTTGTTATTTTCTCCTAACTCTGACTCTACGTACTAATTTATTATTCTATATTATAGTGCTATCTCCTCTCGTGGCATTTTGTGTTGTCTGGTATTACTCCCTAACATTATTCCCTGGTTTCCACACCCTTGCTGAGCTAATTTAAACTCTCCCCAACAGCACCAGAAAAAAAGCCCACAAGAAATCAGTCCTGGCTTAATTCAGCTGCAATCCTTCCAATTTACATAGGTGCCATCTCTCTACAGCCAGACCCAGTGCCCCAGGAATCTAAATCATTTCTCATGCACCATATTTTCAGTCATGCATTCATCTGTTTAACTTCCTATTTCTCTATTCACATGTATGTAACACCGTAAGTAATTCAGAGATTACTACTTAATACGCCCTGCTTGCTAATTTTCTACTTAGCTCCCAAAATTCTGATTACAGGACTACATTCCCCTTCTAGTTTCAGACTGAGGGAGTTACATTTGTCATCATTGATCTTTCTCTTTCTACATACTTCTAGAAGCTCTTACGGTCTGCTTTTATGTTATTTGTAAGTTTATGTATATTCTATTTTTCCCTTCTTAATCAAAGTCTTGGTCTTTGCTGCATTCTTAATTGCTCTCAATGGTCACACTTACTACTTTTCCTCACAACTGTATAGGACCCCACTCTGGATCTATTATCCTTAATCTCTATCATTAGTCACGGTTGGGTGTCTTACCCTGTTGTAATTTTGTTCGGAAAGGTTTTATAATGTTGACGCAGAAGTATTTGTTCCTGAAACACTAGCCATTGCCTAACCACTGTCATGCCTTTTAATCAAGTTATCCATTATATTGCAGTCAAATCATGCCTGATACGTTTATTGTTTCCTTTGTTTAGACTTAGGGCCCTAGCTTTGGATTCGACTACTTCACTTTCTATTCTAATTAAGAATTTTATCCTGTTACAGTCACCCTTCCTAAAAGGGTCTCGCACAACATATTGGTTTCCTCATGATTTGTTGCAGACCCAGTCTGGCAGCTACGTCCTTTATTATTTGGCCAGCTTGGTCAGTAATGGGCCTATGAAGCCACTCTTGGTGATGGGCATTGACGCCTCTGAGCGTACATTATGTGGCCTTGTCATTCTCAGTACTTCTTCCAAGCAGTGTTCAACCTACAGCAGAACTGACCATCAACTGAGGGTTGTTGGGAGGGGATCAGTACTCGGTAATCATGAGGAGGTTAATGCCCAAGAGATGTCCTGCTAAAACCTCCTGCTTGATCAGACACAATCGGACATCACGGATCTGGAATCAGGGTTGAGGAGTTTTGGGCCACTCCCTGTGAGTACGAGGAGAAAGGGAGGACAGGAGTTAGGAGCAGAGAGTGGCCATCCAGACATTTTAAAGCCATTTCTGAGACAATGTGATGTGACTTTGTACAAACGTAAATTCTCACTCTATATCCAGAGAAAATCCACTCCACTAAAATCTTTCACTATTTCCCAAGGCTAGTGAGGGGAATGGAGCGGTTCCATGTACATAGCTGGATGGTCACATTCTCCAACTGTTTCCTGCAAAGCTGTTGAACTGAAATCCACCGCAGAGATACTATTGCCAGGTGATGCCTGCTAAAATCTTCTCTGAGTGGCAAAGTCTAAGGGAGCCACGCAGTTACCTGGTTGGTTTAGATTCCAGTTGGTGAAGGAGACGGCATCACCACCCATCCATTGGAAGACCCCCGGGTGGTTGGCATCTTGTAGAGCTGTCCAGAAGTTGCCGGAGTGACCAAGGATAAGGCTGATGATGAACGACTGCTCAAATCTAACAGAAGGCACAGAGACCAGAGTCATAAAGGACAACAGCTTCAAAAGAGTAAACCATAGCTTCTGAAGAACAGATTAGATTAACTAATCCTCACAACCTTTCACTTTTAATGGTAAACTCAAACTTCCAGTTGTTCTTTTTCCAAATTATGAAAGAGGTAGAAATTGCATTACCATACTCCTGGCCAATTATCCATGTAGCCCAGATGATATCCCTTGGCTACTTGGCTCTAAATAACTACACAATTTCACACGACTATAAAGCAAACCCACGTCAACTGAGGAGTACCCTCATCAGTTTGGAATATCCATAGCCAATGGGGCGATCTTTACATAAACCAGTCCCTCTGCAAGCCACAGAGTACTTGGTGGTTATTCAGGATGGTGGTGGTCGTGGACGGTTGAGGGGGGAAATAAACTAGCATTGATGGGGTGGGGGGTCCCACAGTGTTCTCAATAAGTCTCTGCTCCCTCTTCACTACTTTATCTTTCCTGAGAACAGGCACAGGAGGAGTTTTAAAGTCAGATTGGATTATTATGGTCTAAACACACACTCGGTGTTGTGTGTGCATTTTAATTGCAGCACTCATGGTACCTCACACTGTTAAACTCAACAGCCAGAGCAGGGTACATGTGTAAATGGCCAGGAGAGACCAGACGTAAGTATTATACAATACTGTCCTGCACATTCTTTCAAAAGAGCAGGAGGAGCAGGAAGAGCAGGAATTCTCAACTGGATCCTGCAAGGATCCATTCCATGCGCCTCTCTAGTTCAGGACTTGCTCACCATCACAGAGACCAGAGTGATAAAGGACAGCAGCTTCAAAACAGTAAAACATAGCTTCTGAAGAACAGATTAGATTAATGGAATATTCCTCAACACTCCAAGAATCTTTCCCATAAACCAATACCTTGAATGCAAATGTGTGACTATTTGATTAGTCACTGCTGAGTGACGTTGGCTTTCTAAAAGTTAAGTTAAATTGAAGTTAAGATAACACAGTGTGGAGCTGGATGAACACAGCAGGCCAAGCAGCATCAGAGGAGCAGGAAGGCTGACGTTTCGGGCCTAGACCCTTCTTCAGAAATTCAATTCTCAGGTTCTCCAGCAGCTTCAGTTCCTATCATCTCTTAAATTGAAGTTCATGTTCCACTGGACCCACAGCTCAGTTTTACCCCTAGTAACTTCACACATGGGTGTAGTGTAAAGATAACCAACTTGGGAAAGAGAAAACTGCCATTCTGCTTAAAGGAGGATTAGACTTGTACAGAACTTAAAAACATAGAAACAGGCCATTCAATCCAACCAGCCCATTCCAGTCTTAACACTCCCCTTCAGCATCCACCCACTCTGCCATTAGTTAACTCCATCAATATAGTCTTCAATTTTTTTTTCCCCACTGTGCATTCATTCAGTTTCCCATTAAATACTAATCAATTATGCCTTGAATAAGCTAGTTGAACATTTTAACTACTTTCTGAAATTCCCTATCATAGAGTCATAGAGCATGGAAACAGACCCTTTGGGTCCAACTCGACCATGCTGACCAGGTTTCCCCGAACTAAACTAATCTCATTTGCCTGTGTTTGGCCCATATCCCTCTCAACTTTTCCTATTCACGTACCTGTCCAAATGTCTTTTAAATGTTGTAACTGTACCTGCATCTACCTCTGACAGCTCATTCCATACATGTATCGCCATCTGCATGAAAAAGATGCCCTTCTGGTCCCTTTAATATCTTCACCCCTCTCACCTTAAACCTATGCCCTCTAGTTTTTGACTCCCTATCCCGGGGAAAGGGCCTTTGAAATTCATCTTATCTATGCTCCTTGCGATTTTATAAACCTTTGTAAGGTCACCACTCAACCTTCTCCACTCCGGGGAAAAAAGTCCCAGCCTATCCTTATAGCTATCAATTTATTAGACTCTACCACCTGGAACATCTTCCGCTTCCCATCCCTCTCTGCCTTCCTCAAGGCCCATTCCCTTCGCCACTCCTTAGTTCATGCCACACTCCCCACCAACCATTCCAACCTGCCCGGTACCTTCCCCTGTAACCGTAAAAGACGCAATACCTGCCTACACACACCACCTCCCTCACCTCCATTCAAGGCCCTAAACAGTTCTTCCAAGAGAGACAGAACTTGACCTGTATCTCCTCCAACCTGGTCTATTGCATCCTGTGTTCCCAATGTGGTCTTCTCTACGCCGTGAGACCAGATGTAGACTAGGGGACCATCTTCGCCTGGGCTGTAACGGCCAACCTAACCACACAGTCACCGCCCACTTCAACTCCCTGCCAACTCCCCCTCCGACATGTCCGTCCTCAGCCTCCTCCAGTGTCGCAGTGACTTGGAACACAAATTTGAAGAACAACACCTTTTCTTCTGCCTGGGCACCCTACAGCCCAGAGAACTCACAATTGAGTTCTCCAATTTCAAACAACCTTCTCAGCAATCCCCAGGCTCCCTTTCTAGCCCCACCTTCTCCCTTCAATTCCACCTTCTGACCCTCCCTTCCAGCCACCAACTGGCTTTATCTGTCCCATTGACTAACCAGGTCATACCTATTACCATAATTCCACTACCAACCCACACCCCCTCTGTTTATCTGAAGCTCCCCCCACCTTTACATCCAGTCCTGAAGAAGAGTAATACCCAAAACATTGACTGCTCCTTTCCTCCAGATGCTGCCTGGATTACTGTTTTCTTCCAGCCTCCTGTTTGTCTACCTTGGATTCCAGCATTTTCAGGTTTTTTTTGTCTGCAATCGATTTATTAGTGCCTAGTTTATATTTATGGACCTTGCTGTAGTCTCAACTGCTAGTGGAAACATCTCCTCAATATGTACCTTTATAAATCCTTTTATAATTTATTTTGAAGCACACTGTCCAGCCATCCTTCACTTTTATTCTTTTTCAGAGAGGAGCTGGGATCTGTTTACACTATGGGATTGGGGCTTAAATGCATTGTTTAGGCAACAATGGTAAACAATGCCTCAATTGTAAAATCTCATCCTTGCCACGATAGCCTTGCCCCTCCCTGGGCTCGTAACCTATTTCAGCTCCAAGATCTCTGCAGTACTCCAAACCTGGTTTTGTGCATATTCCGTGGGCTCTAAATCTCTCCTCCCCTCTCCTCTTCTCCTTTTACAATGCTCCTTCAAAGCTACTTGTACCACCAAAATTTTGGTCACCTGTCCAATCCCTTAATGTGACATGACATCAAATTTTGTTAAAGCCATACAAATTTTGTTCAAGATGTTGCACTATGATTAGGTCATTATATAAACTGGAGTACTATGCGATGTAGAGAAAAGTCCCTCAGCATGCTACCTGACCTAAAGAGCTCCTGAGAGAGACTGATCCCAATGTGGTGCACATGGCAGGAAGGCACAAATAGGCTATTTGCAAATAACAACTTATGTTTATAGAACGCATTTTCAAGGAGCTTCGCAAGAGTACAATTAAATAATGTATGACTCCAAGCCATATGAGATGATCTGCGAGTTAGATGACCTAAAGTTTGATTAAAAAAAGATACATTTTGAGGAGTGCCTTAAAGGAGGTTAAGTGAGGTCGAGAAATATACAGATGTAAAGACGGAATTCCAGAGGTTGGGGCTTAGGCAGCCGAAGGCACAGGCACTGATGGCAGAGTGATCATAAGCAGGAATGCACAGAGGCCCTGGCAACACTGATCTATCTATTTGGTGCTGCAATCGTTCAGAGCAGCAAGGTCCAAGCTGTTCGCCCTCAGTTTTGTGTGAATACAGGATTCTCATGTACCTGTTCAGAATTGTCACGAGGGTCGACCTTTGTCCTGTGCATTTCTTCAAGGCCTGGTCAAAGGTCACTGATTCCTCACCCACAAAATAGCAGGAAGAGCCGTGCAACCTCCAGCCCTGAGTGCAGAGGAAATACTTTGTTAGTGAAAAACCAAATAGGCTGATGCGGTCCTATACTGGTCAGAGAAGTGTATCATGATCCCTTCTGATGTTATTACCAGACGGCTCAGATTCCAGACAGGAACCTGGCTTGACAGATCCTATTTTTATTTGTTTTGATTTTAACAAACTGATCTCTCACTGAAACATAAGCACACGATGCTATAGATTTTGCTTTACCAAATGAAGTTTATTACAATAAATTGATAAAATAGAATAATCCAAACTTATTATACGAATTCAAAGATTCTTAAACAGACAAAAGAAGTATTATCCCATTAAGCCCAAAACATTCCTTTATAAACTGAAAGGAAACAAAACAGATTTCGCCTAATATATCTCCAGTACAATTCCCAAAACGATACTTGCATAACACTCACAACAGAGCCCCTGTACCTTCTAACTTGTTAGGTTTAAATTACTTGTAACCTCAGATTTTAGACTGAAACGGTAATGGCTTCTTCCTGGAGCTACCACACTCCTAAGCTTCAATATACTCAATGTACTCTTTGATTTTTTTTTATCCCAGGACTTCTGATCCAGGACTAACACTAATTCTTCACTCCAAGCTAATCTTATTCACAATATCTTCTTTCTCAGAAGCACTGCATCATATAGCCATCCTACTCCAAGAACCTCACAGGACTGCAAACTCAAAAGTGAAATTAAAATTCTTTCTTAGCTATTGAAGTCTCCCTTATATTTAAAAAAGACAAAGTTCAGAACTCTTGAGCAAACCTTTAAGGCTCTTGCTGTATCACAAATAATCTAAAATAAACAAAGGTCCATCAAAGCACAAAAGCCATTCACTCTACAGCCTGGCTTCAAAACTGCTTTTGAAAGAAATCGCCATGGTTAGAGAAATAATTGCAAGTTAATAATTAACTTCAGACACACAAAAAATTGCAGAAACACGAAGTAATACTGAATAACATTGGAAATTATACATGTTTACATCACAAGTGAAAGGCAGTGTTGACATTAATGGTATTCCAGCTCTTGACTTGGTAGCTTCCATAAACAGACCTGCATCATCTATGGACTGTAACCAACAAGCGGCTAAAACAAGGATAATAATTGTTTCATTGAGCAGTTGTATTTTGACATAAGAAACCTGGAACCTGTTTCTGAAAGGGAGCTCAAGATGCAAAACAGCAACATTTTTACTGTTCTGAAACATATTTCATTACAACAGAAAACTCTGGTTACTTTCCCTCCCAATCCTCCAAGCCTTGTCATTAATGTCTGTTACTACTCAGCTAGTTCGTATGAAAAAATTAACATTCTTACTATTCTGGCAGGTTTTAACATCAATGCACTTACCAAGTAGATTTGGGTCTGAGATTAATCCCAAGCATCTGGAAAGTATTTCAAAACCATGAGAGAATTTGTGTTACAACTGACTGCGTGTAAAAAGGAACTCTGTACTCCTCCAGTCCCGGGGAACACGTGTTGCAAAAAGTCTGATGGTTTTATACCAATTCCCTTCTCCATCTCAGATGGAACCAAATCTTGGCACCCAGCCTTTTGGGGCTCTTCAATACTAGACTGGAGGATATGAAGAAACCCCACTCCCACCATCTGAGGGTGCTCATACATGTTTACGAACCTCATGCAACGTGTCTGCTAATTTTAATGGACATAAAATCAAGGGGGCCACAAAACTCACTGTTTACCCTCTATGCTCAACATGTGGGGCAGGATTCCTCAGACACCAGGGACTCCCTCACCACCAAGGAAGCAAGTCTACACTGATTGCTGCTGCGATGCAGCCATCCAACACACCACGAACCTTTAACTGGCCACTTTAAGGGCATCAATATGCACAGGTCAGTGGGTCACAAAGTCCCAATGAATTCTCCTAAAATGGGAGACACATTGGAGCGGTTGGGTGATAGGCAAATGTGTAGGTGGGTAGGATGCATACAGGCAAATAGGTGGTGGACAGGCCACACACCACCATTTACAAACCCTGCTTCAAGCCAGAGGGTGATAGACCATCTAATTTGATGTATAGTTGGAAGATAAACTCATCTTAGGTGGCATTGTTAAACAGGACATGACACAATAGCCTCCCATTTTGAAACCCTCTTGATATTCCAATCTGCTGAAGAAAATGGAGCTGAATATTAGCAGTGGCCGACAGTACACCATCCAGTTTGTCCATGCAACCTCCCACTTCAAATTTCTATTCCACCATCTACCCCTTTAGTTTCTGGTGGGGAGGGAGGGCCAGTCAAAGGTTTGGTGTGATACAGCTGTTGCATATTATTCTTAAGTTTTATTCTGATATTCTTTCTTGGTCTCTCCAGACTGCATATTTCGAGAAATTTCTTGTCATGGTACCACTCTTCCTAGGCCTTATATCCATAGCACCATTAAGCGTGCGCCAAGATGGCTTTTTCTTCCGTAATGAAGATCACCTAATCACCAAGAATTGTAAGATTAACTTCAGAAAAAGAGTTTGGGAATCAAACAAAAAAAACAGTCTAAGTCTAAATACTCTTGAACTGAGAATTTGCTGACTGTAGCAAATCATTCCTGGCACAGAATGAAGTAGTTAGAGTAACAAAGGAAACACAGGCTGCCAGGAGGGTCAGAGGCTCAAAATGAGCTCAGCTATTAGATTAATGGAGTTTAACTCGACAAATGGTAAGCAATGTCTTCACAAAGATCACTGCTGGGTGCAGAAATTTCTCCTTCCCCCTTTCACATCAGGGAGACTGAACTCATTCTCTCAAGTGTAAGGAGGGTGACGGAAAACAGTCAACTAAATCTCTCAAGGGGTTTTACCCCAATGGGAATAGGAAGCTCACTTGATTTCAATGGGAAAGAACTGAGTGCATAGCACCAGATCATTACCATTCACAAGCTTGTTGAAAAAAATCATTCAAATAAAACAAGAACAAACTCCCGTTTTTAAAACATTGTTTACAATCTCTTTACATCGCAAACTGCATGAAAGGGAATGGCAATGAGTCGACACTATGGTAATGGTAGTGGAGCGAGGTAGAAATCTGTGCAAGCCAATAGATTGAAAAAGGACCGCATGGCAGCTCAGTGGTTAGCACAGATTCCTCACAGCACCAGGAACCTAGGTTCAATTCCAGCCTCAAGCGACTTTCTGTGTGGAGTTCGCACATTCTCCCTACGGGTTTCCTCCGGGTGCTCCAGTTTCCTCCCACAGTCCAAAGATGTGCAGATTCTGTGGATTGGCCATACTGAAATTGTCCATAGTGGACAGGTGGGTGGACAGCCCATGGTAAATGTGGGGTTACGGGATACGATAGGCGGCTGGGTTTGGGTGGGATGGTCTTTGGAGGGTCAGTGTGGACTCGATGGACTGAATGGCCTCCTTCCACACTGTAGGGATTCTACGGTTCTGAAAAGATGTTCTCCCTGGAGCAAAGGAGATTAAGGAGCACTTCACAGAGATGTACAAGATTATACCAGGATAATGTAGACAAGGATAAATTGTTCTCATTTGCTGATGGTATATGAACTAGGGGGCACAGATTGAAGATTCATGGCAAGTAATGCAGGGTGGTGGGTTGAGGGAGAAACTGCTTTGAGGAAGACATTTTCTATCCAGTGTGTGTTAATGATCTGGAACTCTCCGTCTATGAGGGTGGTGAAATGGAGACGATCAAGGATTTCAAAAGAAAATGGGACAGGTAATTGAGGGAAATATACTTGCAGGGCTGCAGGGACAGGGTGTGACACTAAGACTGACATGCTATCTAGACAGCTCGTATAGATTCGATGAACCAAAAGGCCTCCTTCAATATCAGGAGGGGCAGAAGCCAACTACAATAAAAATGTGAACACATTACCGGAAATGAAACATCAGGAACCATTTAACAGGGCAATTCAACAGTCTGGCATCATCACAAATCTCAAACTGTAATCTAGCCAACTCCTACAAATCTCTGCCAGTCTGTGCCAGACCTCGAGCAGGGAGGCAGTTTCATCATCCTCTTTCCCAACACTAACTAGGCAGCAATTCTGAAGTTTGGAAACAGATAAATCAACTCAAATAGTCAAATTTTCACAGGCACAGGTTAAGATAGTTATAATTCCAAAAATCATCTTCTTTTAAGGGGCACTGGCATCATTGGCTGGCCAATATTTATTATCCGTCCCTGGTTGGCCTTCAGAAGGTGGTGGCGGTCTTGCTTTAGCCTACATCTGGTTCCTCTAGTTGTTACTTTGACCGACAGGTTTCATCACATGGTTAGGTTGTCCTATCCAGTGGCTATTTGCTTTTAAAAGAACATTATAAGCAGCGCTACGTCAAATCTGTACAAACCTAGTGCCCAAAACTAGTCATGAATATTGTAGTAACAGAATATGCAGTGCAATGTGAATGGGTGATAACCACCAGTCTGCTATTAACCTGTTAATGGTGAATTGCTGGAAGCCCTCATTAAAAATTAAAAATGAAGGTACTTCTAACACTGGGAGATAGTACATAATGGGTGATAACTAGACAGTCGACCCTGACTGTGTGGTATTAGTGTATGCATGAGCTCTCAAGGAAAAGGCTTGTACTTTGACTGACAGTGTAATGTAGCTTGTGATAATTCTGGATACTCGAGATCAGTGGGACAGCTAGGTTATCAACTGGTCATCAGAGGACATTGGAGGGGGGAAGAACCGGGGAAGGAAGGGGGAAGAGAGGAAGAGAAGGAGATGAGATGGAGAGTAGAAAATAAGGAAAGAGAGGAGAGCAAAAGTGCAAATGAGAAAGAAAGAGAGGGCAAGGAGAGTGAGGTGGACAGGACAGTGTTGATTTACAGACCTTTGTACAGCCAAGATTGTCTTCCAAGAGCTCGTCCTCCTCTTCCGAGGAGCAACTGGGTTTCTTGCAGATGGAAGGCAGTGTGAGGTTACAGGGCCCATCATTCCATCGTCCCTCCTGGATGAGTAAAGAGGAAGGTGTCATATTTGAGTATTGAGTGTTTATCAGAAACACGGATACATTAGCCAGTCCTAGGACAACCATCAAGTTGACTGTCACTATTTAACAGTGCACTGATTAATAAAAACCTGTAAATGAATCACCCAGAGTTAAATCAACCTTTAACAACAAGATGATCTAACCGTGAATCCCTGTTTAAGTTTTGTCTAGGGCAGTAGTTTCACGTAAGGGGTTTTATTCCGGTCGCACATACGCAAAACCAATAGCCAAATTCTATTTCTTTGGTGCTTTTGTAAAGGTCAAATAACACTTAATCAATCCCTTTTCTCCTTGACATTCAATTGTTCCTGAGTTGAACACAAATACATTACAGACTCAAGTTAATCTCCCTACTCCTCACTCATTACACCTCAGACTGGACACTCCCTCCCTAAACAAGCCCCTCCCAAGCTGATTACAACTCCTCATCCATCTCCAGAGATAGTCACTCTCTCTCCTGTGCCCCAATGCAGGTCACTCATTCCCTAATAATCCCAACTAGAGCCAATCACTCCTCCCTGACACAGTCCCCTCTCCCTGATCCAGTAACTTCCACAGCCATGTCCCTGCTCTTCCCCTCCCCCTAAAGAGCTGGTGATTCCCCATTGTCTCTCTTCAGGGTTGGTCAGTCCAAGGCAAGCAGGTCAACTCCATTACATACACCAGCCAATGTCCAGTGACGGTCATTCAACTCTGCCCCTGATTCTGACCTCCCATCAACCCCAGAGTCACCTCCACCAATTGCCCAGAGGTCAGTCAGTCTGCCCTGTCCCTACACAGAGTTTGTCACTCCTTCCCTCCACAGTCAATCCCTACAGCTTCACCCCATCCTCTTTTCAGATCACTCAGACTCTGTTGACAGCAGATTCCACTTCCTAGTTTTAAATCTCCCAGTGCCCTGATTGTATCCAGCACGTCTATTTATTGGTAGTCCATCACCAGCTCCTTCTTACAGGGCATAACCTCCACTGGGGCAAAGTGGAGTCACACGTTAGGTTGTTCCTGCTGAGGGATTGGGAAGGGTTAGGTGTCACATCAGCTAAAGGTGCCATTTATCACTGTAACTGATGGTAAATGTGAGTCACCCATCCTGCTGGGGTATTGCTGCCCTCCATTATTGCCAGGACAACAGGAATTTATATAGACACTCATATGATGACCTCTCATGTAACTCCAGTGATGTCATTATGATGCAAATAGCAGTTGTCTTTCCACCAAAGATTTCGGCTCCCAGGGATTCCCGACTATACTACATCACCACCAGACCAGGGCTCCCACCAGACTGCTTCATACCCAGAGAGGGATTTTTTTAAAAATTCACTTGTGGAACGTGGGTATTGCTGGCTGATTGCTTTTGAGAAGGTGGTGTTGAGCTGCCTTCTTGAACTGCTGCTGTCCATGTGCTGTAGGTTTATCCACAACGCCATAGGGAGGGCATTCCAGGATTTTGACCCAATGACAGTGAAGGAACGTTGATATACTTCCAAGTCAGGACGGTGTGTGTGGTGGTGGGTGGCTTGGAGGGTAATGTGCAGATGGTGGTGTTTCCATGTATCTCTGCCCTTATTCTTCTAGATGGAAGTGGTCATGGGTTTGGATGGTGCTGTCTAAGGATCTTTGGTGAATTTCTGCAGTGCATCTTGTAGATGGTACACACTGCTGTTAACGAATGTCGGTGGTGGAGGAAGTGGATGTTTGTGGCTGTAGTGCCAATCAAGCAGGCTACTTTATCCTGGATGGTGTCAAATTTCTTGAGTGTTGCTGGAGCTGCACCCATCCAGGTAAAGGGGAAATATTCCATCACACTCCTGACTTGTGCCTTGTAGAAGGTGGACAGGCTTTGTGGAGTCAGGTGGTGAGTTATTTGCTACAGTATTCCCAGCCTCTGACTTGCTCTTGTAGCCGCTGTGTTTGTGTGGCCAGTCCGGTTCAGTTTCTGCTCATTGGATCCCTCAGGACGTTGTTAGTGGGGGCATTTGGTGACAGTAACATCTTTGAATGTCAAGGGTGATAGTTAGATTGTCTCTCATTGGCGATGGACATAGCCTGGCATTTGGTTTGAATGTTACTTGCCACTTGTCAGCCCAAGGCTGGATAATGTCTAGATCTCACTGCATTTGAAACATGGACTGTTTCAGTATCTGAGGAGTCATGAATGGTACTGAACATTGTGCAAACATCTGCAAACATCCCCACTTGTGATCTTAGGATGGAAGGAAGGCCATTGATGAAGCAGCTGATATCCCCCAGACTGCATTATACCCAGAAAGGGTATTCCTGGTACCCAGGCTGGGAGAATCACTGATACTGAATTAGTTCCAGTCATGATCATTTCCAGACAGACCCTTCACTGTATATGACAGGCAAAGGAAGTCCTTTATAATGCATCATATCAGAGACATTTACCATTCACACTCCATAAGGCAGGTTATTCCCAACAGAGCTAGCAAATCATAAGAGCCTCCAAATCGAATAATTGAGAGCTAAAACATTGGGAAACATGATTAGTTCACTTCACTGTTCTCACATTGCCTGCTGCTGATGGATACACTATAAAGCTGCAGTGTGTAGCAGGACATCACAATAAATATATTCATAACTGAAATGTGAACCCCACGCCCCCTTCCCCTCCCTATATCCATCAGAATGTACTGGGAAGCCAGGTGAAACGTCAGCATTAGCAGCGGTTCCATTGACTGGAGAAGCATTTATAGTTCCATAATAAGGTCAATAATTCACTCAATGGCTCCAGCTGACACAGTGTAAATGATTATGAATGATCCACAGGTTCCAGCATAGTTTAGTCTGAGTTTATAGATGGTAGCTGTGGGTGTTGGCCCATGTTGGGAGGTCGGGGTGGCGGTGGCGGTGGCGGTGGGTGCGAGATGGTTAACATTTGTTGGAAGCAAATCCCCACTCAGCTATTGTGAGTCCTGAAGCAAAGATCAGGTGAATAGTCATGGAACAGAATGAACCAGGCTGTTTTGCACTGTATACAGATTTTAGGTCAAACACAGAGGGTCCAGTCTGACAGCTGTTCTCCTACTCTGGTGTTGTTGAGAAATCCTCATGTTTGATGCTAGCTGTTGAAGTCAGTCATGTTTATTGGTGGGTATGGTGGAGGCTGTGTGACAATGTTGGATGATGGTGTTGTAGACTTTTGTGTTGGCCAGTTTACCTACTTTCACAGATATAGAGTAAGGATCATTTGAGTTCAGGTGTCCTCCATCCTTGGCATAGGTGGCCAAGCCATACTTCTCTTTAGCCCTGGTTGTGATGAGTTGAGAGCTAGGAATGTTGGTTCGATGGGTGGAGTGGTCTGTGAGATGTGTTTCATGCAAGGCGACAATGTCCACACTCCTGCAAAAGCATTCTCTTGCAAACAGCTCACATTTTGCCTTGCATGGGCCTTCAGCATTGCATGAAGTAAAGTTGATTCCACACAATTAACCAACCGTCATTATTTTCTCCATTCCACTGTAGTAATTCACATGGATGTCTTTTCCAACAGCAACTCCCTAATGCCTTTTCCAAGTGAAGGTACTACAGTGAAAGAAGGTTTCCTCAGATACTGCTGCCTTTAGTCATTGAAAACCTTTGAGCATAGGAGGCAGCCAATTGGCCCATTCTACCTATTCTTTAAATTAACTATTCAATTTGCCTTACTCCCCAACAAACTTTCAAATGCTTTTCAACTACTTATTCAATTCTGTTTTACAAGTTACCACTGAACCGGCTTCTACCACCCCTTCAGAAAACATGCTTCTGGTGAATGTAATCCGCTGGGTAAAATAAGGTCTCATTTCCCGGCTAATGTTTTTTTTTGCAAATAAATTGAAACCTCTCTCTGTTCCTTGCTGACCCTCCACCCCTTTCAATCTGCTCCATCAAAACTCTTCAACTCTGAAGATTGTGAAATTTTCCCCGAGGGATCAGGAATACTGAACTCAGAGATAAAAGGTACTGCAGATGCTGGAGAATCCGAGATAACAATGTGTGGGGCTGGATGAACACAGCAGGCCAAGCAGCATCATAGGAGCAGGAAAGTTGCTTTCCCACAGTGCAATTCCTTGTTGGGATGTTATTAAACTGGAAAGAGTGCAAAAAGGATTTACAAGGATGTTACCAAGACTGGAGGGTTTTAGTTATAGGGAGAGGTTGGGTAGGCTGGGATTTTTTCTCTGGAGCATAGGAGACCTTATAGACGTTTATAAGGTCATGAGGGCCATGGATAGGGTGAATAGCCAAGGTCTATTCCCAGAGCAGGGGAGTCCATAACTAGAGGGCATAGGTTTAAAGGTGAGAGGGGAAAGATTTAAAATGGACCTTAGGGGCAACGTTTTCACACAGAGGGTGGTGTACACATGAAATGAGGTGCCAGAGGAAGTGGCAAAGGTGGGTAAAATTACAACATTTGAAAGACATTTGGACAGGTATGTGAATAGGAAAGGTTTAGAGGGATATGAGCCAAATGAAGGCAAATGGGACTAGTTCAGTTTAGGAAACCTGGTCAGCATGGACAAATTGGGCCAAAGTGTGTTTCCATGCTGTATGTCTCTATGACTGAATTTAATGCAAATCATGGATTATACAACATGCCTCAAGACCACAGAAAGTACACTAAATTCTAGATCACTTGAGGAAGAGGGAAATGTTACTGAACATAAAAATGGCCATTCTACATGCAGAAGGATTAAATTACATTTGTATTCTATGTCCCCAACCCTAACAACTCCTTGAAAGGCAAACATATCTCTCACCGAGCCCCAGAGTGTGACACAGTCCTCTTGACCACTTGCAAAGTTATTGGGCTCAAAGGGATGCCAGAAAGTGAAGCGAACTGGAGTCCCATCCGACCACTCAAAGTTCATTTGGCGCTTGATGTCATTAAGACCAATCCACAATTCCTCGGCATCTGCAGTGGAAGGAGAGAGACAAAGGGAGTCAGGGAGCTGACAAATGGAGTGATCACCAGCTTTCCTGCAGTATTCACCAGACACAGAGCCCAGATACAGACCCTCACCTACACAACCCTCGAGAGAGACACGTCTAGACACATACTGTACTGAGAAATGCACCAACCCAGACACAGGCCCCATATACAGATCCTCATCCTCACCCTGATGTACAAGCTCTCCACCACACATGCCAGATACAGATGCTGTAGACACACACAGACACACACCCTAGACACAGGAGCTCAACCACACAGCCTGTGAGACACATGCACCCAAACACATTCTGTGCCCAGACATATAGCCTCAGCCAGACAAAACCCCATGCCCCCAAAACATTGATTCCCAAATATACAGCCTCGGATACACAAACCCACCCCCCAGACACATACAGACCCAGTTAGAAACATAAATATACAGATCCTCAGGCACACACACCTACGCACATACACATAAACATGCACAAAAGCAAACACATAAATACTCCTTAATACTCGATCAGAGACCAGTCCTGAGTTTTGCAACGTCAATAATACCTTCAGTTACATGCCGTGTGAAGTTTGAAGCTCTTGTTGCGGTAGGGAGGAGGCAACTGGTCAAAACAAAACTGCCCCATTTAAAGGGAACTGGGAAACCCAGAGCAGGTCCTGGTAAGTCTGGGTGCTGCTCTTCACTGGCAAAATCATGGCCACTATCTGCTGAGACAGTCAAGAAAAGGTGGCTCCTGTCCAAATTATTAACAAGTGTCCTTTCCATTCGCTTCAAAATTATCCAGGCTTATGACGAACATATTCTTCACTCAGCTTGAGTTCAGGGTTTAGTGGTTGAAAGCACTGCAGTACACAGAGGATTGGCTGACTGGCAGAAGGCAGCGAGTGGGCATAGAGATATTTTCAGGAGGGCAGCCAGTGGCTAGTGAATTCCACAAGGGTCAGTGTTGAGACCACAAGTATTCACATTACACATTAATGAGCTGGATGAAGAAACTGAGGGCATTGTTGCTATGTTTGCAGATGACACAAAGATATGTGGAGGGGCACGTAGTGTTGAGGGAGGCTGCAAAAGGACTTGGACAGGCTAGGAGAGTAGGCAAAGAAATGGCAGATAGAATACAATGTGAGAAATAGTAAGGTTATGCACTTTGGTGGGAAGAATAGAGGCACAGACGATTTTTTAAATGGGGAAAAGGCTTTGGAAATCTGAAGAACAAAAGGACTTGGGAGTCATAGTTCAGATTTCTTGAAAGAAAATATGCAAGCTCAGTTGGCAGTTAGGAAGGCAAATACAATGTTAGCATTAATTTCAAGAGAGCTAGAATACACAAGCGGGGATGTACTGCTGAGGCGGTATAAGGCTTTGGTCAGACTGCATTTGGCTCCATATCTAAGAAAGGATGTGCTAGTTTTGGAGGGAGTCCAAAAGGAGGCTTACCAGAATAATCTTGGGGATAAATTGCTTGTCACATGAGGAGCGGTTGAGGATTCGGTGTCTGTACTCAATGGAATTTGGAAAAATGAGGGGGAATCTGATTGAAACTTACAGGATACTGAATGGCCCGGATACAGTGGATGTGGAGGAGATGTTTGCACTAATTGGAAGCGACTTGAATCTAAGGACACAGCCTTTAGAACTGAGATGAAGAGGAATTTCTTCAGTCAGAGGGTGATCAATCTGTGGAACTCATTGCTGCAGAGGACTGTGGCGACCAAGTCAGGGTGTATTTAAAACAGAGATAGATAGGTTCTTGACTAGCAACATTAGAAACACATCAGCCATGACTAAATGGTGGAACAGACTCAATGGGCCACTTGGCCTAAATCTGCTCCTATCTCTTATAGGAGGTTGAGAATTTCCTGGAGTGGATATTGTAGGAGTGGTCACTCAACACTCACAGGAAGTGCAGGAAGATAAATACTCATCAGTTGGTCATCCAGCAGGATGTGGAGTTGATGTCAACACTGGAATCCTCTAGAAGTGTGGCATTCCCAAATTGATTTTTACAGAATCATAGAATGACCACAGCACAGAAAGAGGCTATTCAGCCTGTAAAATTCTTGCCAAGTTGACCACAGCAATGTAGATGAATGTCTCTGAAACCTTGCAATTTTTTGTCTCTTTAGATGTTTATCCAATTCCCTTCTGAAAGCCACAATTGAATATGCTTCCATTACATGTTCAAGCAGCAGAGTGCAGACCCTAACCAAGAAATTTCACCAAAATGGCTTTTTTTCAGCAATCCTCAAGTTCTACTCTTCCAAATGACTATTATCTTGCTGCCTGGCACCTGTCACCATTGAGAAGCTGCAAAACAAATGGAAGGGAAGGGAAACAGCCCAAAATCATGGTCCATGTGGGAAACAATGTCATTGGAATACAAGGATTGAAATCCTTTTATCTGATTTTCAGGAGCTTGGAAGGAAATTAAAAAGCAAGATGTTGTTGGGCCAATTCTGGATTACTCCCTTTGCCATGGTCTAGACAGCATAGAAATAGTAAGACAAAACAGGCTAAATGTGAATGGATAAGAGATAAAAGGTACTGCAGATGCTGGAGAATCTGAGATAACAAGGCGTGGGGCTGGATGAACACAGCAGGCCAAGCAGCATCATAGGAGCAGGAAAACTTGACGTTTCGGGCCTAGACCTATGTGAATGGATAGTTTGATGGTACTACGACTTTAAGGGGTATATTTTATCCGTTTGTGTGAAGTGAGGTTTTAAGGCAGAGGTTACGAGCTGTCTATTTGATTCCAATAAAGTAAACAGCTTATGAGGCCTTTGGTTTATTTTTTAAAAGTTGGAACAATAGGAAGTAGCCTGAATAAGTGTGGTCAAGCTCCCCAGATCCAGGATTTTTTCAGTAGCAGTTATTGCTGGGGTCTTGAAGTGCACACACAGACAGACACACACGTTTTCTCTTGATGTTTTTCCTCCTAGCCAGGAGAATTCCTGTGAGACAATCTATTTTACTGAACTTGCCTTTGCCAAGGGTGCTTATGGGCTGTTACTATATTGGAACAGTTAATTAGTAGTAGTTAATATATCTACTATTTTGTTAAGCATTGATAGATTTGCAGCTAAGCTAATTCTTTTATTTTTATTTTGTCTGTATTTTAACTGTAGTGTAAAAATAAAGCATGCTTTGCCTAATGCTGACCAGTTTAACCAACTGAATTGCATCTGGAATGCAACACCTTACACTTACCTTTACACTAAGGGAAGTCAGGGTCTAGATTATCCTCTGAATATATTTTGAGGTGGTTTGGTCTGGTCCATAAAATAGATTCAGTGGGCATTGGCTCTGATCAAAGTAAGCAAATTGATCCCCAACAGTGTTCGGACAAATGACTCTTCAGAAGGTTAGCCTGTGTTGTAGGGAGGGTATAAATGGATATGATAGGATAGATTGAACACAAGAATGAAAATAGAGGAGAGCAGAAAAAAGGTCTGAAGAGGAGATGGAAAATCAAGGAGCACCAGGATAAAGAACTGTTCACTATATTAAGAGAGATCACAGAGGGGATCAAATGGGAAGCAGTTCAGAGGAGTTGGTTATATTAGATCAATTAGCTGCAGACACAAGTCAGCACATTGGACTTGAACAAACAATCTTTCACTCAGAGATGAGATGTTAACAACTGAGAGACAGGCTCAAACTTTTATGCCAAAGCACAGCACCAAGTAACAACTGGGGACTACTGAGACAAGATCCTGCACACATGGAACACAGTTTATTTAAGATGCTAAATGTTTAGTTCAATGCTTGAATGAAGTAGTTTTTTCATGAAAAGCAGTTGAAATGTCCGACACCCAATCTGTTTTTGAGATGAGGAGCCAATTCAAAATGATGTCCACTAAAAGTAGATATTAAATACAGAAAATAATATGGTGAAGATTCACAGCTGCAGGCTGACTCCAAAGGGAGTCCTGTTTCACCTGCAGAGAAGTACATTAACACGGAGGAGAAACCCCAACCAGCAGGAGATGATGGGGAGGACAACGAGGTGTTTGAGGATTGAGGCTTAAAGCTTGGATATATATAACTGAATGGCCAGCTGAGCCACTTCAGAGGGCAGTTGAAATTTGTCGTGGGTCTGGAGTCACATGAGGCCGGACACATTAAGGGTGGCAGTTTCCTTCCCAAATGGACATTAGTGAACCAGATAGGATTTTATAATCATTGACAGTGGTGAAATGACTGTCACTAGCCAGCTATTAATTCCAGACATTTAAATGAATTCATATTTCACTGTCCATCACAGTAGGATTCAAACTCAGGTACCAAGGGCATTAGCTTGGGGTTCTGGAATACTGGTACAGTGACATCACACCACTACACCGCCAGCTGCCCTTATGTTGCTGCTCCTTCACTGTCACTGGATTAACATCCTGGAACTCCCTCCCTAAAAGTACTGTGGGTGCCTAAGGACTGCTGTGGTTTAAGATTAGGTTCACCATGACCTTCTCCAGATAATTAGGGCTGGGTAGTGAATGCTGACCTGATCACATCCTTCAAACAAGTTAAGAAAGAGTCCATTAAAGAAGGCTCAGGTTTCAAATTCAAGCCAGCTTGTTTAGGGTTAGTACCGGGAAATATTTTTTCACACAAAGAGAACTGAAAATCTGGAATGCTCACTCCATGCCGCTCCACCACCGCCGCCCCCAACCCTGAAAGCTGTTGAGTGTGGACGTCTTTATTTTGTTCATGACCTCATGTCACAATCGTTCAATTGCATTTGAGATCAATGCCCATCTATCGAATCACCTCCCTCACCCAACATTCATCAACATATTTCCCTGCTTTAATGATTCCCTTTTCCTGATACAAGGCACTGGAACAAGGTGACACCATTCAGTCCATTGAACTTTTTCCTCCATTCAGTTCCATTACAACTGATCCACTTTTAGTCTGCTTGTATCTGCTCTGGCTCTGTAACCTCTAATACCTTTGATTTTGTGTGGCAATCATACAAAGTCATACAGCATGGAAACAAACCCTTCGATCCAACCAGTCCATGCCAAACATAATTCCAAACTAAACTAGTCCCATCTGCCTGCTCCTGGCTCATATCCCTCCAAACCTTTCCTATTCATATATCCATCCAAATGTCTTTTAAACATTGTAATTGTGCCCACATCCACCAATTCCTGAAGAAGTTCATTCCACACGCGAAACACCCGCTGTGTAAAAAATTTGCCCCTCGGATCTTTTTTGAATCTCTCTCCTCTCACCTCAAAGATGTGCCCCCTTGTCTTGAAATCCCCCATCCTAGGGAAAAGACACCTACCACGGCACATTTTTAAGGTGAGAGGAGAGAGATGTAAAAAAGACATAAGAGGCATCTTTATGTCACAGTGTCATTGTCAGGGGAGCTGGGTTGGGGTGGGGAATGGAGTGAAGACACCGGTCGCTCCTGCCTAGCAAAGGAAGAGAGGACGGCCTTGTGCATCAGCTATATATGGACACCAGAAAAGTAATTACAGTACATTGCACAGTAGCACGCGGTTGGACACTGAACTAACGTCTGGCAGAACTCCCATGAGTGGTTCAGCTCTCGGACTCATTCAAAGAATGCAAATGATCCCAAAAACCTTGTTACGGTTGAAGTTCAGCCAGCTCACTAATTAACATTAAAGACTGTGAGCAGGAGTCAGACTACGTGTGACCAATGTGCTGTACTGCAACTTACTCCTCATTCAGGTGAGTGTGAGACAGGCCAGTATCAGACACAGAATTTATAAGTAAAAGATCAAAGGGTCACACCACTGCTGAGAATGTACTAAACAAATCTAAAATGCTGTTAAATCTTTAATCAGTTAGAAGGTTTTAATTGATTAATATGTATATGTAAATCCCCAAATTCCTTTGAAGTCACAGTCCTGAGATAACTAAAGGTTTTATCAATGTAAAGGACAGGTCACATTTTAGGTCAGACAATGCATGTTAAGTGTGAGGTTTTGCTTAGAATCTGTTAGTGTTTAGGTTTCAAATCAGACTAATTCTTTTTTTAAAGTAGGAATTTATAAAACGCCACATTGACTGACTGTCTATAAATTGTGTGCTTTTTGAACAAAATAAGATGTATCTGCAAATACAAATTCACCCCATAGATTCACATGTGTGCGCGAGGGTGCATGGGAGTGAGAGAGAGTGTGTATGAGGAAGGATCTGTATGAGTGAGTGAGAGTGTGAATGAGTGCGTGAGTGAGTGAGAGAGTTTTCTTTATTTATTCACGGAATGAGGGCATCGCTGGCTAGGTAGCATTTATTGCCCATCCCTAATTTCCCAAAGGGTAGTTAAGAGTAAACCACATTGCAGTGGGTCTGGAGTAACATGTAGGCCAGGCCAGGTAAGGATGGCAGTTTCCAAGACATTAGTGAGCTAGATGGGGTTTTCTGACAATTGGCAATGGATTCATGGTCATCATTGGGTTCTTAATTCCAGATTTATATTGAATTCAAATTTCACAATCTGCCATGGTGGGATTCAAACCCCGGTCCCCAGAATGTTATCTGGGTCGCCAAATTAACAGTCCAGTGATAACACCGCTAGGCCATCACCTCCCCACTGCGCGAGTGAGAGAGAGAGAGCGCACACGAGTGGGAGTGAAAGCGCGCACGAGTGGGAGTGAGAGAGTCAGTGTATTTTTGTGCGTATGTGCATGTGAGTGTGCGCGCACGTGCATGTGTGACCGCATGCAAGGGTGCCCACGTGCGCGGGTGACAGCTGTGTGAGTGAGTGAGTGCATGAGAGTGTGTTTGTGTGAGTGAATGAATGCGTGTGTGTGTTTGCGAGGGAGTGCGTGCGTGTGTGTTTGTGTGCGTGAGTGCTTATGTATATGTATGCATGCGTATAAGAACGTGAATGAGAGTGTACAGAGTGGTGGGATCAACTATAGTGCAACGTGAACCCAAGATCCTGGCTGAAGCCGTCCTCATGGGTACCGAACCTGGCTATCAGCCTGTGCTCGGCGACTCTATGATGTTGCGTACCTTGAAGATCTGAGGCCAAATGTCCCTGACCACTGAAGTGCTCCCCCCCACCCCCACAAAGAGGGAACGTTCCCCTTCTGGGGATTGTTACACTGTCCACTCATCCGTTGTCGTAGCTGTGTCTGAGATAGACAGCATTGGCTGAGTCACATGAATATCTGCCTCTACCTCTCGTCTTCAAACAATCGTCATATCTTAAACAGACCATTGTTCGCAGCAAACTACTCAGCCTTCAGGAAAACACTGACCACAACACTATAGAACCTTGTCATTGCAATCTCTGCAAGAAATGTCAGCTTTTCAACATGGACACTACCATCACATGTGGGAACACCACCACGTGAACGGTAGATATTCATGCGAGATAACAAGGTGTAGAGCTGGATGAACACAGCAGGCCAAGCAGCATCAGAGGAGCAGGAAGGCTGACGTTTCGGGCCTAGACCCTTCTTCAGAAAATATTCATGTGACTTAGCCAATGTTGTCTATCTCATATGTTGCAGGCAAGGATGCCCCGAGGCATGTTATATTGGCAAAACCATGTAGAAGTTACAACTGATGAATGGACACTGTGCAGCAGTTGCCAGAGAGGAATGTTCTCTTCCAGTAGGGGAGCACTACACAACAATGCAGAGTTAACGAGCAGAGGCTGATAGCCAAGTTTTTTACCCATGACGACAGCCTATCCGGGATCTTGGGTTCATGTTGCATTACACTGTACAGTCTCTCGCTCACCTCACTCTCTCACTCACTCTCTCTCACGTGAATCTGTGGGATGAATTTGTATTTGCAGATACATTCTAAATTGCTCAATAACAATTCATAGACAGTCAGTCAATGTGGCGTTATATAAATTCCTACTTAGAAAAATAATTAGTCTGACTCCAAACCTAAACACTAACAGATTCTAAACAAAGCCTCACACTTAACATGCATTTTCTGACCTAAAATGTCACCTCTTCTTTACACGGATAAAACCTTTAGTTTTCTCAGGACAGTGACTTCAAAGGAATTTGGGGATTTACGTACATATATTAATCAATTAAAACCTTCTAATTGATTAAAGATTTAACAGCAGATTAGTAGAAACTGCAGATGCTGGAGAATCTTTGATAACAAGGTGTAGAGCTGGATGAACACAGCAGGCCAAGCAGCATCATAGGAGCAGGAAAGCTTGACGTTTCGGGCCTAGTCCCTTCATCAGAAAATTTTCTTCATTTTCTGATGAAGGGTCTAGACCCAAAACGTCAAG
>JAHRHZ010000056.1:24645488-24667829 GCA_024137785.1 Ginglymostoma cirratum | reverse complement strand
CAGCAGGCCAAGCAGCATCATAGGAGCAGGAAAACTTGACGTTTCGGATGAAGGGTCTAGGCCCGAAACATCAAGTTTTCCTGCTCCTATGATGCTGCTTGGCCTGCTGTGTTCATCCAGCCCCACGCCTTGTAATATGGAAAATTGCCCAGGTATGTCCTGTACACAAAAAGCAGGACAAATCCTAACCAGCCAATTACTGCTCTGCCAGTCTTTCTCTCGGTCATCAGTAAATTGATGGAAGGTATCAGCTACAGTATTATCTAACAGCACGTCGTCGGCAATAACTTGCTCAGTGATGCCCAGTTTGGGTTCCGCCAGGACCACTCAACTCCTGACCTCATTACAGTCTTAATTCAAAGATGGACAAAAGAGCTCAATTCCCAAGGTAAGGTGAGGTGTGAGTGAAAGCCCTTGACATTAAGGCAAGATCAAGGAGCCCTAGCAAAACTGGAATCAATGGGTATCAGGGGGCGAACTCTCCAGTGGTTAGCGTCATGCCTGGCACATAGGAAGATGGTTGCGGTTGTTGGATGTTAGTTATCTCAGCTCTGCAGGGGTTCCTCAGGGTAATTGTCCTATGCCCAATCACCTTCAGCTGCTCCATCAATACCACCCCTCCTTCTTACAGTCAGAGATGGGGATGTTCTCTGATGATTACATAATATTCAGCACTGTTTACACTCCTCAGATACTGAAGCAGTCCGTGTCCAAATGCAGTAAGACCTGGATAATATCCAGGCTTGAGGTGACAAGTGAAAAGTAACATTCACAATACAGAAGTGATAGGCAATTTCAATTTCAAACAGGGGCATATCTAACCACCGCCTCTTGATACTTAATAGCTGAATCCCCCTGCCCCCACTATAATATATTAGGGGTTACCATTGACCACATACTGAAAGAAACAGTTATATGAATACCGTAACTACAACAGCAAGTCAAAGACTAGGGATTTTGCAGCAAGTAACTCACCTCGTAACTCTCCAGGACAGGTTTTCCAAAGTTAAATTGTATCCTCATCTGGTGGGGGACAAAAGAAGTTACAAGGGAGGGGGTGGCACTGGTTGATCTGCACTTGCAGTGGGCTAGCACAGCCATGGTGGGCTGAATGGCCTGAGCTCCTTTTGTTTTTCTCTCTTGGGAAGCAAAGCAGTGGAGGCGGATATAATTACAACATTTAAAGGGCATTTGGTTGGAAAAATGACAGGAAGGGTTTAAAGGAAAATGTAAATGCTGGCAAATGGGACTAGATTAATTTAGGACACCTGGTTGGCATGGACAAGTTGGTCCGAAGGGTCTGTTTTCGTGCTGTATAACTCTATGACTCTTAAAAAGCCCATCAACCATCAACAAGATCCAAATCAAAAGTTTATTGGAATACTAGATAACAAGCATGGGGCTGGATGAACACAGCAGGTCAAGCAGCATCATAGGAGCAGGAAAACTTGACGTTTTGGGCCTAAACCTTTCATCAGAAATGGGGGAGGGGAAGAGGGTTCTGAAATAAATAGGGAGAGAGGGGGAGGCGGATAGAAGATGGATAGAGGAGAGGATAGGTGGAGAGGGGACAGACAAGTCAAAGAGGCGGGGATGGAGCCAGTAAAGGTGAGTGTAGGTAGGAGGGTAGGGAGGAGATAGGTCAGTCCAGGGAGGACGGACAGGTCAAGGGGGCGGGATGATGTTAGTAGATAGGAGATGGGGGTGTGGCTTGAGGTGAGAGGAAAAACAGGTTGGGGAGGTGGAGACGAGCTGGGCTGGTTTTGGGATGCGGTTGGGGGAGGGGAGATTTTGAAGCTTGTGAAATCCACATTGATGCCATTGGGCTGCAGGGTTCCCAGGCTGAATATGATTTGCTGTTCCTGCAGCCTTCGGGTGGCATCACTGTGGCGCTGCGGGAGGCCCAGGATGGACATGTCATCTGAGGAATGGGAGGGGGAGTTGAAATGGTTCGCGACTGGGAGGTGCAGTTGTTTGTTGCGAATGGAATGGAATACTCCCCACTTGCCTGAATGAGTGCAACTGCAACACTCAAAAAGCTTGACAGGCATTAAATCCACAAGTGTTCATCAAGGTTCCTTAGAAAGCAGCTTCCAAACCCCCAAGCACTACTATCTCAAAGAACTAGGGCAAAAGATACTTGGGGACAACACCACGTGCAAATTTTCTGCTGTGCCGCTCACTATCTTGACTTAGAAATACATTGTCGTTCCTTTAATGTCCCTGGGTCAAAACTCCAGAACTCCCTTCCCAATAGCATCAGAGTGCCTACACCAAATGGACTGCAGCAATTCAAGGAGGCACCTTAGCACCACCTTCTCAAGGACAATTAGGGATGGGTAATAAATACTGGCTAATCAATGATGCACAATTCACATGAATGGTTTAAAAAATAAATTGTTTCCCTGTGTCCACTCTGCTTCTTAAATCTTCAAACAACTCTAATGAATTTGTTAAATATGATTTCCCTTTCAGAAAACTAAGCCAACTCTTCCTAAAGTATTATTTTCCAAATGTTCTGCTACTACCATCTTCATAATGGATTCTAAAATTTTACCCAAGACAGTAGCCTGCCTGGTTTAGTTTCCTGCTTTCCGTATCCCTCCTTTCTAGAACAGTGTTTATCTGCACCAGGCACTTCAGAATCTTGGGAATTTTGGAAAATTGCAATCAATGTATCCACGACCTCCGCAGCCACTTCCTTGAGGATCCTAGGATACTGGGATCAGATTCAGACAACTGTCAAAACTTTAGTCCCAAATAGTTCTTTTCCTAGTGATTTTGATCATTTTAAGAGCCTTCCTCTATTTGCTTCTTCATTTTCCAATATTACTGGGATGCTCTTTGTATCTTTTACTGTTAAGACGTATACAAACTATTCATTCAAAATTCTATGCCATTTCTAGTGTGCCCTGATTAACTCATACTCTGAGTGACCAGCATTTACTTTAGCTACTTGCATTAGCTTTTGCTGCCTTTTCCGATATCGCTTGCAAATCTCCTCGTCTTCTTTCCTTGCATTTTTTTGTGATCATCCTTTGCTAGACTCTAAAATTTTCCTAATCTTCTAAGCTACCACGAGTCTTTGCAGCATTGTATACCTTTTCTGTCAATTTGATACCATCCTTATGCTTCTTAGTTATCTACAGATGATGCCCCCTTTCTATAGAATCTTTATTTCCAATGGATTATATAAATATGTGGCATATAGGAAGATGGTTATGGTTGTAGGAGGGCTGTCATCTCAGATCTAGGGCATCTCTGCAGAGTTCTTCAGGGTGGTGTCTTAGACCAAACCATCTTCAACTGCTTCATCAATGACCTTCCCTCCATCATAAGGTTAGAAGTGGGGATGTTGGCTGATGATTGCACAATGTTCAGAACCAACCCCGATTCCTCAGATACTGAAGCAGTCGATGTTCAAATGAAACAATATCTGGAACTATATCCAGGTTTGGACTGAAAAGTGGCAAGTAACATTCACGCACACAAATCCTGGACAATGGATGATCTCCGATAAGAAATAATCTAGCCATCACTCTTGACATCCAATGGCATTACCATTGACCAGAACCTGAACTGGACTTACTACATAAATATATCAGCTAGAAAGGCAGGTCAGAAGCTAGGAATACTGCAGCAAGTAACTCAGCTCCTGACTCCCCAAAACCTGCTCACCACTTAAGGCACAAGTCAGGAGTGTGATGGGATATACCCCACTCGCCTGGATGAGTGAAGCTCAACAGCATCCAGGACAAAGCAGCCTGCTTGATTGGCACTATATTCACAAACATCCAATCCCTCCACCATTGACTCTCAGTTGCAGCAATGTGTACTATCTACAAGATTCTGCAGAAACTCACTGAAGATCCTTAAAAAGCATCTTCCAAACGCATGACCACTTCCATCTAGAAGGACAAGGGCAGTAGAACATGGGAACACAACCATCTACAATTCCCCTCCAAGCCACTCACCATCCTGACTTGGAAATATATCGCCATTTCTTCAGTGTCACTGGGTCAAAATCCTGGAATTCCCTCCCTAAGAGTATTGTGGGTCAACTGCAGCACAAGGACTGCAGCAGCTCAAGAAGGCAGCTTACCACCACCTTCTCAAGGGCAACTAGGAATGGGCAATAAATGTTGGCCCAAACAGCAACACCCAGGTCCCATGGGTGGAAAAAGAAATTGAATATTGCTTAAAAGAGAGATGTTGTTGAAGTTTACCATCAAGACAAATGCAAGAATGGCAAATTTCGAAGGATCTTAATAACTCATACGTTAACAGAAAATGGTGTACAAATAGCCAAAGCATTGCCTTGGAGAAAGTAAAGGAAAACAGTAGGCTCTGCTAGCTTCCACATAAATTAATGAAAAAGGCAAGGCTTGAACATATTCTCATTTTCAGAAGAGAGCGTAAGAACATATGTCACTTCTAGCAAGTGTTAATGAGTCATCGTACATTTTTCACTATCTTAATCTCATTGTTAATGTAGTTGTTTGCACAATCAGGGTTGTTCAGCAGGCACATTAGAAGGTGTCTTGTTTAGTGATTTGCAAGTGCAGGTTTGTTGAGTAAAGTCTATGGTCCGCCTTTCGTTAACAATCACAGGAACATGCCATTTGATTCAATCAGCCAATTGTTGGAAAGTTACTCTACAGGGGCTACAGGAATAATATTTTCCACTAATAAATTGCGGCTATCAGTCCAAGAAGACCATCACATAGTTAGATAATAAAATATATACATTTCCACACTGGTGTGATGCTAGGTACATCGGCTGTAAGTCCCAGTGATTGGCTAAACGAGTCAAACAGCATGTTTCTTCAGTTGTCTTGCCTCAAGGATCCTACACAATGGGGTTATTCTTTAATCTCTCTCTTAAACATTACAAGTTCCAAAATAGCCTGTAACCTGATTAATTAGCATAATACATTCTGGAACCAATGGTTTGAAATCCATTTTATGAACACACCATCCTGGCTTTGCCAATTTGATTTGCTCAATCTCTAAGAAGATTAAAGTCATCCACTATTACTGCAGTCCTTTCTTGTAAACACTCATTATTACTTGATATATAATATGCCTACAATGTAACTACTTACAGGGGGTATATAAACTATTTCCACAAGTGACCTCCAACATTTACTATATTTTGTTACCACCCAAACTGATCTGATAGCTTGATCCTCAGGCCAAGATCATTGCACACTACTGTACAGGTACCTTCTGTTTAGAATGTATTCTAAGGGAGCAGTTTGTAAATTAGGAACAGTTCCTGAATATCACAAGCTCTATCTTTGTTTTAAGCACAATTACTGACCATGCTTAGACTTTTTAAAGGTAAGCTGCTGGCCATCTGTCCCACTTGCCACCTCTCTGTATCATCCTCTTTTGAAATGTTGCTTCCACTCTCCACTTCCTTCACCAACCCTTCCGTTTGTTGACCCTCTCACCTGTTGCTTCTCTCAATTCTCCTTTGCATTTTCAGTCCGACTTGCTGTTTTGCACCAGTCGCTGTCTTCTGCCTCCAGAACAAGTGGTCACTTCCACCACTCTGAGGCAATGCATTCTACACACCAACTAGTTGCTGCACAGACATTTTTGCTCGTATTAACTTTGTTCTTTTACTTTAAATCTGTGTCCTCTCCTTCCCGATCTTTGCAGGAGTGTGGATAGTTTCTTCCTTTCTACCTCAATCCAACTTCCTCTCAGACTTCCCTTCTCCATGGAAAAACAATCCCAACTTCTCCGATCTTTCTTCCTAACTGAAGCTCCTCATCCCTGGAACTATTCTCATGAATCTTGTCTGCACTTCCTCCAATGACATCACATCTTTATTAAAAGTGCACAGCCCCAAACTGGATGCAAAGCTACAGCTGAAGCTAAGCTAGTGCCTTACACAAGTTTATCTAAACCTCAGTGCTCTTGACGTATATAGGCTTATTACTAAAGCCCAGAATACTGCATGCTTTATTAACTGTTCCTTGCACCTTTCCGATCACCTTCAATGACTTCCATAGACATACACTCAAGTCCCTCTGTTTCTATACCCCTTTTAGAGTTGTGCCCCTTATTTTATATTGTCTCTCCATATCTTGCCAAACTGAATCACCTATCATTTCTCCACATTGAATGTCATTTGCTACGTGTTGGCCCATTCCACTAACAAGTCTATTGTCCTTCTGAAACTCTACTGTCCTCACTGTTCACACTGCTTTCCAGTTTAGTGTCACCCACAAATTTTAAAAATTGCAGCCTTCACAGTAAATTCGGGATCATTAAATACATTAGGAAAAGCAAGGGTCCCAACCTGGACCCCTGGGGAAGTCTTCAGACCTTCCTCCAACTTGAAACGCCTCCATTAACCACTATACTCTGTTTCCTGTCATGAGAGCAATTCCATATTTACACTGTTAATGTACAGAGCAAGATACGTTCCGGTACAATCCTGGGATGTTTCAGCTTGATGATCCCAGTATCACACTGAGGAAAGCACTTAATGAACTAGGGAAGCTATTATTGTTCCTTTCATACAGCACTGTGCCAACGGTACTGGAAACCTTTCAGAGTTCAATGCTCCTCCAGGAAGCTGGGTCGCTTCAGGACATTATATTTACTACACTCAGTGTTGCCAAAATGCCATCTGGTTCCAGTCAAATCAAACACAGTTCTCACAATGTACCACAAAACTCCAGCAATGCAGCACAGCTAGATCACAGACATACAATTCCTTAAGCTACCCACAAGTTTTTCACTGCCGGTCATAATACACCATCAAGTCAGGACACTAGTCATAGACAAGATCTGTCCTCATTAATCAAGGCATCATCCTTGAACCTCACACTCAGCATTGGTCTTCAGCTGACCCATAGCAACTTTTCAACGAATAAACACACTGATAATTTTATTAAGATTTCTTTTTTTTTTCCTCTTGTTCAGCCTCATGGGGAACCATTTAACAGCAGCAGCTTTACTGAGATTCTTGGATTTTAATTGGCCGTTTATCACAGGACTTTGGTCTCTAATCAAGCCCTCATTTCCTCTTCTATTCAATTGCTATTTACATGCCTTTAGAAGACTTTTGGATTCTTTATATGTTAGCTCCCGGTGTCTTTGCATATTCCGATCTGCTGAGCCTCCAACACTGGAATGCGAGGATACAGCACATTAGCATGTGGAGCTTGCACATCTTGTTACATCCCTACCTTTGGTTGCAGAATCCTTGGACTTTGGCTTCTTCTTGCAGACATATGGCCGAGCGATGCCACAGTCTTTATTTTGCCATCTTCCAGAAGATTCTGTCCTAATAACTCCACAGTTTTCCTCAAATGAGTTTGCAGGCTGGTCTATGGCAGAGAGGAAAAGAAGACATCAGACATTAGTGTGTTGAACCTAGGCATAGACTAGATCTGCTGTTAGCTTGTGTTATAGATAAATGGCACTCTCAAAAATGGCCACACTGAATATTACACCACCACCATGCCCCAAGGTCAGGCCACAAATAAAGTGACAAATATTCAGCAGTCTGTGACTGTGGCAGTACTGGGGGTACAAACAACCTTAGCAGCAGCCAGCTGGACAGCAAATTAAATCATTGCTATCCAATGATTCCTGTTGCAACTTAAGCAGTTGATCAAGTGATACAAGTCGATCAAGTAACACAAGAATAGATGGCATCAATCATCACGCCTAGGGTTGACCAGGATCAGAATAATTGAGAAGAGTGCTCCTGACACCTGGGTTGTTGGGGGGTGGGGGGATGACGCAACAGGCAAAAAGCAAGATAAGGAGAGAATGAAGAATCAAGAAAAGTCAGAGACAGAGAGCAAGAGAATTAGTTTGGCGAGAGCTGTTTAGACACACTTTTGATCTGTTTGGTGTAACACCGATCACCATTTCTGTGGACAAGCAACAAGGAAATGTCTGAAAACTGATGTTGTCACACAGTAAAAACCAAGTGCAGTTCTTTGTTTCTGAAGAAGGGTCTAGGACCAGAACGTCAGCCTTCCTGCTCCTCTGATGCTGCTTGGCCCGCTGTGTTCATCCAGCCCCACACCTTGTTATCTCAGATTATCTAGCATCTGCAGTTCCTAGTACCTCTGAAACAGTTCTTTGTCCTCTTTTAAAAGCTTGAGATGTTCTATTTGCTGCCTGGGCTCATTTATAGAGCAGACAAACAGGAGGCTGGAAGAACATAGCAGGCCAGGCAACATCTGGAGGAAAGGAGGAGCCAACATTGACTTCTCCTTTCCTCCAGATGCTGCCTGGCCTGCTGTGTTCTTCCAGCCTCCTGATTGTCCATCTTGAATTCCAGCATCTGCAGGTTTTGTCTTGGCTCACTTATAGAGTAGTGACTTGACCTGAGTACTGGTGGACAGGTCATCGTTAGGCCTTTATAAAGTGTACATTAATGAAAAGGATAGTAAACAGAAAGGGTGACACCCACTCCCCCAAGGTAAATAGAGGTCTCTTGTATCATGAGTTAGGGAGCTGACAAATTTCTTTCATAAAATTTTGTAACAGGGTCAGTGAAATTGAAGTCGTTAGAGTATTTGAGAAGAATACAGAACAGCTTCTCCTGAAATTAGATATTCAGGATAAACATGTTCTGTGGAAAGCTCACTGAGTAGAAGGTAGAAATTACCAACTCAAGTATATGTTTCCAAAAGGGTGAAGTGAAAGCACAGACACCAATTGCAGTTTTTGAAAAATCTCTAGGTATGGGACTGGAGATGGGAAATGGACTCCTATTTAGGGAAAGTTGTGATAAAGAAATAAGCCTGCAATTTGGAGGTGGGATTGTCTGACTTCAATTATGGATAAGATTCCAGAGTCCATAATGCAGGATATATTTGGTGAAAGGTATGGGCTTAATTGGAATAATTAACATGGATTGGCAAATGACAGGCCATTCATGATTGAGGACATCATGTTATTATTTTTTATTTATTCATTCACGCAATGCGGCTGTTGTTGGCTGGGCCAGCATTTGTTCCCCATCCCTAATTACCCAGAGGGCAGTCAAGTGTCAAACCCATTGCTGTGGGTCTGGAGTCACATGTAGGCCAGCCCAGGTAAGGACGGCAGTTTCCTTCCCTAAAGGGCATTAGGGAACCAGATGGGGTTTTAGACACAATCGACAATAGATTCATGGTCATCATTAGATTCTTAAATCCAGAATTCAATTTCCACCATCTGCCATGGCAAGATTCGAAACCGGGTCCTCTAAACATTACCTGGTCTCTGAATTAACAATCAAGCGATAAACCACTAGGCCATAGCTAGACCAATGGATGAGGGGTTACAATGCATACTGCGTAGTATGTGGATTTTCAGAGGGAATTTGATGAAGTGCCACATAAGAGACTTGCTACAAGAATGAATACATGTGGCATGGAGCTGCACGGATACCAAAAGCATGCTTCCTGGATTCATCAGATGTGGGTAATGGTGTACCAAAGGAATCTTGGTCCTTTTTGGTCACTCATCTATACAAAGGATTTGGATATAGTTGGAAAAGAATGATATTGAAGTTTGGTGATAATTAGAACAGATGGTACATGGTACATGGAGGAAGACATTTTACAGGAGGACACAAGCAAACTAATGGATTAGACAGGTAGATGACAATAGCAAAAAAAAAAAAAAAGAAATGTTACCTTTTGGAAAAGATAGTTTGAAACCGAAGTACAAACAGTGATTGACTGTACAGTAACAGAACTGACAGTGCAATGTTAGCAGCAAAACATTTTAGGCTGAGGGCATGCATGTGGAAGGGAAACAAAGCAACAGTTACTTAATATTGACCGTATTGATTACCCCTCTCCCAGTTGAGGTATTTCAGTGGTGATCCATCAGACCATTGCCAGCCACCATCAATATCCAAATCATTCAGGCCAATCCACAGAGTAGCACTATAACCAGTCAGGAGACCTAGAGAAGGAGACAACTCACATCAGAGTGCAAAACATCGGACTAAAACTGCTAGATTTTGACATCCTACTTAGACTAACTGAAAGTTAGTTTTATCCCTGAAAATTGCCACCCAGGTTGATAGGGTTGTTAAGAAGGCGTACGGTGTGTTAGGTTTTATTGGTAGAGGGATTGAGTTTCGGAGCTGTGAGGTTATGTTGCAGCTGTACAAAACTCTGGTGCGGCCGCACTTGGACTATTGCGTACAGTTCTGGTCACCGCATTATAAGAAGGATGTGGAAGCATTGGAAAGGGTGCAGAGGAGATTTACCAGGACGTTGCCTGGAATGGAGGGAAGGTTTTATGAGGAAAGGCTGAGGGACTTGAGGCTGTTTTCGTTAGAGAGAAAAAGGTTAAAAGGTGACTTAATAGAGACATACAAGATGATCAGAGGATTAGATAGGGTGGACTGTGAGAGCCTTTTTCCTCGGATGGTGACGGCTAGCACCAGGGGACATAGCTTTAAATTGAGGGGGGATAGATATAGGACAGATGTCAGAGGTAGATTCTTTACTCAGAGAGTAGTAAGGGCAAGGAATGCCTTGCCTGCAGCAGTTGTAGACTCGCCAGCTTTAGGGGCATTTAAATGGTCGTTGGATAAAAATATGGATGATAAGGGAATAGTGTAGGTTAGATGGGCTTCAGATTGGTTTCACAGGTTGGCGCAACATCGAGGGCCGAAGGGCCTGTACTGCGCTGTAATGTTCTATGTTCTAACCTCAAGTGTTTAAGGGCGTTGTCACTTCAGATGGAGATGGTTCTTCTAGCACCTCACTGGTTGTTCTGCCTCACTCAACTTCTTAAATTCATTTTCAGGAGGAAGGCATTGCTGGCATTAGTGCTGATCTCTAGCTAACCTTGAAAAGGTGGTGGGTGAGCTTCTCCCTTAAGTCGCTGCAGTCTGGGTAGTGACAACATTCCCACTTTATCTGCAGTGGATTGACCAGAGACAATGAGTGGCAGCTAGACCACCTCAGATGGAATGTAAAAGTCAACCACAGAGGTGTGGGTCTGGGGTACGTGTTGTCTAAACCAATTTAAGACAGAAGGGTTCTTCCCCCAAAAGTCTTTAGCAAAGCAGTTGGGTTGGTGGTCGACAATCTGACAGCTTTGTAGTCATAGAGCCATACAGCACTGAAACAGACCCTTCAGTCCAACCAGTCCATTCCAATCATAATCCCATACTAGACTAGTCCCATCTGCCTGCATGTGGCCCATATCCCTTCAATCCCTTCCTATTCATGTATTTACCTAAATAGCTTTTAAACAGTGTAACTGTAGCCGCATACACCACTTCCTCTGGAAGTTCATTCCACACACAAACCACTCTCTGTGTAAAAAAAAAAAATTGCCTCATGTCTTTTCTTTTAAATAGTCACTTATACTGTCATATTTTTACTTACACATCCAAATCTCCAAACTGCTGGGATGGGATTAATAGTCCAGTAACATAATCACTATACTACCATGTCTCGAAGCTTTGTCACGTTCTAAGAGTCTTCAAATGCTGCCTTGAAACAAATGACCACATTTTAAATCACAGTTGGAAGAGGCCTGGAACTAGGCCAAGCCCAGGAATACTGTGACTCCAGTTTCCTCCTCTGCCCTTTGACAAGTACCTGACCTCCATTGACTGAGGAGGATGCGGGAGAGCAAGGTCAGTGGGTAATGAATGTATGTCCTCAAACCACACATGGGAAATGGGATCCACTTTAAAACAAAGGTGTTTCGAAAATTTCCACTAACCCCATTGTAAAATCAGAGAGATGGCAATTAGTGAGTCAGGAGTTAGTATACTCCAATCAGTGATGCTCCTGTGCAGTACAAGAATATACTAATAGCGCCCACTTCATCCATCCTTTACTCTTTCAAAGTCAAATGCATACAACTGAAGCAGGCATTAACTTAAGAGATCAGACTGCAGGCGCTCAGAGCCTGAACTCTGTTAAGTATCATCTCCTGAAGACATGGCCCTCGGCCAACTGCCAGAGGAAGTGACTCACAACATGTGAACCTTCCAACTTTGGTTGTGGCAGGAGCTACCCGTCAGCTCTAGCTGAGTCCCTCCTCAAGAGTTCGAGCCGAGGCAGGTCACATGACCAGCAGAGGCCAGCTGTGGAATAGAAAACACTGGAAAGGTACACAAACATTGGAACATGACCTGTCAAAGAGACCACAATTTACGCAGTAGGAGCCCCGGAGTCCAAATCTCACCAGTTGCCTTTCCCTAATTTACATAGCTCAGTAGAAGCAGGTGCTAGCATTGCGAGAGTCAAACAGACTGGTTGATGCCCTAGGAATATGGAACTTAGAAGCTGAAATAGGCCATTTGGCCCTTCAACCTTGCTCTCCAACTCGATACAATCTTGGTTAATCCGATTATGGTTTGAAATCCACTTTACTGCCTGCTCCCAACAACTCTCGACTGCCTTGTTTATTAAAAAAAGTTTAACTTGACCCTGAATAAATTCAATGACCAAGTCTCTATTGCTCTATGCGGAAGAGAATTCCACAAATTAACGATCCAGTAAGGAAAAAAAAACATTTTTTTAAAGTTGTGTCCCCTAGTTCTGTACAGTACAGGGTCATCACTGTTCAACCACGGACCTGCCAACCCGGCTTTCTGAGTACACGACTCGGAAAGTTCTAGAATGTACAATGTGTGAGCGTGATGTGCCTCCTGATGGTTTGTTATTAAAAACATTCAAATGGATTGCCATAAGCAGCAAGCAGTCCCAAAAAGTGAAGCCATCCCATCTCCACTCCTCCTCCAAAGGCCAATCCTCCCACTGAAATACTTCAGGAATCACATGTGTCCCATCTTGATTAACAGCTGAGTTCATTCCACTCAAACAACCTCAAGACTCATAACAGTAACTAAGATGGTGCCACCTCCACTGTTTGCTGTTGATATACTTTCAGAGAGTCCAAACTCAGCAAAAGCTTCTCAAAAAGGAGGGAATTAGTGCCAGATTGTAATATCTCCAGGAGTAAAACCTTACACAGTTGATTCCTTAGGTAATGAAGTTGAAAGCCTTGGCTCTGGTGTGATAGCAAAGAGCTGGAAAAGTAAACTGAATGCACAACTAAAAACGCTTTGATCTCTAAGAGGATGAATGATTATCGGGGATATGCAGGAATGTACAGTTGAGGTTAAAACCAGATCAACCACAATCTTATTTGAATGAAGAAGCAGGATCAAAGGACTGAGTGGCGAGCTCATGCTTCTTGTTTGCATGCGCGTATCTTTGTGTGCTATAAAACTTACAAGGAGTGAAAAAACAGGATGAATAAACCTAGGATTGCTTTCATAGAATCCCTACAGCGTGGCAGCAGGCCATTCAGCCCATCACATCCACACCGACCCTGAAGAGCCAGACTCACCCCTCTACAATCCTGTATTTCTCATGGAAAAGGGAATATCCCTGCACACTATGAGCAATTTAACATGACCAGTCCAACCAACCTGCACATCTTTGGGTCGTGGGGGAAATCTGGTGCATCTGGAGGAAACCCACGCAGACATGAGAATGTGCAAACTCCACACAGTTGCCCAAAGTGGCAATCGAACTTGAGCCCCTGATGCTATGAGGCAGGAGTACAAACCAGTGAGCCACCATGCTTTGAAGGATTAATTTCATTATCTAGCTGACACGCATGTCTCTGAGACAGACAGTTGAGGATTTCGCAAGTAATCGAATCCAATATTTCAGTGCAATACCGAGGGTAGCTATGTTTTTCAAAGATTTTCAGAATGGACTGAGTAAAAATTGGTTCACATGTTTCCTACAGAACAGCAGCAAATACTCAGGTAACGTATTGGCTGTGAAGCACTACTACACCCAAAAGCTGCTGAATAAACATGAGTTACTTCTTTCATCTGTGACAGATTTACAAATTGAATCTTTTTCTCCCTGCAGTATCTCAATTGTCCCATTCATTGTAGAGAGTTCATGAAAGATGTAATAAAAAATAAATTTATATAGCATCTTGCATAATCTCAGGACTTTCAAAAGTATTATACAGCCAATGAGGTATTTTTTTGCAGTGCAAGGAAGAAATGTGGCAGGGAAGTCGCACACAGCAAGATCCCACAAAGAGTAACACGACATTGACCAGATCATTTTCTGTGTGGGCTAATGAATGAGGGATAAATCTTGCTCACAAACATTGAAGAAAGATTTCCAGTTCTTCTTTAAATGTTCTACTGGATCTTTTATATCTTGACTAACAAATGAGTGAAAGGATATTTTGAGGCAGGAGGGAATGTCAAGTTGAGGTCAAAATCAGATCTTACTGAATAGCAGACCAGGCTTGAGGGGCTGAATGGCCTACTCATGCACCAATTTCAAACATTTCTTTGAAATTATGTAAACTTTATGAGGACAGGCAAGGACCTTGGTTTATCATCTCATCTCAAAGCCAGGTTTGAAAGTGTATCTCTTCCTTAGAACTGGGCTGGAACGTCAGTGCAGATTATACCCTGATCTTTCCGAAGATGGGCTTGAACACAGGACTCAGAGACGGGGGAGTATGCTATTAACCAAAACATGGCGTTCCTGCCATACCATTGATGTAAGTCTGCTCATGAAGTTCAGTAATGCTCAGGAGATCAGAGTTCTGCTGCTGACAGCTAATGCGGGCCTCACTCCAGGAGAGAGTAGACTGGAAGTTGAACTGGTAGCAGCTATTGCTCATTGGGTCCTTGTCCCAGAAGGTTTCACAGTCATCACCTGAAGAAAGAGAAAGTTGATCAGTAAAAGTTGACACACCTAAGAGTCTCAGCTAATTCAACTGACTGACCCGGCAATTAAGACAACAACAGATCATAAACAAACTGGTCAGACAATATATTTTCACTGTGACAAGAAAGGAAACATAGTTGTAAAGCAGAGCTGTCAAAATCTCCTAGCACACCGCCAATAGGTAAAAAATACTAACTTAAAATAAACTTCTCATGATGTGAGCTTCACTAACAAAGCTGTAATTTATTGTCCATCCCCAGTCACTGCTGAAAAGCAACGGTGAGCCGACCATGTGGCATAGGACACCGACAATGCTGTCAGGGAAGGAGTTCTAGGATTTTTCCCTAGTAACAGTGAAGGAACAGTGATACATTTCCAAGTCAGGATGGTGAGTGGCTCGGACAGGAACTGGCAGGTGGCAGTTCTCCCATTCATCATTGTGATGTCACTGGTTTGTTAGGGGTGGTTTTAAAATCAGGCTTGGTGAGTTCCTGTAGTTTCATAGAGTTGTACAGGAAACAGGCCTTTTGATCCAACTCATTAATGCCAACCAGATATCCTAAATTAATCTAGTCCCATTTGCCAGCATTTGGTCCATACCTCTCTAAACCCTTCCTATTCATCCACCATCCAGATGTCTTTTAAATGTGTGCATCCATGTAGATCATACATATTGTACCATACTTGGTTTCAGATTATTTCTGAACATCCAAGTCTATGAGCTCTATACTGCTGGCAACGCTCTGTCCCTGTCCCACCAAATTTTCTTCACCTCACTCCTCCCATACTTATAACCCTTAAGTACTTTAGATGGGTCAGTTTTTGTCCAATGTGTGCAGGAGGGTTTCCTGACACAGAATGTAGCTGGGCCAACAAGAGGAGATGCCACATTGGATTTGGTACTGGGTAATGAACCAGGCTACGTGTTAGATTTGGAGGTGGGTGAGCACTTTGGTGAGAGTGACCACAATCCGGTTACGTTTACTTTAGCGATGGAAAGGGATACGTATATACCGCAGGGCAAGAGTTATAGCTGGGGGAAAGGCAATTATGAGGCGATTAGGCAAGACTTAGGATGCATAGGATGGGGAAGGAAACTGCAGGGGCTGGGCACAATTGAAATGTGGAGCTTGTTCAAGGAACAGCTACTGCATGTCCTTGACAAATGTGTACCTGTCAGGCATGGAGCAAGTGGTCGAGCGAGGGAACCATGGCTTACTAAAGAAGTAGAATCTCTTGTCAAGAGGAAGAAGGAGGCTTATGTAAAGATGAGGCATGAAGGCTCAATTAGGGCGCTTGAGATTTACAAGTTAGCCAGGAAGGACCTAAAGAGAGAGCTAAGAAGAGCCAGGAGGGGACATGAGAAGTCTTTGGCAGGTAGGATCAAAGAAAACCCTAAAGCTTTCTATAGGTATGTCAGGAATAAAAGAATGACTAGAGTAAGATTAGGGCCAGTCAAGGACAGTAGTGGGAAGTTGTGCGTGGAGTCCGAAGAGATAGGAGAGGTGCTAAATGAATATTTTTCGTCAGTATTCACAAAGGAAAAAGACAATGTTGTCGAGGAGAATACTGAGATACAGGCTATTAGACTAGACGGGATTGAGGTTCATAAGGAAGAGGTGTTAGCAATTCTGGAAAGTGTGAAAATAGATAAGTCCCTTGGGCCGGATGGGATCTATCCTAGGATTCTCTGGGAAGCTAGGGATGAGATTACAGAGCCTTTGGCTTTGATCTTTAGGTCGTCATTGTCTACAGGAATAGCGCCAGAAGACCAGAAGATAGCAAATGTTGTCCCCTTGTTCAAGAAGGGGAGTAGAGACAACTCTGGTAACTATAGACCAGTGAGCCTTACTTCGGTTGTGGGTAAAGTGTTGGAAAGGATTATAAGAGAGAGGATTTATAATCATCTAGAAAGGAATAATTTGATTTTGGATAGTCAACACGGTTTTGTGAAGGGTAGGTCGTGCCTCAAAAATCTTATTGAGTTCTTTGAGAAGGTGACTAAACAAGCAGATGAGGGCAAAGCGGTTGATGTGGTGTATATGGATTTCAGTAAAGCGTTTGATAAGGTTCCACATGGTAGGCTATCGCAGAAAATTCGGAGGCATGGGATTGAGGGTGATTTAGTGGTTTGGATCAGAAATTGGCTAGCTGTAAGAAGACAGAGGGTGGTGGTTGATGGGAAATGTTCATCCTGGAGTTCAGTTACTAGTGGTGTACCACAAGGATCTGTTTTGGGGCCACTGCTGTTTGTCATTTTTCTAATGACCTGGATGAGGGCACAGAAGGATGGGTTAGTAAATTTGCAGATGACACTAAAGTCAGTGGAGTTGTGGATAGCGTGGAAGAATGTTGCAGGTTACAGAGGGACACAAATAAGCTGCAGAGCTGGGCTGAGAGGTGGCAAATGGAGTTTAATGCGGAAAAGTGTGAGGTGATTCACTTTGGAAGGAGTAACAGGAATACAGAGTACTGGGCTAATGGTAAGATTCTTGGTAGTGTGGATGAGCAGAGAGATCTCGGTGTCCATGTGCATAGATCCCTGAAAGTTGCCACCCAGGTTGATAGGGTTGCTAAGAAGGCGTACGGTGTGTTAGGTTTTATTGGTAGAGGGATGGAGTTTCGGAGCCGTGAGGTCATGTTGCAGCTGTACAAAACTCTGGTGCGGCCGCACTTGGAGTAGTGCGTACAGTTCTGGTCGCCGCATTATAGGAAGGATGTGGAAGCATTGGAAAGGGTGCAGAGGAGATTTACCAGGATGTTGCCTAGTATGGAGGGAAGGTCTTATGAGGAAAGGCTGAGGGACTTGAGGCTGTTTTCGTTAGAGAGAAGAAGGTTAAGAGGTGACTTAATAGAGACATACAAGATGATCAGAGGATTGGATAGGGTGGACTGTGAGAGCCTTTTTCCTCGGATGGTGACAGCTAGCACGAGGGGACATAGCTTTAAATTGAGGGGTGATAGATATAAGACAGATGCCAGAGGTAGATTCTTTACTCAGAGTAGTAAGGGCGTGGAATTCCTTGCCTGCGACAGTGGTAGACTCACCAACTTTAGGGGCATTTAAATGGTCGTTGGATAAACGTATGGATGATAATGGAATGGTGTAGGTTAGATGGGCTTCAGATTGGTTTCACAGGTCGGCGCAACATCGAGGGCCGAAGAGCCTGTACTGTGCTGTAATGTTCTATGTTCTATGTTCTAAGTTCTAATCCTCTTTATGACCTACAATATTCTGACACACATTCCCTCTATCCTTCCATTACCTCTCCCTTGTCCCACTATCTCCTTCATTATCCTCACTCCATCCTGTCCTTTGCCCCAACTCCTCACTCTGTTTGATCTCCACTTACCCTCTTCCCCATCTAACCTTATCCTTCTATTGTGTCAGCTGTAGCTCAATGGATGCCATATTAATGATAATTGTTTCAATCAATCACTCGCAAGGATTTGTTTAACTCTGTGGATTACTTTATTACAAGTTATATTCCAAGTTAGAAAGCAGATATTACTGCAACCAATTGGTTTCTTGCATGCAGTTTGCAGATATACAGCAGACTAACTGCCAGGCAGAGTCTCAACATTGTGTACAGAGGACAGGGCAACTTTAAAGGTGAAGTTTGTTAAAAGTGACGTACATAGAGTTTAGATGACAGGCCCACTCCAGGATGAGAAGAGCAATTCAGGCTCATGCACCTGCGTTGTACAGAGTTACACAGTGAGAGGTGCTGTCTTTCAGATAAACCTTTCAAATGGATGTAAAGGAATCCATGTATATTTTTGAGGAGGAGGGGGGAGCTGTGTCCTGGTCAACATTTTTCCCCAATAAACATTACTGAAAAATAGATAATCATATCATTATCCCAGTACTGTTAGGGAGGGCTTGCTGCGCGCAAATTAGCTGTTGCATTCCATATAACAGTGGCTGCACCTCAAAATGTAATTAATTGACTGTAAAGTGCTTTAGAATGTCTGATGGGCATGAAACATGTTGTATAAATATAACTATTTCTTCTCAGTTTTCTTCTTGTCCATTCCCTCTTCTTATTCCTTCTCCCAAAAACTCCCTCCAATTGCCACAAATCTTTCCCTTTCATATTTCTCTCTCCCTCTCCACCACCCTCCTCTTGTTCCTTTCCTGTGCTAATGGATATTATTTATAAGGGCTTGCAGTAGGCATTTGATAAGATTCCAAATAAAGGACAGCTAATAAAAATGAGAATGAACCTAACTAGAGGATTTCTGACTGGCTTAGGCAGGAAATTGATTGAGTGGCAGGAAATAGAATATAGAAAAGGGTGCTGGGTCTGTACACCAACTGGCAGATTGTGGCCACAGGATCTATACTGGGGTCCCAGCTTTATGTGATATTTACAAGTGATTTCATAGACAGAAGTGTTAGCCAAGTTTGCTGGCAACACAGTGAGCAATGCTGGGCACAGAAAATTCCATAGACTTTGATAGATTAAAGTAAGTGAGAAAAAAAAGCAACAGATTGAGTTCAAAACGGACAAGTATGAGATCATCTGCTTTGGAGCCAATAATACATCCAAATATTTTCAAAATAGTGAGAAGCTCAAAATTGTAGATGAATGGAGAGATTAAAGAGTCCAACTATAGAAATTGCTGAAAAATTTCATGAATTCCACGAATATTTTATTTCTTCTTGATATCAGTCCATTATTGGTCCAAGATGGCAGAGCTCATCCACTCTGATCCGGACTTTTCTTTCTTTCTTTTTTTTTTTGAAAAGGTTTTTCTTTCTCTACTTGTTTTCTAGAGGGAGCTCAGTCACAGAGGCAACAGCAGCAGTGGCAATGGCTGGGGACTTTGGCAGTTGGTGTGCCCTGGCAGAACTCTGGCAGTCAGTGGGAATAAGACAACATGGTGGCTCAGTGGTTAGCACTACTGCCTCAGTGCCAGGGGCCCAGGATCGATTCCAGCCTTGGGCGACTTCAAACTCCACACAGACACATTCTCCCCATGTCTGCGTGGGTTTCCTCCAGGGGCTCCGGTTTCCTCCCACAGTCCAAAGATGTGCAGGTTAGGTGGATTGGTCATGCTAAATTGCCACATAGTGTTCAGAGACATGCAGGCTGGACAGGTTAGCCATGGGAAATGTGGGGTTGCAGGGATAGGGTGGTGATGAAGGTCTGGATGGGATGCTCTTCAGAGAGTCAGGGTGGACTTGATGGGCCAAATGGCCTCTTTCAGCATTGTAGTGATTGTATGATTCTATGAATATGAGGGCTTGAATATGAATGCTAACCACATTCACACCAAATGCCAAAAGTAATATTTTTATCCTTAAATGCTATACATGGCCTTCTCTAACTCTAATGGGTGAAGTTGAGCACAAAGCCTGTTTTTCTCCTATTCCAACCTTGCCTTGCTCTCTCCCGCAGACAGTGACTCAACTTCGGGTGCTCACCCAGTGGTGCCAGCTGCTACCTCACACAACTGGCCATTCTTCCTGAATGAGGCTGAACTGCCAATGCTGGCAAGCTGGTCAAAACAAGAGCACCTCAGAGCCAAGTCCAACACTATCCTTGTGTGACATTCAAACACTTTTCAGCAGCAGCAGCTCTTGCTGAATGCTTCCTGTCACCATCCAGAGATATTGCAGATCTTTTAATGCAGCAAAGATTGGGGGCTCAAAAACCTGCCTTCCCAGGTTGGGTGGATTTTCTAAAACTTGGGTCTCACACCATAAAATTACCTGGCATGTGCCCCAGACAGGACAGGTCACTAATACATCAAGCCTTGCTGGAAATCTCAGAAAATAATTGGCTGTATTGTAAGCTGTGGACTTATAAATGACATGAGACACAAATTATAAATCATAGCACATTTCAGCAGAATGATAAACCTGTGTAGCTCTGGAACATGAAGAATATTTCTGGAGTTTGGGCAAGGGTCGGTATTTTGTTATAAAAGGTGATTGGAAAGTGCTGAAGAAGACACTCTCCCTTTCTACATGAAATGAGAAAGAGAGATTGTGAAGGCAGCACAGAGGGAGGGGAAGAGACAGAGACAACAGATAGGACAGAGAGAGAATAATCCTGGAAAAGGGAACCATAGAGCAGAGACAGCATAGTGAGGATGGACCAGAGTCCGGTGGAGGTCTGGATAGGCCTTATGGAAAAAGTCAGGCACAAAGTTGTGCTACAGAGCAAGGTTGGTACAAGGACTGAAGGCTGGTCATAGGGCGAGAGCCAGTCAGAGGACAAAGGAGGTTCGGAGGGTCAGTCAAAGTGTGAGAGAGTGTAATGAGGACTGAGGACTGGTCAGAGTTGGAGGGAGGGTTTGAAGGCCAATCAGAGCATGAGGGAGGGTGAGAGGGACAGTCAGATTGTGAGGGAGGGTGAGGGGGCTGATTAGAGTGCGAGGATGGGCCAGAGCATGAGGTGGACAATGACAGGCAGTGGATAAGCAAGAGAGCTGGCACACAACTGATGGTGAACAAAATACACAGCAAAGATGATCTAGCCTTTGGCAGACCTGTTAAAGCTTGCAGTATTATAAATTGCTTATAAATCATTTTAAACATAACTGAAAATTACACTTTTCACAGGTTTTGTTTTTGTAAATCTTCAATGAGGAAAACTTCATCAGCCTTTGACTTCTGGTCTTTTTTTAAAAACTCCTTCCATAGCAAAATTTGAAGCTAGACCTTGTCCTGAGAGTTAAAAAGACTGAAGGAGCTCACTGTCATTCTAACTAAATTTTAAACATGATCTGAGAGAACAGAGAACCCATATATGGGCAAAGACAAGAGGAAGTTTGATCCAAAATCTAGGTTGCATTTATATATTCCAGAGACAGACACATCAAACAAAAACACTTACTTTTGACAGGACAGAATCCCCATTGTTCATCCAGCCCATAATCTACAGTTGTTGCGCACCAGAGGTGTCCATCTTCTCGGCCAATACTAGTGCAGTCATGGTACCACTGGCTGTCGTACATAAATGGAATGGTGCATGGCTTCCCATGAGAATTCCCCTGGATGGTGTAAATCTCTAAAAGAAAGAAATAATATTGTTCAGAAAGTAAAAGGTCACAGTGTATATCAGCACCAACAAGTCCCAACTGAATGGGGCTGACCATGGGCAACAGTCACGCCTGAAGGTGACTGGGACTGGCTTGTACACATATCATTCACACTACTTAACCCATCATCGTCCCCGCTCGCTGCACTTGCTGCTGAAATCCTACTCCTACTGCAGTTATGGTCATAAGTTCATTTAAATTAAAATCGTGACGACCAATGTCCACCTTCAACTCTCTGGCTGATTAGGGATGTCAATACTCAATTTTATGGATAAGCAAAGTGCAAAATGATAGAAACAGAAAAATGCATGTTAGGTAGTCTTGCTTTTTTAAAAAATATTAAAACTACATTCTAATATAGTTATTTCAAAAGATATAGGTTCACTGAGATACAATAGCAAGGATTTGTAAAAGGCAAATCACATCTTATTTCTTTATTTTATAACAAGCATGGGGCTGGATGAACACAGCAGGTCAAGCAACATCATAGGAGCAGGAAAACTTGACGTTTCGGGCCTAAACCCTTCATCAGAAATCAGAAACCCTTTCTGATGAAGGGTTTAGGCCC